>WAAD01039271.1:686955-717985 GCA_013389945.1 Fregata magnificens
ATCGCGGCGCTCCGCCCCCTGCTGGGGGAGGAGGTGTGTGGGGGGGAAGACGGGACCAGCGCCCCCTGCTGGGAGGGCGGGGGAGGGCGGGGCGCCCCCTGNCTCCCTCGCCCCGCTAGAGAAGGAGTTGAACCCGAAATCCCTCGTGGACTTCTGTGCCGCATCCGCCTGGCTCCCCACCACCGTGCCCCGCAGCCCCTCGGAGCGCAATTCTCCAAAATTGTGTCAAAAATAGCAGTCCAGCGGGTTTCACTCTCATTTTACTGATACACTTATAAATTAAAAGCTGAAGCAAGAGCTATTAATATCTGTCGAGGGGCAGCCCATGAGAAAATGCCCCCAAAAGGGCTCCTTCTGCCTAAAGGGACCCAGACTGGCACTGGCATTTCTGTTTTTTTCCTGGTGTACATGTCTGAGTCCTAAATGTCAGCTCAGAGAAGGATAATAATTACTATTGTTCGGAAATGGTCATTCCAGTGGGATTATTGCCATACTTTTGTTGCTGCTCGTCTTAAAGAGGTGTTTGTAGTACGGTGGCATGGAAAAATACTGCTTTTTCTCATTCGTTATTTGCGATTAGCATACACTCAGAAAGCTATTTGATGTAGTAGTTCAGTAAATATTTCTTAAATAAGACCATCTCTGTGTTTAGTACCTTTTAAGTTTATTCCACATGGCTTCATGAACTGCACGTGTGCACATACGTAACAAACACTGTTCCACCGAAGCGTGGGCAGCTACAGATCCTGCAACAGGCTATTGTGGCTAATTGACCCAAACCCCAGTAATAGAGGAAAGGTCAATTTTGGTTAAAGATGAATCGCTGCTTTTACAAAAACAGATTCTGCTCATTCTCTGCCCTAGAAGAACAGCAAGAGAGTCAGGTCTTGGTGCAATTAAGCTTACTTATCCACTAGGTCTGTCTTTTTAAAGCCTGATCTAGGCTTATAAATTAAGAGGCACAGGTCTGTATTGAAATCATCCCCTGTTGTGCTGACCTGTCTCTTCCATGGGCAGTTAAGATAAAGACAGATGCAAATTTTCTAACTTGTGCTTAGTAACTTAACCCTAAATTGTTAGATAAGAAAGAATTTTAAAACTGAAGTGAGCAGAATTAGCTACCCAATTAGGAGAAGTTTGTTGGGCTTCCCCCCCCCCCCCCCATACTGCTGGACTCCTCTGGGCCGTTCTCTTCACTTGGATTATGAAAGTTATGGAGTCAATTTATTCCTCTATCCTACAGAAACAACTTTGATTTCATTATAACACGCCAAAATGGTGGGATAACAAATAGCACAAGGAAACACATAAGACCAGACAAAAGTGCTTTATTTCCCATATGTCTTAACAGCATTTTGTATTCATTTAAAAAAAAATAATCAAAGCATTTTCCAAGTGTTGTATTTTTATTTGGGATTTCTGAGAGGCTCCCTAACATTTTGAAGTCTTACTGACTCTGATCCAAACACACTACTGCACCATGTTTTCATACAAACATGTCATTCTACAACTGAGCACAAAACAGCGCAGGACCTCAGGGCTGTCCTCTCCTGGTACATGGCTTATGTTCTGAAAGTTATTCCACAGGTTTCCCCCCCCCGCCTTAGCTTGGAAAGATGGATTCAGTGCAAGTGTACAGTGGATGCAACAAGCTGCCAGATGCAGAAAAAGCCTGCTGGTCTGATTCATCCCCCGCAGTATCTGAAATCTGATGTAATGCCTATTGTATTTCCCCCATTTAATGTGTTGTTTCTGATACTCCAGCACAGGCTTTGTTTTTCCAATAGCCTCATGCTGTCAGAGAGAGAGAAGCCTTCACATTAACTTTATTTCTAATCTTCATAGTTCAAATAAGCTACATAAAATAATTTCCCCATTCACCTGTATTGTCTGGAACAGTGCTGTAACCCTTCGTGGAATCCTCCTTTTTCCCCTCATGTCCTGGGTCATCAGATCTGTATCTCCATCTCTGCATCATCTCATTTGTATACAGCTGTTTCACCACTGCCTCAGCTGCACATGTCCTGTCTTGCCTGTTTTGTCTCTTCCCTGTGGCCACTCCAAGGCTCTTTTTTTTTTTCAGGCCTCAGCACTGTCTCCCACATCGAAGCGTATGTACTGACATCCTTCTGGCAAGTGCCATTTTCTCCCTCATTTCAGGCTCCAGGTGGAAAAAGCATACAGCAACCTCACCCCATTTCATTTACTTGCAAATATCTTTTTGACCTAACTCTTTCACTGGAACCTCTTTATCCATTCCCTTCACCTAGTAAAACCACTCTCACAAGCCTTTGCCTTAGAAACAAACGTCCCACACGTGGACCACAGTCCCCTAAAGCTGTTCACCAACCCTCTGTTTTTCAGACCTCCTAGAAAGCTTTTCTGTTCTTTTCCTGTCTATACCTTGTTGTTTCTGGTTTTGTTGGCGTTATTTGATTTTTCTTCACGACATTATCCCATTTTGAGAGGCACGTAGATTAAAACATGACTAAGAAAAATACTCAATTGCTGTAAACTCATTTGAATTATGAAGGCAGACTATGCCTTGCTGGCCCTGTTGACCTCCCAGACTACATCTGTGCATGATAAGTAGGTACTTGCGCCTAGATTTCCAAATTAAACTGTGCACGGAATTGGGCGATGCCTTGTGGTACCCATCTAACTTCCCTTGTGCAAGTCAGTGGCTGGCTGTGATTTAAAACACCGGTCTAGAAGATGGAAAAAGCTTCAGCTCTCTCCGTATTTCTGTTAGAACCTGCTAAATTATACTGCAACTGAAATGTAATTACTTTACATCTAGCACAGAGAATACAAAACATGGTGAAGGTAGTGATACGAGTTTACCGATTTAGAGCAAGCCAGAATAAATTTAATTAAGATGGCCTCATGTAAAACACATACAAATACAAAGTTATCCTATTTTGGTTCTCAGGGTCATTTCCCCCCACCAAAAAAGTTCAACTAGTTTAAAGAAGCTGAATTAATCCCCTTACACTGTAAGGAAAGGTTTGACTACAAGAATTTTGGGGGTTAGTGTGTTTCAATAGCATCTACCTAATCTTCTCAACATTTTAAAAGTGGTTTTACATAAAACTAAATTTAAAACCCTAGAGAAAGCATTTCATCACATACATTCACTATTGACTACCCTTTTGCCTGATCTGTACCCACCCAAATGGCATTTATGCCCCAATATTTAATAAGAAATATAGGCAACAGGCACAGTAATAAGTGAGGAAACAATTCATAGGCGCCCCCCCCCCCCCCCCCCCCCCAACCTTTACTGTGCATTTGGTAAACAGTGCATCAAGCCTTAGGAAAAGGGAGCTTTTCAGTTCACCGTGAAAACCTATTTAGCAAAGCCATGCTGTGGTGTGGGGATGGGAAAAGCAAGCTCTGGCTGCAAAAACGCCTACAGCGAAAACACTTTGCCACTCACACACCAATATCTCCCTGACTCCGTTATAACAGTATTTATTAAGGCTGCTGCTTCTGATGGCGTCTCGAGATCTTTAGGTTTAGGGGAAGATAGAAATCAACCAAGGAAGTTTAGTGTTTCACAAATTTTGATGTAAACTGCCTGTTTGCAAGCTTTCCCAGGGTGAGAAAAATCTTTTTCATTCTTCTTGTGCACAGCTGCTAGTGTGGAGTCCTGGCCCTTAAGCAAGGCAGCCAGGTGGCTGTGGTACTAGTAAGTGTCCGAGCTCACAGGCTATAGCAGGTACAGGAACACCGATGCAGCAGAGTTGTTTTTCGCATTGCAAGACTTCTTAATTATCGGAGCATTTCCCAGAAATCTGCACTGGACAGATGCAGTTCAGCCTCAAATCCAGGTCAACTACTGCTTCATCTGGGATTACTGTTTATTTAGTACACACATTTCTTCTCTGGGAAAGATATTCAACCATGATTAGCCTTACAATACTGAAGTGGAAGTACCCAGCTTTGTTGGCTGATTTTTCACTCAAGTTCAGGTGTCACCACTATCCAGTTCTGGTTATGGAGAAGCATGGTCAGTGGTAGGAAATAATTTGTGCATTAACTGCAAAGTAAACACAGAGGCTGTTTGGGTTTCCTCTCCATTAAGCAAGCTGAGGTGACTTGAAAAACTATTAACAATGCTTTTTGATATTCCTGAGTTTGCTAGAAGGTTGAGTAGAAACAAAGGTTGAATAGTCTCTATTAAAATGGGTACTGTATCTAGGCATTATAACTAAGCCTTTAAAAAATCATCAAAGACTTACAGAATTTAAAGGATTTTTGAGTTTTCTAGAAAGTTTCCCTCTCTCCAGCCCTGGGGAAGGACTTCTTAATACACATCCTTTTGATAGTTGCTTTCAAGAAAGTGATGAGGTGACAGAGTCAGTCTTACCCAGCCTCTGTTGGGAAAGAGGGGCTCTTCAGAGATATTCCTCCTGCTTCTGGATATACACTCAGTAGATAAAGAAGAGAGGCAACGTCAAACAAGTTCAGTGATTACTTATGGTAGATGTTTAAACAGCAGCCACATTTTTTTTTTTAAATCATATTTTATAATCTAGTTTAGTATATATGCCAATCATACACACTGTTTATCTGGGCTTTTTATAGAACAGCAAAAAGTAAATCCCCTAGCTGGGAAAACTCAGTATTATTTTCTAATATGTATAAAGACAAAGATAGTTATCTGTCAGATGGTCAGTCTTTCTCCTTCCCCAGGAGTTAGAAGTTAAGAAATCTGACCTTCTCATGGATATAGGAGCTGGCAGGGGTGCTTCCAAGCCACTCACTGAATCCTCTCCATCACAGACACCACAGTATATAACCTGAGCAGGCTTCCTCTTCAGAAAAACTGAGACTTTTGTTCTTGCAGCCTTGAACAAGACACTAAAAACATGACTGAAGACAAGGTTTTTTTCCAAGGCCCATTTCTACTTATTTGTTCTTGTGCCAACATTTTTATGCAGTTTAAATAGGGGACTTTTTTCTTCCCCCAGTGTTTACTCTCCTGATGTATTTATAGACAGCAGCCATAGCCTCTCCTGAAGTTTATTTTGTTAGATTAAGCAAGCCACATTTCTTTCATCTTCTTCTGTATAAGATGTTCCTCATTCCCCCATCTGTTTTACTAGCCCCTCTGCTGGAGTAGGGCAACAGAGCTGTTGGAAGAAAGCTTTCATCTTATACAATACATTTTCCAAAGCAGCTTTAGAAACCCCCATTGACTTCTAAGGGTAAAAATCTTCCCCTGGGAAGTCTCTAGCTCTTATTCAAAAGTCTGAATCCCCAAACCTGTGAAAGTACTAATCAGCTACAGTCTCATCCTTCAGTACCTGAACAAGATGAATAAGACTTACCTAGAAGAGGTAGGTAGAGTCATTTAAGAAACCAGGTCATCAGGCAAGTTCAAGAGGATGAGGCAAGTCTGAGATCTAGACAGGAATTAAATCTGCAGGTCACGATGCAGTCTACTGAGGACAATCAGGATTATAGACAAAACCCAATAATTACTTACTAAGGTCATAACAATGAGGCAGACTTAAGATCAAGCTGAGAAGTGATGCTAGAAGTCCATAGCCAAATAGCTAGACCCCAACAACCCCCTAGAATCATCTAGGCACAGAATGGTGTTCCCAGGGCTCAGCTTAAATAGAGCTCCTGGGCCGGTGGGTGGAGGCCCCAGGTGAAGCTGCTCAGGATCAGTAAGATTTATTAGTGGCCTCAGGTCCATGGCAGGGTGCTCTGTTGCTGTCTAGGTGCTGTGGGTAAAGCTTTGTCCCCACAGCAGCACTAGTTTTAGGTAAAGTAGGGTGTTGGGTTTTTTCCAAAGTTTTGCCTTAGAGTCTGTCTTAAATATAACATTTATACTGTTACTCTATTTATTAAAAACTTGTGGGTCTAGTTCAGAAGAACAACAACTTACAATTTTGGAGGAGGTTGTGTGCTTTATTTTTTTCTTTTCTGAGGTTTGAGTCTTTGCTTACCATATTTTCAAGTTTTTCCCTAATCTTTTATGATAACAATTAGTAAGTTAGACCTTTAAAAAGAAAAATGCTGCTGAAATTTTCCTGGAGGGTTCTGGGATTTTGTTGGTTAAGCATAAGGAAAAACAACCTTTGTAGCATTAGCAGGGTTGTATTGCTATCGACATCTCTGGCATAGCACACTGCAGTGTCCTGTTTGAGTACCTGACCCTGCAGTGAGAGCTGTGTGAGCAGACACCTGCAGCAGTCCAGGGCTCTATTGATTTAGCTAGCATTTTGGACTGCATTCAAAATATTTTTGCAGAGAAGTTTTTTGCAGTTGGATGTGTCCTTCAAGAGGATAGTTGTTTCAGTAGAAGAGAATTGTTTACTTTAGTGACTGATTAGTTGAAAGGAGGGGGTGTTTTGAAACTAAACTGAGTTTGAAAGGTAAGTATATTCCACCCACACTATAGACTGATACCTAAATGCCTTTGAAAACAAGCGTCTTAGGAGAACAGTAGGTATCAAATGGAGTAAACGTATAGCAAGTGCCAGGATTTGTCAGTGAGTTCAATGCTGCCTTATCTGTAAAGCTGACAAAAAGAAAATGGTATCATCTGAGACAGCCGTTAGGATTGAAGGTGCAGCTTCTGCCCTGGTGCAGCTGGCTGCAAATGAAAAACTCCAGCTGCTAGCCAGACAGGAAAAACATGAAAATTTGCTGCACAGAGGATAAGGGCAGAGCTGCCCGGAGCAGGGAATTCTGGCAGATCCACCACTGTGCTTCAGACAAATGACACCGGAGGAAGGATGCAGATACTGTAGGCTGCGAAGAAATAATGTGTCAATCTGCTTCCCCAAAATCTTTTAGTGAACTGAATTATTTTCAGCCAGCCTCTTTTTTTTTTTTCCTCTTTGGTTTTTTTGGGGTTTTTTTCAGGAAACACTCCTTGTTGTCAAAGCTCATGTGATGTTATTCGGGTGCACCCAAATGTTCTGTATTCCAGGTGTGCACAGGCACCTGGCCAGCTTGACCTGAAACAGAGGTGTTTTCTTCAAAGCAGCGGATTTACACAGTAAGGTGAGAGCATTCTTTCAAACACAGTTATGACAGTACTTAGTATTTCTCCATTATTACAGAATTGTTCAACTGTTGCTTTGAACTCTTGTAACCTCAGCCTGCATACGGTGGAAAAATTCAGGATTTGCTTGTCTGAGCATGAGGCTGCAGTTCACAATAAAATATTTGCTGCAGTTCCAGCTGAGAGTGCTTGTGTGTCCTGCGTCATGTTAGGCTTGCTCTGCCTTAATTTTGCAGGCAGTCTTCTAGAGATTTGTTTCAAGAGTCTTGCTGTCAGACTAGAATTGATATTTTCCAGTGCTCTAAAATCCATTTGCTCAGGAAGACTGTCTTTAAAGATAACACACTACAGTGGGAGCTCAGGTAGGATCTGGGCTGTATGTTTTATCAAAGGATCCCAGAATTTGACCCCTGATTTTCAAAATGCTCTGAAATTTGCTGCCTAGTGAATTTGCTTGAATAATAGAGGACCACAGTAACAGCAAGGGTGCTTCTTAAAGCAAATTTGGAGTCATTTTGATCAAGACACTTGCCAGCTGCAGGCCCATCCAATCAGTAGCCAATTTTTACACTGAAATGTCTCTTTTGCCACTGTGGTAAGATTGTCTTCAAAGTTACTATTTTAGTTGCTGAAGTATTTAGAAAGGCAAAGGAGAGGAATACACCTAAGAGGACTAGGTCTTTTGAAACTTCTCAGATCAGTCTGATAAGGTTGAATTCATCTCCTGAGTGAGTTCTGTTTCATTCAAGAATACCCTAATAAGTTGAATAAGCCAGGTCACATCCTTGTGGTCCTCCTCAAATGCAAAAGGTTGTAATGAGACTTCTTCTATGTTAATCTTTGTAATGAATTCCAGGGCCCGGCTCCCCTTCTCTGACCTCTCCTCACTAATTCCCTGCAGAACTTCTAGGAAACCTGCTGGTGATGCCTGTTTTCATTTTTTCCTTCCCACATTTGGCCCTTACCTAGTTTTATTTTGACCCATTCACTTTCTCTTATAGTGGTGGCAGAAACTGTAGAGAAAATATTTTACAAGATGCTATTTCATTTAATATAGAGCAACTGCAACACAGCAAAAACATGTTAAAGGTGCAATTAAGACTAAAAGACAATTCAGTATTTCTGTAACACCTGCTGGGGGTTTATCTCCTTTCACCAGGTTTTCTTTAACAGCTGACATGTTGGTTGATAACATAAATACAAAATAAAAATTAATGAAAGAGCCCTCTACCGTACAGAATGCAGGCTTCTTTCCTGATGAAATACTCAATAGTGAATCACGCAATTGTTGAAAAGCCATTGGCAAGCATTTGAGTCAAAGACGGAAAAAAAGACTTCACGTGTGCGGTATTTTTCCTTCCCTTACTTTACAGAAACGTTTTCAAAATGCAAGAACCTTTAATGAAGAGAACAACTTGTGTAGCTGTAAACTCATTTGATTCTTATTTTTCATTGCTGTACTTCTTGGATGCTTTTTTTGGTAAATTATTTCCTGCCCTGTGCCAGATGCTGTTTTCATTCACAATGAAGTAATAGTCCTTTGTGAGTGATATCACAGTATTATACCACAGCCCCTATTGTGACTTCTCAAATTTAACATACTGAAATACATTCTTTGTTGGTTGTTTGGGGACTTTTAGATCTAGGGTTTGATTGAAGTCAGTCTGTAACAAAAAAGAGAGAACAGAGCCCGGAGAACTTGGACAGTATGCAATTTGGAGAAAAACATGGAAACAAAAGAAGGGCAAAAAGGAAAAGTTTGAGTATTGGATATATTCTATCTCTTCTGGTATAGACAGAGGAAAAACTTGAAATAAGACTTGTGTAATTCATTGTTTTTCAGGTTTTGAGATGGTGTAGGTATTTAATTGCTGACCTTGCCAAGGGATCTACCCTTGTGCCCATGCTGGGCTGTTGCAGTCGATGCTGGATCAGCAGGTAGCGTTGGCCGGGGGGGACCTGGGTTGGGGTCTGCTCCTATTTCACACCGCTGCACGTGCTCCGGCTCTGCGCCCATGTGCTAAAACAAGTGTATCCAAATACAAATAATTTCTAGTTCTTTTTTCTCCTGGAGAAGCTGGCAGCTCACGGCTTGGATGGGCATACACTTTGCTGGGTAAAAAACTGGCTGGATGGCCGAGCCCAGAGAGTGGTGGTGAATGGAATGAAATCCAGTTGGCGGCCGGTGACGAGCGGTGTTCCCCAGGGCTCGGTTCTGGGGCCGGTTTTGTTCAACGTCTTCATCAATGATCTGGATGAGGGGATTGAGTGCACCCTCAGCAAGTTTGCAGATGATACCAAGCTGGGTGGGAGTGTCGATCTGCTCGAGGGAAGGAAGGCTCTGCAGAGGGATCTGGATAGGCTGGATCGATGGGCCGAGGCCAACTGTATGAGGTTTAACAAGGCCAAGTGCCGGGTCCTGCCCTTGGGTCACAACAACCCCGTGCAACGCTACAGGCTTGGGGAAGAGTGGCTGGAGAGCTGCCCGGCGGAAAAGGACCTGGGGGTGCTGGTCGACAGCNAGGGTCTAGAAAACAAGTCTTCTGAGGAGCGGCTGAGGGAACTGGGGCTGTTTAGCCTGGAGAAGAGGAGGCTGAGGGGAGACCTTATCGCTCTCTACAACTACCTGAAAGGAGGTTGTAGTGAAGCAGGTGTTGGACTCTTCTCCCAAGAAGCTAGCGATAGGACGAGAGGGAATGGCCTCAAGTTGCGTCAGGGGAGGTTTAGATTGGACATCAGGAAGAATTTCTTTACTGAAAGAGTGGTTAGGCATTGGAACAGGCTGCCCAGAGAGGTGGTGGAGTCGTCAACCCTGGAGGCGTTCAAAAAAGGTGTAGACGTGGCACTTCAGGGCATAGTTTAGGAGTCATGGTGGTGTTAGCTGGTGGTTGGACTTGATGATCTTAGAGGTCTTTTCCAACCTTAATGGTTCTATGATTCTTCAACTAGATCACAGGGTTAGGCCCTTCCAGACATAGACTAGAAACTTTGCCTTTGCCTTTCGCTTTTAGATACGTGATCAGTCGGTTTCGTATCATGATGACACAGTTCCATCCTTTGTCGGTATAAGGTTTATTAAAACTGGTGTATGTGTTTGTGCCAGTGTCCATGTGCAAAGAAATGAATTCTTTTGAAGGGTTATATAAAGGTATATTTTCCAGAAGACAGAACAAATACAAGGAATCCAGTTGAGTTACTTAAGGCCTGACTGTGCAAGGAGTGGAATGCTCTGAATTTTAAATGCAGGGTAGAGCACTTTGCATCCCCCAGGTCCGTGTAAGGTTGTCAGGGTGTGTCTGTGTGCGCACATGTATATGTTTAAGCATAAATTGACCTAGGGACATAATTATATATGCTTATTTTTTTCCCCTTAAGTAAACTGGTAATTATGAAAGAGAAAGTGAGATGGAAGAGGTTCCTTTTGAAATTGGTAGGTAAATATTGGTTTAACATCTTGTCTAAGTAGACACTTTTTGGATAGCTTTTTAGCCTTTGCAGTCAACAAAGGAGCAAGCTGGCAAACAGGTCTGTCATCAGCTGTATTTTCAGAAAGTATGGAAAAGGTCTCGTTAGACTTTTTAACAGCAAAGAGGGAGATATTTATAATACCTGATAGAATATTGATATATTTAAATGTACTGATATATGAGATTTTAAAAAATAGAAAACGTGGTCAAATTTTGCCCTCATTGTAGTCCACTGAGACTGCACCAGGTAATAGGTTGAGGAAAAATTTAGCCAAAAGCAGTTTTGAGGGAAACTATTAAAATGCAGATAAATGAAGATGTCTGGCTGACCAGAAGAATCTGTATTCCTGTGGCGAATGTTTCATTACTCACACTGCAATGCTTTCTGAAGTATATTTCTGTATCATCATTTCCCATTTTAAATTCGGCTCTTAAATCCCAAAAGGGAATTAACTACCAGCCATTTGCATTTTAAAGGGAAAACTCAAACCTCAATAGAGTGCTCTACTTAAGACTCCTTTTATATAACTTAACCAATGAGCTACATCTCGGTAGAGACCTTAGGGAGTCAACCAAATGACTGAGACAAGGCAGGAAAACGTAGACTTGGAAGAAGCCTTGTAATTTGCTTCAGAAAATGCAGAATATGCTGGCATCGGTGTGAAGCTCTCCTGCGAACTGGTGCTTTCATTATTGTGGGGCAAAATGCCTTTATTGGGGGCGGGGGAAAGGGTCTTCAACCTTTGGCAAACCAGGACGGCTAGAGCACAGGCTACTCTCTCTTCCCGTGCGTGAGGGAAAAGCATAGTAAAAAAGTTGTAAAATAAAAAGAGCAACTTTGAATTCAGCCCTTTGCAAGACATGGGAAAAGGCAATCGGAAAGTTACAGGAGAAGCGACATGGGTTTTGTTAAAACAGAGATCTCGCAGGGGCTGACTCATCTTCTGAGAAAATGTGATTCAGGAGGGGAATTGAGGGGGCTGTTCTCCCCCTTGGGCCATGGGTTTGTGGGTGGAAGTTGTAGGCGGTCCACTCCTTCCCTTGGAGACATTGGGATTCATCTTCTACTCAGATGTCCCAGTTCCCTTCAGCTGTGTCTTGCTGTATGCCTTTATTCAACTGAAACAGACTTCAAGTACATGTATGTCTGTATTTCTTATTGCCAAGAGAACCTATGTTCTGACTTCTTGCTGCCTTAGGAGCTTGAAAGCTGCGAAAGTACTGCTACTTCTCATTTTCTTGTGGTCCTCCGAAGAACTGTATGTTTCAAAGGTTATAAAAAAAACCAGTGCAGAATATGAAGCCACTCTCTTAAATGAGTTTATAACTAAATAGTACTAGAGAGCACTGTCTGTATTTGGGGCATTTAAAGAAGAAGTTGTAGAGCGAGATTTGCAAATACAAATTCCTGTGCCTGGGAATTCAAAAATCCCACTGCTTTCCCCCTAACTGTGTTGAAGACTAGGCTGCCGATTGGCACAAGACCCTTCAGCTCCTTCCCAAAGTGTGGTCTGGTGACAGGCACCAGAGGGCAAAGCTGCGGGTCCTTGCGGCACCTGGTGCACAACTCCCTTGTCTCCAGGGTGCGCATTTCAAGAAACTAAAATAAATATTCCTGTGTTGACATAAGAAGAATGGCTGTGTGGTTGGGAGCCATGAGGCTTCTAATGATGATTGTAACAGGAAATGTACCTTAATGTTTGTTTAAATAGAATGGTGCAAACTGCAGCTGTCTATGCTGATATCAAATTAAAGTGAGTAAGGAGGGGATTTTTTGGTGGTGTTATCTTGCTTTCAAGTGCACCAGAAAAATAAGCACTTACAAGCATCATGCAGCTGATGCTGCACAGGATGGAAAACACCAGTTCCCAGTAATAAAGCTTTGCAGTATCAGACAGGACATGTCTCCTAGACATTTTATAATTCCTTATTGTCTCTTGCTGTGTCATAAGATACTTCCTAACACACCCTGTTGCTTGCAAACTGAGTAACTGCACAAACAAGTGATGGGGGGGAAATAAAAGGCCACTTCAGTGTGCCATAAAAGAGCTTGTTAGCACAGGTTATTCCATGGTGTCTGATGTAACCGGCACTGAATCAGACCTGATTGCGGAGGGAGGGGTGGATTTTTTTGTTGTTGAATTGCACTTACCTTCAAAGCTGCTGGAAATGATTCTACGTTTATTCAGCAGGACAAGTCCTGAGGTTTTTATATTCAATGTTGTTCATTGCTGTGCCATTTCTTACGATGATTTTGGCTTTTCATCCACTAATGAATACTGAATGAAGAATTCAATCATGAATCAGATCTCTTCTTTTGCTTACCAGTAATACAAGCCATTTTTATTTTCAATTTCAGGTTTCTTTTACAGTACAGGACAAAATTATGAGTAGAAAGAAGTTAAAATTGCTTCTCTTGAACAACTCTCCTGCATCAATGCTTAATCTTTCTATTGTGTGCGATACGTTTAATCATTCTACTGTAATATTTGACACAGACGTTTGTGGGACAAATTCAGGTTTAATATAAAAGCTGCAATAATACTGACTTATGTGGAACTGCAGCTAATTATAACATATTTGAATTTTCATCTTTCGTGAAAGAGCTCTATAAAATGAACAACCTTTCACACCGTTGAAATGAGACTGTCTGAGTGAGACTGGCAAGCAGACGAAGGGAGAGGAAAGAAATGTTGTCCAAGGACAACAGGCGAAATCTCAGCATCGTAATGAGCCGATACCTGTGGAAAATAGGCTCAGTTGTTGGTGGATTTTTTCTTTTAATTGTGGGGGTTTTTTTCTCTTTAAGCTGTCATATGGCTTCTCTACCACAAACTGCACTGCTCAGCTTATTTAAGTTGGAATGATTTGGTTGCCTTGATATATGAATGACTGATCCTGCCATCTTCAGAGACTAAATGACACTTCCATCTTCAGGGGTGGACCAGAAGAGATAAAGATGACAGGATGCCTTCAGCCCATTGTAGGAAGATACTGTGATGCAAGACGGTGAGAGTTTACTAAATATTTTCTGCAATGCAGCCTTCTCCCTCCCCTCTCCCCTCAGTGTCTTGACTATGCCTTTATTTGGAGACCTCTAGACCCCCTGCCTTTTGAGTTCCATGTGTCAGGTTAAGTGTTTGCTACAGCTCTTTGAAGAAGCATCAGGCATTATTCTGCATTGAGATCCTGCCAGTGCCCAAAACCTCTCATCCATCTGGAGAGAGAAAATGAGCAGCATAAATACCCAGTCTGTATATTCTGAAAACCAATGGGTAGCTAAAAAGGTGGTTAGGCTCTCTTCTATTTTTGCATTTGGGATCCTAAATCTGAGTGCGGGCTCATTACTCTATTGAATTATATATCAGAGGTAATTTCCTTTCCTGCATAGTGAATCGTACAGACGTGCAAATCTATTCCAAAAAGAATTGCCTGTCTCTTTCAGACACTGCATTTGTCTTGGGTAGTCTTCCTCTGCAGACAAACAAATTGTCCAGTTAAATTCACTGTGATCATTGGTTTTGCCCTCCATCTAGAAAATGAGAGGAGATCATAGACCTAGCACATTTTCCGGATGCTAAGATTCATATGCAGAGTACTGAAGGAGCAGCGGCTTCCTTTAGCAGCCACGCTCTTGTTGTTCTAGCCTTAAGCATCCTCGATTGATGTATTTTTCATTTTCCAATGCATTGCCACCTTTTCTGTGCTGATGTGCTTCAGCAAAGCAGTAATATTTGTAGACCTAAAAGAAGGGGTTATTTTGAAGTTTGCAGTTATGGTAGAGTGAGTGTTAATGTTACGATAGGTTCCTTAACAGTCTGTTACACGCTGTAGGTCAGGACCGTGCTGGTTGAGACTAACGTAGCACAAACTGCTGCTTAAATCTCCCCCCAGAAAAATCTCAGAATACCTGCATGAAGTTGTTATGTGAAAGCCAGATTAACGGCACTGTTTCAGGCACAGAACAGAGCAGTAGGAAAATGGCCATCAAGAGTTAAGGATTCATTGGTACAATAAAGGGTAGACTTTTCCTCCCTTCCCTGCCAAGCCCTTTTAAAGACGTCTTTGAGCAGAAACAGAAAGGCTTGTTGTCCACCACTATTTACTGTGTCCTTCCTTTTCAGGGATTCCTGTGCTGGTTTTCCTCATGCCTGCAGTTTCTCCTTTTATCCCTGTTTTTAAGGTACGACTCCACTTGCAACACATCTGTTCTTATTTATTCTCCATCCATCTCTAAACTTCATCATATTCCCATAGAAATCACCTTTCTTTTTTTAAACTCCTGTCTACCTTGCATTATCTCTGTATCTTTTCTGTTACCCTCTTTCTATGGAACATCTTCATCCTCTGTGTATACCTTGTATCTTAAGCCCAGTCTCTTCAGCAGTTTCCTTCATCTCATTGCTGCTGGACTTTCTACACCTTGTCTGCAATGTGTTGTCCTTTTGAGTTACAGATGGAAGACTGAGTTGCAAAACTGCACGAACCCTAGACTTCCACAGAGAAATTTTGCAGCCAAATATAGATGTCCAATTCCAGAGCAGGTTGACAACCTTCTGCTGTTATTTATGGGTTTTGGAGAAGTATTATTTCCCAAAGGCACTTACACAGCTGGATGTTGGATCAAGTTTTAGTTGGCTAATAAAAGTTTTGCGTTGCTTTATGCCCCTCATACAGGCTTGTTAACAGATAGAGGTCTTGTCCTAAGGGCAGTATGGCTCGTGATGAGTTGTGGCAGTTAACCGTGTATCATTCATGCAAGTTGGGTGGTATATTTTTTTCTAAAAGCACTGTTTAGTATTTCTTATATTGCTGGATTGTGCCGGAATAAGGAGTTCTCTTTACTCAAGCCCACCATGTGCTATAGTCATTTTCTAAATTCAGTTTGCATTCTACCTCCTAAAACCAAGGCTGACTCAGCTCTACCTCTGCAACCTCTAAGTTGCACATATCTGTCACGTAGAGCTAGTAGGAATGATATGATCCGCCATTTAAATCTTCAATCAAGTTTTTTTTAATTGAAAGAGCTGCATAACATTACTATTCACAGACTAGATCAATTTTCTGCTTTAATTTGTGGAGTTTGAGAATAGTGAGAATATTCAAAGACTTTCTCACTTCTGTCAATTCATTCTCCAGGTACTGGCAGGATCTCAGCACATCAGTTTGCTAGAGTTGCTGCTCCCAGTGGCTTTAATGGTACCAGACACATTCCTCTGACTTCTGTTTGCCCATTTTATCAAGAGTTTAACATTGCCCTTTCAGGGTACATTTTTGCTATCATAAATATGTTCTTTCTGTTTACACAGTTGTGGTCGTGCAAGTGATAACGGGCGGAGATGTTCACTTGAAACATTTCTTGTAGAATAAACAGTAGCAGCCAAAGGTGAGGATGAGATTCTCAGTGCTTCGTTAGCACAGGTGTGCTGGGAAAAGGGTACTAAAAGCCCTGGAACCAAGCATATAAAATGGCGTTCTTGGAAGGAAATGAAAGCCCTCACCTGCCTAACAGGGTTAACAACAGGAAAGGTGTTCTAGGGAATGCCGCAGCCTTGCAGCATTCATTCAAACTGGTAGTGTTGTCACAGGCAACAGATAAGTACCAGTTCTCATCTGGAACATATCTACATGCTGAATTAACCGTGACCATTGCAAGTGTCAACATACCTGCAGTAGCGTAACCTGCTGTTCCCGTGTTGACGTGTACTCATCTGAAAGCAACCACCTCCAAAGCCTTTCCCTGCTGAAAGTGGTTTGTTTTTCAATTCTTAGAATCGCATTTGCATCTTGCTGGAGACTCTGTCTCAATCTCCCTTCCTCCCTGCCACCCAGCAGTCATACGAATTCAGTTGCATATAGGGCTCTTGGTGACCGCCAAGGAAAGAACAAGATCTGGTGGCTTAGAACTTTTTTCTTCTGGGGACTTTTTTTCCTGGGGAGGACTGATCTCTGTGTGAAGGGGAATCAGTTATTCTTAAGGAATTCAAATTTTAATTTGTTGCTTGTTTTTTAGGTAGTGAACCGAGCACCGATCATCTTGCTTTTGAAGCGGAATATGCTGTGTTGCAGCCTTGCGGCAGGACTTCGGCTCTTACACGCTGGTGCGTCTGCAGTGTAACACCAGGAGAAGGCTATGTTGCTGGAGGTGAGAATGAAGCCAAGGTTGTAACTCGTGCTTGTCTGTGAGGCTTCCCCAAAAGTCACCAGATCGAAATTGCTTTTCAGAAAAATGAGGATAACACTGTTGTAATCAAGGCTGGCTGAGTAAAAATACTCCAAAGCTAATCAAGTATCTGTTTGGTATGTCATGCCTGCATATGGGGATGCTGCTTTCTTTACTGTTAACAGCCACTGTCCTACCATAAATGATTATTTCTGAATATTTGAGGCAGAGGACTAGGTGTATTCTGGTTGTACGGCTGCTCTGACCTCTGATGCTGGCACCACGTGGCCATGGAAATTCAGACTCTCGTGAGGGCCCTCATACTTTGCGTGCCTCTACTTAGACATTTGTGACTTGACCTCAGGAGATGCTCGGTAACGTGCATCCAACTGCTTCAGTTTCTGCTGTGCCCCAAAAACCAAGTTTTCACATACCCCAAATTAACAAGACCCCTTTATTTTTTTTTTTTGCAGCTTTCTCGCCATCCTCTAAATGCGTCAGCTCACAGAGCGGTTGTGAACATTAATTAATACTCACCAAGCACTATGTAAATATTAAGTATTAAAAGTGTATTAATTTATATAGCACTTCAAATGCTATATAAATTCAACCTTGAATGAAAGCCCCTCTCTGAAGATTTATAAAGAGCTTGTACATTTTGGCCTGGGAAGAAAGAAAAATGCCTCCTTTTTAAAGAAAAGGGAAAAGCTTAACTCAGAATGTCCTGTTATTTACTCATGTATTCATACTGCACAATAAAATATTTACATTAAAATGTATCAGTTTTCAAAAAGAACTTGTTAACTCCATTTTCCAACTGAATTTGGCCAAGTTGGAAAGAATTATGTATGCCAGGGGACTGCAGTAAAAGAGATTTAAAGGTTTTCAAATACCATGAAAAAGAGACTATAATAAGTGACTAGTGGACCAGTCAGCTGTTTTAATTAAAACTGGGCTGCTTATTGATCTATCATACAGATTTACCCCAATCTGCAATGTTTCAGCAATATTCCCTTCAACCGTTCCAGAAAATAGCACTTGTCAGAGACACTAAAGAATATGGAAGTTGAGAATGCAAATGTTTTACAACTATGTGACATTTCGTACAAAGATTTTTTTTTTTAATGAGTGATGTGGCAAAATGAAAATAGCACCAATGCAAATTTGGTGCAATTTTAAAGCCAGAAAAAATTTAAATAGTGGTACCAGCTGCAGCAGAACATCTGCAGTGGAAGAAACCAGTGCCATGCTCTGGTTGTTCAAAAGAAACCGGAGGCACAGCTGTTTCACACCAACCGGCACACAAACTGGAGAAGGCGCTGATGATGACGATGATGTGTCACTGGGATATGTGCCTGTTTAATTAAAGTTTATGGAGAGCTTTGCTGTGTTTACAGAGGTTGGCAGCACGTGTGCCATCGTCTCTTCCAGGTAGCGCCTGGCAAGCACCTGTCCTCGATGTTGGTGGCGGGATGCGGCAACCTACGATTGTTATTCAGTGACTGCCTTTTAAGGGAAAAGAAGAAAAAATACAAGTGTTTTGGGTTTTATTGCAAAACAAGAGGGGCTCGAAGCTTGCCAGTAGCATGTGGGTCAAGGGTTTGAAGAAATCAGGGACAGATGTAGAGATGGTTTTCTTTTTAGAGTGGGAAACCTCATTGTTTTCTTTTTAGATGAGGAAACCGCCTCATTTTCCTCTTATTACCCCAGGAAACTCCGTCTTCATCGCTGTGGTGGGGAGAAGCAACGAGGCCAGAGGGCTTTTAGTCTGTACAGCCCACGGCTGTACCGGCCCGCGGCCTTTTAAGCTCCTCGACGTAAGCAATTTCAGGTGGGCGGTTAATTTCTATATAGAAAAGAGGGCTGAAGAAATCCCCCTGGGGTGTTTCCCCGCCCNTTCCCCCCAGGCCCTCCCCGCCGCTTCGCCTTTGGCCGCCATTTCCTGAGGCGAGGGGGGAGCTCGCCCCTGTGGGCGGGGCAGCACGCCCCGTTCCTCCTCCTATTGGCTGGTAGCGGGGAAGGGGGCGTGGCTCCCCGCCCCGTCGTCCTTACTCACCCGGGGGCGGGGGCGGCCTCCCTTGGCGGCGCGGCGATTGGCCGCCANCCGCGCTGCGCTTTCCCCTCCTGTTCCTCCTGGGGCTCGCCGGCCCCGCGGCCACCCTCGCCGGCTACATCGAGGTGGGTAGGGGCTGGGAGAGGTCGGGCTTCGGCTGTTGGGGGCGCGCGGGCGGCCGTTGGGGGGGCTCCGCGCCGCTGCGCTTCTCCTCAGGCGGCTGAGGAGAGGCCTGAGGTACCTCAGGAGGGTGCCCGGGGGCGGAGGGGGCCGGGCGTTGTCTGGTGGAGGAGAGGCCGTGGGGAAACCGGGCTCCGGCGCAGCCGAGGTGGGACTTCCTCGCCATCTTAGCGGGGTGTTTCCCCCCTCCTCCACGGGCGAGTTGAGGTGCGGGGCGGGGGGGCTGCGTTATCGCCCGGGGTCAGCCTGCAGCTGGGCTGCGGCTGTGAGGGCGGAAGACAAGCGGCGTGTTCAAGGTGTCTCTGCTCGCATGGAAGGACCTGGAGGTTGACCGGCTTCTGCAAGGGGTAGGCGGTGATGAGTTCGTGTTTTCCTCTTGTTTTTAGGAAAGCACTCCAACCAGATACCGCAGGTCTCTGATCTGGCTAAAGATCGCATGGTTTGGCAGCTTCGTTTCGCTGGGATGCTTGGGGGGTTTTTTTTGAGAAGTGACCTCTGCATTCTTGGCACGGTAGCAAGAGCTGTGAGTTTCAGATTGGTCTAGAAGCTTAGGAGAGTATTAGAGGGCAATTTCGTAGAGAAAAGCCTCGCTTAAACGAATCCATTTGGTTGCTATCGGCTTGATAGATCCCGAATAAATCTTCGGGTTTGAACTGTTACCTTACCTTTCGGAGGGGATGCTTCAGCCAAGTGTAGAGGGTGTGCATTTAATATAGAAATGGCTTAGATGCCGCAACTCATATATATACATACATATACACACACACAGAGGTATATAGACACGTGTATATATAGGAATAGATATTACATTTGTATGGTTAGATATGAAAGTAATTGGAGGGGGGAAATTCTAACTTCATCCCTAAAAATAAAAACTTTGTGTAATCTAGCTATCTAAACGACAAGATGGATAGGAAAAAAATCTCGTTGATTTAAAAACTTCCCACTATAAGCTATCTATTAGAGTGAAACAGCAAAACAAAGAGCAAAGTACATGCTGAGCTTCAAACATGGCACATAAATAGAGTTTAATAATCTACACCTGAATGTTGTTTGGAAATGCAAAACAGCTACATCCGTTTTGTATAGATTCTGGGTTATTTAGGGATGGATAAAGAACAGGCTTGTGGCTACTTGTGAATGGCTTGATTTGACAGTTTACAGTAAAATTTAACAAGCTTGGTTAAGCAGAACATGTACCTCAGCGCGATGCAAAAATCTGAAGCCCTACGCTGGCGGTAATTACTAACTGGCAATAAGCGTGATTCTTTAATATTTTTAATATGTGTCGTGTGAAATTAGTCTGGTCAATGACTTCTGCTTATTCAGCCGCTATCGAGGAATAGCATTCTGCCTACTTTGTACCAGTCCTTCCGTTAAATTTCTATAAATCAATGGAGCGTGGCAATAATTGTCTTTGGAAAAACTTGTGCAGAGGTTATCTTGCAGGAAAGATAACTTAAGACTCCGTAGGGCTGCTCTTGAGGGTGTCTAGCTAATGCCAAGATCAGGTTACTTGGCATTGCCTTGGTGGTAGGGGAGCGTCCTGGCTGCTCTGTGGTGGCCCTGTTAAATCTGATCTCTTGCATCTGTTTGGAAACTCCTCCAGCTGTAGGTCACTTCCTCTGTCATATCCGAGACAAATTTGGCTGCTATGCACATCCCTTCTGGAAGCTGCTGCTGCTGCTTGTGGACATGTGCTACAAAATGCCAAGTTGGAAAACAAATCTATCTGTAATTTTATTCTGAAGCCTTGTGTCCATCTGAAGAAGCAGATCCCAGGATTCGCCAGTCATGGGACTGGCAAAGGGTTTGGCACAGAGGGGAGGGCAGCAGTGTCACGCCTCGGCACCCCAGGAGGGGCTGGCAGCTCCAGAGAATGGGGGTGTTGACCTCTTTGAAAAGGATTAAAATGAAACCGTTTCTGCCTCATTCTTTTTCAGAAGATCACGATCGGCTGGGTTTTACAGGCTGTGGGCTCGCTCCTAACCTGCAGCAGTCTAGTCTTCACCGACACAAATCGGTACTAGCGTGGGGTTATGTTAGTGCACCAGGCCGTCCTCGGTGCCTCTTTGATCTGTTCGGCCATTCCTGCAGCAGAATTTGCATCCTCTGGAGGCACGACAGCCACCTTAATCTGCTGACAAGAAAATGTCTACTGTGACATTTTAATTTTGATTTTTGCAGCATCCTCTCCCATTGTCTTGTCTGTGGGGGACCGCAGCTCTCGAGTCTGTATTGCTGCCAGATTTTCTCAAGAATAGTATCTTGATGCAGAGCTGAGGAAGTGACATGGTTACTTGTTTTTTATACGGTGATTGTTACTGAATGATATCAGGTAATGTGATAAAAACTATACAAGAGATTGATTACTTTTTTTTTTTTTGTTAATAATAAAGATGACGTTTGAAAGTGTACTGGAGTTAAGGAAAATGTGTAGCAATGTCTGCAATTATTAGTTTAGTTGGATTGGCACGGTCCCATTAGGTGGATTTTCTTTTGCTCGATTATCTTAGCTACCAGTCCCTGTCCCTAGAACACCCGGTAATCTTCTTATTGACTACAATTTGTTTTTCTTTCTTTCCTGCACAGAGGAAGGGGAGTGGCAGATTTTTTTTTTTTTAATTACTGGTATGTGAACTTTCAAATAGGGCGTTCCCGGGGGTTTGTCGTTGGTGACAGTCAGTCTCCCTTTCAGATCATCGTGTGTTGATGGCAGATAACCTTTGACAATCTCTCTTCCAAATGAATTTGAATAGAAGAGCTTGGAGAAATCATTGATACCCAGCAATTAATGTTTTTTCTTTCCATACTAATATGTGTCCTAGGGTTGTGTCTGAATTGAGTGACTGCTGTGTTTTGCTTGTGAAGTCCCCGAGAACTTCAAATAGGACTGGTGCCAACCGGAAAAAGAAAATAAATCTATTGTAATTTGATCTGTATTCCAGTGATAAACTACTTTTGCTGTGCCCTCAAGGCCTTTAAAGATGCAAAGTTTCTTTTTTATCACTTGACCTTTTTGTATAATCAAATCTGAGGCGATGCAGACTCGATACTGCTTTTTTTAATCATGCTTGGTTTTAGTGGTCTTTTTCCAAAGCTATCGTGAGCGCTTATGTCTGTTACCCGTCTGTTTCAAATGACCAGGATTTGGGGTGAGAAAAAACAACAGCGTGCATTACAGCAGAATTGTGCATTTCATGTTATTGCTTTTGTATTGTATGCTTAAATTCTCACCGACAAAAATACCAGTCTTGTGCCATTTCTGCAGACCTTAGGGACTTCTAATTGCCTGCTGCATTGAACAAAGAACTCCACCTAGGGGAAATTTCCACTTCGGTGTTGAAGTCCTGAGTAGAAACAGCTCAGTAAAATTCCAGTCTTGAGCATGTGGCCTTTAGTTTGCTTTCAGTTCCTAAAACTTCACTTCCCAGTGAATGTTAGGAAATACACTTTCATATGAAAGTGATTATATGCAATGCCTCTTCTAAGCCTCAACAAAAGCTGCTCTGAAGCAGATACATATAAGGAAATAAAGCAAATCAGATGGACATCTGATATTGCAGAGAGCCTCTGGAATTTCTGCTGCATTGTAGAATGCCACATGAAGGTAAGCTCTGTTCTTTGGAGAAGGCCTTCGGCTCTCCTTGTTTCACATGTGAAATATTTATGACCTTCCTTAAATGTTATCTAGGCATTAATATCTATACCAGGGATTAAATGATTTTTTTGTTAATATGTTCGTTGCACGGCCTGAGAGTCATTCAGAACCTCTTCTGTAGGTGGCTTTAGCTGGATGTGAGCTTCGCTAGTACATACTGCTCCTCCTTCAGCACCTTACAGTGCAAGGAAGGATTGATGCACTGTCTGTGTTCTATATACCAGTTATGCTTCTTTCTAGGTGTTGCTTGTAAAAAATCTGCCTTTGCTTTTTTCCTATGCGAGTATCTTTTGGAGGCGTATGGACTCAATCTTGTAAACATAAGTCCTTTTGACTGCAGCATCTGCTTCTATAAATGCACTTAAACTACAACCTTGTTCTTCAGTTGAAAATAGAAGAGAAATATGCTATCCCCAACTATCTCTTTCTTGTTAGAACAACAAAGGCTTTACCTCTGTTTCTCCACTTTGGCATTTCAGACTTTTGTCATTAACTACTTAGGTTTTCCAAACTGACGTAATCCCTCACATGCTTGCTCTCATGCTACTTATGGGCAGTAAAACTTAGTGTTATTGATTTTTAGTTCATGCAGTCAGCACCTCTGAAACAAGTTGTTAATTTAAGATGATGCTAGCTCTTAATTGGAATGCTTCAAATACTTGTAATGGCCTAGAAACCACTCTGGTAAGGCTTCTAATTTGGAACTGTACTTGAACTTGCAAGATTGCCCCTTTTTTCTCCAAAAGTGTTGTCTACACCCATAGTGGGCATGCTCTGCTTTCTCTACTAGCAGCGAGTTCGTCACAGGCAAATGGCATATCCTATTGTGGGTTTCACCTTACTGTTTACCTCAAATGGAGTCCTTAGGGCACTTTGACTATATCAGTTTTGTAATTTCCATGCCGATATTTGCATGTTCAGCTTTTTGCTATAGGTGCCAATAAGTCTGAGGTTTGTGGGGAGAGGGAGAGGAAATGGATTGACAGCATTGTGCAAAGTCTCAAAGTAACTCTTCCATATATATATATATTTACTGTATGCTTACCAGTGTGAATTATAAAGCAGTAAGAAGGAAGATGTGAGCAGAGTAAATTGTCAGGTTTCTCTTTATTGTGGCTTGACCAAAATGGCACACTTTTTTCCTCTGGTTCAGGAGAGCCGATGGCTCCTCATTGGATACAGAAGGCTAAAAGGTAACTTCAGCATGTTACTACTCTTACATAAATAGGGCAGGTTGTACTTCAGGTTGGGTGCTACAGGGGAAAGAAACAAATGAACCTTTGCTTCTGAGCAGCAGTGTACAAGGAAATGTGCATTTCAGGAGAAGTAGTTTGGCTGGGGTTTTTTAGGGTAATTTCTTAACGTTAGATTTGCACTTCTTTTAATTTATGAATCCCTGCAACTGTAAGCAGGGGTATACTCCACATGTAGATCTCGCATGTGGATAACACTTCTTTTTTTTAACTTGTTCAACACTAGATTTACGACCTTCACTCCCATCTGCCTTCTCAGTTGGAGTTAAATATATATTTCTGACCACGCTTTCTCTGAGCTCTACTATCTCACATAAGAACATGGAAAATCCACATACCAAAGAAGATAGAAGTAAAATTCACCTTCTAGCATGGCTTTTAAATGGTCCATAAGTTCTGATGCTTGCTCCTCAGTCTGATTGGGTTTGTGCATTCGTAAAAGTTTAAGTTCCAACTTGAGATGAATGATCAAAATACTAATGTTCTGCAAATGGTGTTAAACGAATCTTTGTAGCAGCAAAACATAGCCTGCTTGGCTTTATGTTATTAGGTGTCCACCTGACCAAAATGCATGCGGCTAAGCTGCTTACCGGCACTTCATTCTGAAGTATTACAGTGGATGTTTTCTATATAGCCGGTGGGGAAAAGAATGTGTTCATTATTTTTGAGAAATCGACTGATACATGTATTAAATTTAGTTATAACACATTGTTGTCATGTTTCATGCTGTCAGCCATGAGCATGTTCTTGTATAAATTTATACATTGCAGACCTTCCATTTTTGGTTTATAACTTCAGCAGCGTGCTAGTCACGCTTAATTAGTGTGCAGAGTCAAATGTTGCCACTCTCTCTGGCGTTCAATGTTTTATTTCACTTTCCATTTTCATTGGCGACAATGGAAAGTCAAATCACGTGTTTGCTCTCTGTGTTTCGTAAGGGAGAGAAATGATGGATGAGGCATGGTCCAGAAGGTCTTTTGTTGTCTGTTACAGGCAGACCTGGTTCCTGAATGTATGTATGTATTTCTTCATCTGTTTTAGAGATCAAGACTTGATCTCTCCTGGCTAAACTGGCACGATAGTCTGTGAGGACTGCTGCTGCTGTTGTTGGGCTACCACGATGTTGGTGTGCTGGCTGCAAGGATAACGGCTTCACTTGAGGTGTTTTTGTCCCAGCAGATTTTTTTCTAAAGATGACTATGTTAGGCCTTGCAGTACCATCTTTTAGCAGTGGTTTGGGGGAAGTCTTAGTTTTCAAGCCTTCTGAAC
The DNA here is from genome assembly GCA_013389945.1 of Fregata magnificens. Lineage (NCBI taxonomy): Eukaryota > Metazoa > Chordata > Aves > Suliformes > Fregatidae > Fregata > Fregata magnificens. The sequence goes on from WAAD01039271.1 coordinate 712,029, forward strand.
AGTGTCTGGCTACAGAGTTTAAATTACTCTTTGTGGGTGCCTTTCTGGGGGATTCCTCCTCTGAACCTTTGAGAATTTCACTGGTTATTTCAACTACTAGGATTTCCTATACAGATGGGCAGTACGGCAGGTTGCTCTGGCTAGACAAGCCCTTCGGTTTATGAAGCAGGGTCTGAAGTTGTTATTCCATGCAGTGTGTGAGCTTCAGGGAAGTTTGCAGAGGAGACAAAATCAATAATTGTTTGGCTCGGATGGCTTTTCTGTGTTTTGAGACTAACTGAAAATCATTATGAAATGATGACTTTGAATTCAAGTTTTTCAAGTCACCAAATATGAAGGGCTTAAAAATTGCCAGCATAATTTAGATGCAGCCTGAAAAAAACCCTTAAAAACACAGAAGGTGGGAGCTGACTCTTCTTTGCCTGTTGTCTCGGTAATGCTTCGTGTGTCTTAGCTCTGGGGTAAGGCACTGACTCATCAGTAGTGTCACCTCGGCTATTTACGATGTGACTAACACAAGGTATCATGCGAAGGTGCAGTGTGGATGATAACTGTGCTTCAGCACTCCGATTCTAGGCTCTGGCTCAGTGACAGGGATGCATTTAAGTAACGTCGTGCCGTAAGCTTCTCTCTAACAAAATTACAACAGTCAAAAGTGTGTTTTGATTCAGGTCAAGGACAGTGAGAGAGAGACACACAGACAGACAGACACACGTGAGCACACAGAGATGGCTGGGGCTGTGGTTCCTCCTTAGTGTAACAGTAAGCGATACTTAGTGAGGTTTCCATTTAAGAAATGTCCTTACTGACGACTTCATGTTTAAAGAAAAGTAGTGTTTAACCTTGAAAGTTCCCTTACTCATTTAGGTCTTTTTTTCCTCCAACAAACATTTGCTGCTTAGGTTGTACTTTCGAATGTCTGATGTGTTCTGAGGTGTTGGTCGGTGTTTGGGGTTTTTTAATTCTTGCACTAGAGAGAGTTTTATTATTCTGTTAACTCTCTACCATAACAGGGGCTTGCATTTTCTCACGCAGGTGCTCTGCCTGGGTTCTTTAATCTGCCACCTCAAAGCACTAAAATAGTAAGTGAGGAGACCTCAAAAATCGTCTTATGATGATGATGTTGCAAAGATGAAACAGCGGTTTGGTAAACTACTTGGTATTTTCCAGGAGTTGCCCTATGCTAACTTCAGTACTGAGATGCTTAAATCAAAAGCCAGACATTTGCATTTTTAATCTTTGGGCTTTTCTTTAAAGGCTCTTATGTTATTTTTAGCTCCAGCTCCCTGCCAAAAGCTTTGTCCCTTTTCTTTCGGATTTGGGGTTGATGAATCCCACTAGTTACGATGTCGTTGCGTAGTGTGAAGTGACAGCAACAAAAAGAAAAATCTTGCCGATACCATCTGTTACAATAAACATGATGCACTCTTGTTAGATTTTGAGCGGATTTGGATTGCATATTCACAACGGAAGCTGGTCTCTGCTTAGACGTATGGTAACCTCCAGCATAAAGCTTTTAATCACCGAATTCTCTATATGGTTTTGGACTTGGCATGACACGTTGCCAAGGTCTAAGTTAAGTAGTAGGGGGGGGGTTTTATCGGTGTTTAATCTTTCCCCGTTCATATTGGGCCTAGTAACTTGCCAGAAATGGTCCTAGAGGAATCTGCATGAATTAGTATAATTCACTAGTACCGAATGCTGATTGACTTTTTACGCTGGTAGTCTTTCAGTAATTGTGGCCTGAAATAGAGAGGGGCAGATTTGCTTTAATCTGCTAAGTATTCTTCTCAAAAGATTAAATGCGAAATGTTGATTCAAACCTGTGGTTTGAGTTCCCAGTGAGTATATCGGCATTTGAACGTGAGTCTTTCTCTGCATAATTTATCAAAGCTCTTGCTGAAGAAATTGAATTTGGTGTCTGTTTCGTTTTAGGCAGCAAGATCCCCTACGTGTTTAGAAACCCTAAAGAATGAAACAGTGGCAGGATGCAAGCTAAGCCCGTTAGCCTGTGTAACGGTCTTGGTCAAAGATTAACCCTCAAGTATAGGGTACGGCAGTGCCCATGCATGTGCTTAAATGTTGCTGCCTGTCAGGAAAAAGGGAAACTGAGAAATTGTTGAGGGTGCAACGTTATTGTGGAAACCAGTTATTACTCTTGAATGGAGCAGGATGCTCACAGCTCCCTTTTGGACTGTTGGAATAAGATTAAGTGCCTCTAAGTAGTTTGAGTTGCAGGGTTTCAAATAACTGCTTCATTTCCAGAGTCTTAAAGTAGAGCCTTGTAGCCTCAGCACTGGAAATATCAAGCAGTGGAGAAGGTGTTTTTTTTTTTTTCTTGGTAGCTAGCCATAAAAGTTGAGATTTTGTGTTTGTGACGTATCGGTGTATTAGAGCTCAGCCTTTGGACACGAATGTACACGGTGCTGCGGACTTACCTGGGCAAGAGCCAGACCCCAGAAGAGGCTGAGTGAATTCTCGATGGGGGTCACGGAATGAAGTTAGGGTGTTCTTGTGGATGTGTGAAGCTTGGGCCTGGAACAGAGCATCATGTCACAGCAAGAGAGACACACTGGAGGCTTTAAAACCAGGGAAAAACGTGTTGCTGCCCCCATCACTCCTGATAAATGCTGTCTTGTTCAAATTGCATCAGTACTTGCTCTGCAACAAAGCTAGTCAGTATGTGGATATTCTGTTAAGGGCAACAGCCGCTTTCTCGGAAGCAATTTACCAATAACAAAGGCAGGAGATAAATGGCCTGCCAGAGTGCAGGCTTGATGCAATGTAATATTTTGCACTGCTGTATCCCTGCGTTGCCTGCAGCTGGCTTTATGGTCTGAATCACAGCTTGTGATTTGCTTAGGTCCCTCACCTTCTGGCTGCATGCTTATGCTTTTGTTTTTATCGGTCTTTTCACTGTATGCACGTACAACATATATTTGAGTTTGCGAATAAGAACTTAGACTAATCACAAGAGCTGAAACCTGTTACCTGTGCTTGAATCCGTAGCACTGTTTTACGCATAGTGTTTTAGGTAAATGAATGCTTCATTTGAAATGCTTGCACCTTCCTTCAGAATGTCTTCATTTCTCAGGTGAAGAGACAAAGAAATAAACATCAACAAGCTGGTCACCTCGAAGTCCTCTTGGCTTCTCTCCCTGTCCACTAGGTCCTTCGCTCGGCAACATGGCTCCAAGGAAGACTAATGAGAAGAGCTGGATTCCTAATGTAGCAGGGCTGTTAAGATGGCAGGAAATCTTCTTTCAAATTTGCTTAACTGTAAAATCCGCAATACAGACAAAAGGCATTTTGAAGTTGAGGCTGAAATTCCTAGGTTTGGATGGATTTGTTGCACTCAATTATACCGAGCAAGCTTTTGCGACTTGCTTCACGTGGGAATTAGCGTGATGAGAAGAATACTTTTCAGAGTATAACCGTATGGGAGGTTTTCCACGGGGCATCTGTAGCATGTTAATTCCCTCTTTCATTGCAGGGCACTGACTAGAATGCATCATTGTAGTCCTTTTGTCATGGATGCTGATGTATTTCAAGAGCATTACTGTTCTGAAATGGCCGGTGTCATACTTTTTAGTCATATGCAAACAGCTAAACTGGTTGCTTCAGAGAAGAATATTATGAAGATACTCACAAAACTTTGAGCTGCAAGCTTCATCGGTACTGTGGAAGTGAAGAAGTGAGGAGCACTGCTTTCTAAGACTCTAAATGGCCTTTTGCTTCAGGCAAAAGCAAAGATGACTTTACTTCATTTGCCTTGCTGTTCTTGGTTTCAATGCAGCTTTTTGTGTTTCCTGTCACTATCTTGAAAGATTTTTGCACAAAGTTAAATCGTTATTCCCCATTATGTAAGTGGCTGATAGCTTTGCTCATACTGTTCTGTTATTTTATTTAATAGTCTATGATTATTAAATTTATTTTGATCATATAACTGAGGGAATAACAAACATTTAGCCACAGCTGGCGGCAAAGTTAACTGTCTAAGATGGGCTTAATGTGCACAGCTGTTTGTGGCTAAACTTTCAGCAGCTATTTCCCTGGTGTTGACTTTGAGATGCATTGCCACTTACATAGTTATTCTCTTTTTTTTTTTTTTTTAAGAGGATGCTGCTGACTTGCCTGTAAGCTGCTTCTCATGCCATAACAGGCAGCTAGTAGATTTTTACTGTTTATAGCAGCTACCTTTAAATACTCCAGATCAAGTAAAGCAGAGCTTTTTGTTTTGTAATATTTGCCTTGGAATTACTTCTGTGCTTTGGAATATCTCTTCAAATACATCTCTGAGCAGCATCCATCTAACGATACGTATCTACATCACATCTAGGATGACGTTCTTCAGTGATGAAGAGGATTAAAATAGTCATTAAGCTGCAAAATACACCACATGTCATGAAAAACACAAAATAAAGATACAGACAGACTGAACATGCTGGAGTGGTACGGTCTGTTGGAATGCATCAGGATGTGAACATCTTTAACTCCAGCCAAATTTCAAATGGTCATATTACAGAAAGATGAAGCTGGGGCTGAGTTTGCACATGGAAACACTTGGGCTATTGTTGTCGGCAGACACACTTTCTTGCTTTCATTTTCTCTCCTGTGTATGAATGGCTAGTTGGTCCCCTCTGCAACACCTTGGCTCCTGGGTGAAACTTAAAATTGTGTGCTTAGCAGTATTTGTTAGGATGCTTCCTGTAGTGGTGAGAATTAACTTTGGGAACAAATAGTGGCCCCAAAGCAGAGGACTGTTATTATTCCTGCCTCTCTGGGCTCATATTCACATCCCTTTTATTGATAGGTATAACTATGAAAATGTGTAGACAACCTCTAATGGAATTGTGCGACTGGGTAGTTAGTCCATTTGTCTTTGCTGTCCAGGCTTCAGAATTGCCACACAGCCTTGACACGTGAATTCTTTTTGTGCCAGTTACTTAACCTGTTCTCCTCCTCAAACTGGTATTACAATCAGATACAAAAATTCTCAGTGCAATATTCTCGGAGTCTGCTAAATGTTCCTAGCCTCATAACACAAATTCATCTAGTACTGGTATCACTGCTGTCTAGGGTAGCTGGCGATTGTGCGGGGAGAGGCAGCCTCAAAGATAATCAAGACCTAATCTGTTAAGGAGCTCATTTGGGCTGTCTCTTGCTATTGCATCATCAAGCAACAATTTCAACATGGCTTTCTCAGGTGCTGATCTGTTACGATGTGAGACAGCTGAATATATTCCATAGGGCTGATCCACAACAGTGATTTGCCAGATTCTGGCGAGGTTAATATTTGCGGCTGAGATGCGTACACAGCTGTGTTTCTGAATTAAAAAAAACACCTTAGTGGGCCATGTTTGAAGTCAACTAGTGGGGGAAAAAAAAACAAAACAAAACAAAAAAAACCCCCACACCACCAAAACCCACCGCTCTGCAGGGTTAGAACTTTGTGCAACATTTTCATCCTTTGACTTTGAGAAAGCTCTATTGAAACTACTCAGCCTATGGCGAGGAAAATGGTGAGTGGCCTGTTGCATCAATATGCAAATCAATCTACCCTCAAATCTCTGTCTTAGTGATGGGATTTACACGTTAAGTCAGCATTTCCATTGCTGTCCATGTCTGCTTGTAGGATCAAGGAAAGTAAAACTTGTTTGTGATGGCTGACCATTTATTTCTTTCTCACTCAAGTACGTATCACGTTGGACGAGAGCATCTGAGCAGGCAAAAAAGCTTCTCCGAGGGAAAAAGTAAATCGTCCCCCTCTTCTCCTGTCCGATAGCCTTTTCCAACCAGGAAAATAAAGAATTGTTTGCAATCGTTGTGTTCAGAATAACACATCTTGAAGTTTTTCTTTACTGTTCCTCCAGCTGGAGAATACTAAGTCTTCAGGGAAAAAAAAATAGTTTTGCTGCTAAGATGGACAGTCTGGACAAAAGGTTTAAAAAAAAAAA
>WAAD01039271.1:724160-839813 GCA_013389945.1 Fregata magnificens
TTTTTTTTTTTTTTGCTTCTTTAATTAAAGTAAAGGTGGGAAGCGTGATTTATCTGGATACAGACTGTGCTGAACAGCATGTTCTGAAGTCCCCCAGGTTGTGGTTCATGTGCATTCTGATTTAATAAGCAGCATTACTTTCAAGGGGCTTTGCTTAATTAAAAACAAACAGTGCAAGTAATCTTTCAAAGTACTGCCTGGCATTTTTTGTCAGTGTAGCAGCAAATAGTTGTGGAATACTTGTAACTCTTCTGAGCGGGAAATCTGATCGGACCTGCAGACGATCCTGCAAAAGGCTGTGCATTTTCTTTTGAGGCAGTGAATGCCCTCAGCAGCTATTAATCTGTGTTCTCTGGCCACCAAGTCAATGCAATTCACAGTTAGAGCTTTTTTTCAGCAGCTTATAAATTCTAGAGGCTGGAGTTTCAGTTTTAAAGCAACTTAATCTTCCATGGTTTTATCTGGCCAGGGCTGCTCGTGTATTGCTGCAGAGGAGGCCTGATGGAAAGCATGAGCAGTATGAGTTTTCCCAGCAGGCTCTCGATACTCCTCAAGCCTTGCAGCCCTTCTGCCCTGTAATCAGGGCCAGCATCTCTCGTCGTGCTTGTGCAACAGGGAGTCCACATTCCCAGCAGCTGATATGTTTGCACCAAACGTGTTAGCTGGGAGACTGTGATTTTCTATAATGCGTATTCCTAGATTTTCTTTGGAAGCAATACGCTGTGAGAACAACGTTTTAGCGTACATGAGAAGCAAATCTAAGATTTCCTGTTAAGCTCCTGTCCACTGGTTTTGCTGGAATAAAGACTCATATTCTGGCTACTCCGATCAGGTGAGCAAGGTTACTGTAATGTTTGACTTCACTGAAAATTCAGAATACAGTTAAATTTGGCGTTTTGCAGATACCTTTGTGCTATAAAGGAAAGCTCTCAGGAACTCATTTCTGTGAAATACAGTGAACAACAACTCTTCACAAAAGAGAGACTCCAATCACCCTTCTATCCTGAAGTCCCCAGCAGCGTGCCAGAAGGCTTTCCTGAATAGCATTCTGTAGGGAGCTGGATAGACAGCATGCTCAATAATCTATGCTGTGATGAGGTTTAACAGGTCCTGGAACTACAAGGCAAGGAAAATGAGTGTGTTTTTCATTTTTATGCCTTTTTGAACCAGAACCGCAGTGTATTGCATACATTTTGGAGGTAGATGTCAAATATTCCTTACTTCACATAAGCTGATAGGAATTCCTAGACATTGTTGTTCCCAGCATTGAAGTAGAGGAATGCTAAAGAGCAGAAACGACTTAAATTCACAAAAAATCCTCCCTAAAGAATGTTGTTGTGGTGTGCCGTGCCCATAATCTCTCTAGCCTTGCATTCCCTCCTTTGACATGGTAGATACTTGCAGGAAGAAAAGACATGACCCTTTTTTTTAGAGCATAGAGCCCAGGCCTCTGGATGGGTAAAGCTCACCGATCAAACCCACTATCACAAGTTGAAGGGGCTAGTAGTAAATAAAAGACTGGATACTTGGGCAGAGACACGTCCATCAGAGAAGAAGATTTAGAGGTCTGAATTCCAGTGTTTCAGGACCGTAAATCAGGCACTGCATGACAGAGTGAGGAATTTAACTGACATTAACTGGCCAGAGATTTATGTGTTTATGGAATCAAATACTTCCTTGGTCTTGGAAAGCAAACTGGATTACAGAATTATACCAAAAGGCAGAGCGGAATTTACCGTGAAACATCTTGCAAATGCAAGTGCTAGTGAGGAAGGTAATGGTTTATGTAACAGTCTTTTCCCAAATAACATTCATCTTACCCTCGTGTTATGGATATATATTAATAGGATAATAGCTACTAAAATAATGTTCTCCGAGGACGTACACAACTGGATGAACTCTCTTCCATTATGTGTATGTTGCCCCTCCCCAGCTGTCAGTCTGCTCATTTAAAAGGTTGAACAGTTGCTCTCCAGCACTAAAAGAGGCGGCTGCTTCCATTTATGGCTGGGAAATTCCCAAAGAAAAATGTGCTGTCAGTTTGTTCATCCCTCTGCAATGTGGAATGGGTGAATTCTCTGAAGTACTGAAGAGCTTAACTAAGGACATGGCTTTAGCCCAAGCTTCGTGCTGGCTTACATGTTCCCCAACCCTCATTTTGCAAAGTGATGCTTGAATGTAGACTAGCTAACCTCAGGCGTTGTCAGCCTGAGTGATCTGCTTTTATTTTTGGTACGCCGAAGGCAATTGTGGGGAGGAACAGAAACTGACTTTGTCCCAAAAAGCTCTCCTAAGTGACTTTCTTCACTACATAAGTAGCAGTGTTAAAGGTGTGGCCTCCACTGTTACAGATGAAATTTGCAGTGCTGTATTCTCTCATTACAGGTAGAATGAGATAAAAATGCTAAATTGAATAACTGATGTATTTGGCGGCTGGAGTGGATTGTCAGTGGTGAAAAACTGAAGCCCATTACTCAAAAATCTTATCTTGCAGGTCGTGGGGTTAAAGATTCAACTTGTGTATATCAAAGTTTATTAACTTACTCAACAGTGCAATTCAAGAAAAGATTTCTTCCATTTGATTAGAAGTGATGAAATCAAGCAAGTAATTAGTCTCATTTGTTCAGCTGTGAATTGGGGCTTAGCATGTTCTGGTAGCTACGGCAACAGCACTCTAACTGATATGCAAACTATTTGAGCAATCCACGGAGGAGGAATGATACCTTTGCCACAGTGCCGAGGTGTCAGGCCGGAGAGACAGCAAAAATAAACATGAGCTCGCATCAGCATGTAAATAGGGGGTGGTCATGATTTCAGCAGGTTGGTATGTGTTTGAACAGGAGTTTTGCTCATGCAGGAGCTGTTATGAATGGATTACTTACTGATGGTTGTTTCTGCCTCTCGGGATGGAGCCTGCACCTCTCCTGCCTGTGCAGTTACCTTATTTTGCTGCATACTTGTTAAGTTTGGTTTGAAGGAAACAGATTTCAAGCATAGGCAGTGCTAGTGATCTCCAAACCGTTTGTAACACGTACATGTTATTCTCTTTTGATGCACTGTATTCTTACAAGGGTTAATGCTTTGTGCATGCTTCGTCTTGCGTGTTCTTTTCAGAGTTCAGCTTGAATCTTGGATGTAGTTGTAGTGTTGTCATAAAATGAAGTTGTGTTGTGGTTTGTTTCCTTTAACGTGTCAAGTCTTGTGCTCTCTGGAAAGTGGTTGTTGGTACCAAAGTGGTGTTTGTTTGGAGAGAGATAAAAAGGCCCTCTTACAAAGTTTGCATGTGTGTGTTTATAGAGTTATGAAGGATCATTCCACGTTTGCGTTTTTCTTCGGAAACGATAGGGCAGGGAGGAAGGCGGTGCAGGAGCCTAGGTTTTGCTGAGCAGTATCAGTCGGCGCTTGTTAGAAGCACGTGCTTATTAAATGGTTTGATTTCTGAAAGAACGAAGTTACTGCAGCCTGTTACCCAGCCTCGGGGTATTCATCAGAAGTCCTCCTATACCTGAAGTGCGCAACTGTCTTCTCTCCGTTAGGACAGAGAGTACGACAAAAGTACCTGCACTGAACTTGAAAGCGTAGAGGAACTCGGAAGCATTTTGTTACTGGGACATCGATGCCGGTATCTCTTATATATAGTTCAATATTTCATTACTTTGTGACCTGGGTTCTAAAACTTGCTCTCGTGAGCGTCTGTTGGGTGAAAGGGTTAGAGTCAATAGAAGCCACTTGTATAAGACTGTTTCTCATAAGTGATGTGCAGTTGAATAGTTTTTAAAACTCAAGAGGTAATTTTTCTGAAGTTAAGATGTGAATTTATGCTTTTGTGTCTCAAGTTGGTCTAATACCCCAGGCACTAGCCATGTGTTCAGCACTAAACAATCCTTGGCTCTCTGAGTGTTGAAATGTCTTATCTGCAGGCCGTGATTTTGTGCATAAACAGGGAGGGGGAGAAATGAGCTAATTATAATGGAGTTAATTTTTTCCTGATATCCAGCAACTAGGAGCTGCACGCATGGCTTGTCCAGTTGAATTCTAATCTTTGCTCCTTTATTTGCTTTATGCATACATGTATTGATACAAGTTGATGGGGATCTGCAGGCAGTAGGGAGTGAACAGTGCCCACAGTAATGTATGTGTTTTTGAGGGCATGAAAAGTTAAGTATGAAGGTGGGACTGGTGGCCTAGGGTAGTGCTGCCTGCCAGGAAAAAAGAAGCTTAGGGGCAATGGTGCCCTGAAGCCTCTCTGTATTGCTGTTTCTAATCTGTCTTGTAGTAGTAGTTGAAATGGATTTCATTCCCCTAAACACCTTAAAGAGCTCTCGATTTAGGAGTCCATCTGGTTTTTGCCTCATACCTCTTCTTTTATTTTTTTGTTTTTCTTTTACAACAGCTAGTAGTTACGTAGGGAGAGGATGTTCAACTCCCGGCATCCACTCAGTCTTTTCAGAAAAACCCCAACTCTGCAATTTAATTTAATCCCCTTTTTATCTTTTGGTCAGCCAGCAAGATTTCAGAAAGGGAACCTGACCTTGTTTTCATTGATCGGTCTGCAGTTTGACCCGAATGTGGGTCGGGATTGTCAGGTTTTCGTCTGCTGGTGCAGGGTGGAAGTGCAGAGAATACGCATCAGAAACCAGGTGGCACAAATATGCATAGGAGTGCACTGAAGGAGAGGCTTTGAGGAGCTGGTTGCAACAGCTATGTTTTTCTGATTCAGCAGAAGTCATCTTTACTTGTATGTTTGAGCAAGAAGCTTAGGTGTTTCTATCCCAAATATTTGAAGATTTTTGGGAGAAACACATGGCTTCAAACTCTGAGCAGGCTCCATGCAGTTGGAAGTAGTTATTTTATTAGTAGTAGCAAAACCCGCTTTGTGTGTAAGCTCACAGAGGTGCGTCTGCCATTATTAGTGTTAGTTATTTATCTGCGAATATCGGTTTAAGTTTTTCAGACATCTGTTTTAGCCTTTGTGGGTGCAACCTTTAAGTGTGAATTACTCTTGGTTTTGGTTTTGGTAAGCTGTTGTTGCAATAATAAAAACAGTTTGGAAAAACAAAGACCCTGCTGGTGAAAACTTGGTGTGGGCTCACCAGCTTGAAGGAACATGGTTATGAAATAAGTTTGCAAGACTCCACTGATACCTGGATTAAGAGGGAGCTCTCTGAGAAGATGCTAGAGGGTTTCTCGTTCTTTGAGTTGTTCTGCTTTTGATCAGATAAAGCAATCAACATGTTTTGGTTTTGTTTGTCTTCACAGGCGCTCGCAGCCAATGCCGGGACAGGGTTTGCGGTGGCAGAGCCTCAAATTGCCATGTTCTGTGGGAAGCTAAATATGCATGTGAATATCCAGACTGGGAAATGGGAACCTGACACTTCCGGGACCAAGAGCTGCTTTGGAAGAAAGGAAGAGATTCTGCAGTACTGCCAGGAGGTGAGTTTTTTCTGCGTGATCCTGAATCTTCACCGCTGCTGAGGAATTGGATTCCAATTTAGCCAGTCAGTAGCAAATTAACCCTGCAGGAGACTAACTTGTGGTTGACTAGCTCAGTTCCCTGAACTGTCTTGATGTGTTACTGCCCAGGAAGAGCAGAGAGGACGCTGCAGTGGGATTTAGAAGCTGCCTTTGATTTAGATCAGCTTACACTGCCATGGAAGGTCCTTGGTCTGTAAGTCAGAGAGGTATCCGCATCTGTCTTTGCAGGGGTTTCTTCAAACATTCTGCCTCTGAGCCAGTTAACCAGCGTCTGCTCTGTGTCTGTGCAAAATGGAACCTGACACCTATGCTAATTAGAATGTGCCTGTGTTATTCTCAGTGATGCATTCAGATCAGCCAGAATATTAGAAAAGTATTTTCATGAAAATGTTGACAGTATTTTTAGGCTCCTTATACTTTATTGTAAAAAACATAATCTCCTTTCAGTGTGTTCCAGATACACTGTAGCATATTGGCCTTGATTAGTGTCTTTAATTGCTCCTCGGGGGTGACAGGCACATAAAATACCACAAGGAAATTTTTTTTTTTTTTNACTGTTTTACAAGGCTGATAGAACTGGGGCTACATTTGGTTCACGTAGCGGAAGCCTAAATATAAGTCAGTGCCTGGACTTGAGAACTTGAGCAGGACATAGGGATCATATTAATACATCATAAATGGAGCAGGCATAAGGAAACCTGAGGAGGTAGGTGCATTTTAGCTTGACAAGTGACGAGAGAGTCTGAAGATGTTACTAAACCCTATTTGTTGGCGATTGCCCATCATGCTGCACCAGACAGAATAGCACAGATAAATACTTCTCCTTCACTACCGTGCAAAGCCAAACACCTCAGCTTAGTGCCGATGAAGGCTCTTGCCCCTGACCTGGCTTTCTCCTGCCACAAAGAAGTGACAACACATTCCACTTCTCAAGCCCTGTGTGACAAACAGCTGGGGGCTTTATTATGTCTGCAGCTGTTGTAGGCTTGATCCAGAGGAGAATGTGGATCCGTGTGCAAATTTGAACTTGTTTTTGCGTAGAGAATCAGCCTCGCTACTTCTGGTTAGGAGCCACTTTGCACATTCTTTGTCCTTTCTGCGTCTTGTTAAACAGATGTATCCAGACCTTCAGATTACGAATGTCGTGGAAGCCAATCAACCTGTCAGCATCGAGAGCTGGTGCAAGAGAGGGAAGAAACAGTGCAAGGACCACACTCATATCGTCGTGCCCTACAAGTGCCTGGGTGAGTATGTGGTATGATGTGTTTGTGCATTCTTGTGGGAGGAGCAAAGAGTTGCATCCTGGCGTCTTACAGAGAGAACGACTGAGTTATAAGGCTTCTCTTGTATCAGGTTGCCATTTCCACATCCAGCTTCCACTTAAAGGTTTTTATTTCCACAAGATGGAACTCTGCCTTTCTCGAACCGATCGACAGCTTGATAACAGCTGTGGTGGAATAATGGTGCCTGGCGTGAAAAAGAAATCCCCATTCTGTCTGCAACTGCCATAAAAACCTGAAGGCTATTGTATTTGAATATCACAAAGACATTGGGATTTAATACTCTGATCCTATTTTTGTGGAGCTTTAATATTTTGTTGCCTTGGAGACTTAAATGCTCAGTGTGTTCAGGCTTCCTGCTTTGGTCTTGGCAAGAGATCTCCATTCTATTTCAATGACTATATTTAAACTTCGCTGTTTCAAAGAGGCCCTGCTTCTTGCAGCTGTATCCCATGTCCCCACTTTGAACTGTGAAAGAATATGAGATAAACTGTGATGGATTTCATGGCGCTTTCCAGAATCTATCCACCCACTTGAATCAAGCAACATGTTTAGCTTGTTTACCTTGTGGCTTTTGACCTGTAGGTTGTGCCTGACACTGTGGTGCACTGCATGTGTTCTTAGTAGTAAGCGTAGTCTCAGCTGGCTGAATCTCTTTTCAGTTATCCACTGGAAAAGACTTGTTTTGCAACAAGTCTTGTGCTATCTTGGAGAGTCTTGTTGCTGGGAGCATTCAGTGGGAACCAGGTTTCATAATTCGTATCCGTATGTCAGGTTAGCATGTGGCTTGACATAGGAGAACCCAAGCAAATCTGCAGGACCGTATGGGTGCTGTTCTCCTATATGTAATACCCTCCACTAGGCAATCATAAAGCACTTCATAAGAGATGAAATTTGGTGTGCATGCATCCTGGGAGGAAGATGCATCTCTCTATAGATGTGGAAATTCAGGTTTGAGAGGCAACCAAACCCAGCTGATGATACTGAAAAGTTCTAATGGAAATAAGGAGGAAAGCAAGATCTCTGGATTTATAAGGAGTCATCTCTCTTAGAAATAATCCCCCCCCAAGCCTATTCTCCAGCTGAAAAATTAAGCTGATTTTAGCGACACTGCCCTAAAATTTAATAAGCATTGAACCCTCTGTTGAAGTTTTTAATTAGTGTCTTTCACAGTGTTCTTGACTTGTTTGGCCCAGCCTGCAAGGCAGCTTTGGTTTTCAGATCTGAGTTGCAAGCCCGTAGTCCATATGTGTATAAAATACCCTTTCGTTGTCTTTAGCAGTCCACAAATTGCTTGTTGTAAATGGATGATGTATTTCTCTGGGGTGCATATGACTTTTTGATTATAGTCGAACTATGGGGGTTTTGTTGCCATTCCTGCGTGTGTCTTCCTCGCTACATTAATGCGCAGGCTATCTTGAGGTTGGATCTTGCTATCCTACCGAGTTTAACCTTCTCCTGCCTCCCCCCACGGAGGAGAGTTCTTTTGTATTTCAAAGGTGAGGAGGGGGAAGAGGAGAACCCATTAGCACTCTCACTGAACTGTAAAGTAAAGGTAACAATAGGATGATGGGAGCAGGGCTGAGCCTGGTGAGGAGTGAAAAGACAAACTGCCGACAGTTCTGGCTAAGCTGCTAGGTGGCACGGAAATGCCTCTTAGGCCTGCTCTGATCTGAAAAGGGAGAGGATTTTTCTTTTTTGATAGCAGTGGCCATGAATGGGGAAGGTGTGCATTAATGCGCAGCGTGTAAGGGTTTTCCAGTTCCCAGGTGAACTGAGAGAACCTTCCGTGTGTCTTATGCGAAGGTGCTAGGATTCAGTGTTTTTCAAAATAGCTGTTTGATGGCTGCTGTTTATTACTGATTATTGTATTTGATCAGCTTTTGAGTCTTCTGTCTTCAGTCCCCAGAACCACAGTCTCTTGATTTTAAAGTTTGGTCAGTTTTAGCTTTCTTATCAGCAACTTTTTAACTAACCTCTCGTGAGAGGGAAGGAGGAGGGAGTATTAACTCAAAATTGTAACTGGCGTGTTTTGAGAGAAGGAAGTGGGGAAAATACCATTTCTCTGTTGGGTCTGCTAGTTCAAAATGTAACTAATTTAAAAGGGATGATGAATGCTAGTTGATTTCTTTATCTTGCGATTATCATCAGATAATCTCTCCCTAAACTCTACTTGACTTGTGTACAGTGCATAGGAGAAGTGTCCGTGAGCCTTTGGTATCAGTACTAAGGGGGTGCAAAAAAAATTGGTCATGCAAAATATTAAAATTTATTTTGAAAAGATAACGTTGAGGATTGGTTGGACAAATAATTCTGCTCCCTGGAGACTCCATGAGAAAAGGCCTTTGACTTGAAAAATCTTTTCTCCAGTTCTAACAAATGATTCCTAAAGCTGCCAGTCACGTGTGCAAGGTATGTTGCTTTGAAACACTTGGACTGAAGATCTTTTCCTGGTCTTCTCAGAGTATCTAGGTATCTCCTTATTTTAAAATTACTGGAAGTGGCATTTAAGTCTGCAAGAAGGAAAGAAAGAAAAATCTCAACTTTGAGAAAATTTCACGTTTTGGATTCCAGTGGCAGTGTTTATTAGGACTTCTGGGCTAAGAACAGAAAGTAATGCTCATATAGTTCTGATACGTACTTAACGTGTATTGGTAGCAAACTGAGTTGTGGTGGAAATTTAGGATAAATAGCTTTCAAGTCTGACTAATACAGAGTCTGTAGAGCAGACCGATTTTCTCTCTCTCTCTCTCCCCCTCCCCCCCTGCCTCCGCCGCCTTCCTCAAAAGCAAAAGTCTGGTTTTAAGATTGTGCCAAAATTTCGTCATGCTGGTGAGGTTGTGGTTATCTAATGTTGGAATGCAGTGTATTTTCTGACTCTGGTTGTATTCTGGTTTTTGGGCTGTATGGTTTTTATTTTTCCAGCCCTCTGTGTTTTGGTTAGGACTGTCCGAGTCAGGGAATGTGCTGCAGTTGATCCTGAATTAAACCATCTGGAAACAAAACAAAACCAAACCAAACAAGACTTGCTCAGATAGCCAGATACTGAAAACATAGATAACACTCATGGCTTGTAAAAATTTCCAGGCTGTTACAGCACCAGACAGCATGAACTAGCTTTGGTATGATGTAGCTCATTTAGAAATTGGTGGTTAAGTGGTTTGAAAACTTCCATATGCAGATGCAATCTTTTCAAAGATTTGCGTGAAATCTCTTCAGTCAATCCTGTCTGTTCCATGAAAAAATATTTATTAACTTGCATTGTAAACTTTGCCTTCAGTTCAGCCTTAGGGTTCACATAATGTTTCGGCGATCAGCCCCTACTCTTGTTTTTACCTTGGAAACTCTGAGGCTCTGTTTTTCTGTAAATTTGCAGAGATAGCTGCTGTCGCCAT
The DNA here is from genome assembly GCA_013389945.1 of Fregata magnificens. Lineage (NCBI taxonomy): Eukaryota > Metazoa > Chordata > Aves > Suliformes > Fregatidae > Fregata > Fregata magnificens. Next base: position 734,311 of record WAAD01039271.1, read on the forward strand.
TAAGAATATACCAAATTTTTAAGGCGCTTGCAATGAAGTGTGCTTTGGGGGAGTTCCGACGTTGGCTTTGTTTTCTGTTGGAAGTCGGACGTGTGTGATGGGACGAGCGAACTATGGGCGTTTCTTGTTTTTCAGTGGGTGAGTTTGTAAGTGATGTCCTGCTGGTTCCAGAGAAGTGCCGATTCTTCCACAAGGAGCGGATGGATGTGTGTGAAAGCCATCAGCACTGGCACACTGTGGCAAAAGAGGTAATTGAGCTGCTGTGGCCGGAATATTTATTCTGGATCTGTCCACTTGGATGCTTGTAGTATTGGAGCATAACAGCGGGGGTCTGGGGTCTGTTATTCCCATGTTGCAGTCTATGGACTGAGGCAGAGAGCAATGAAAAAACATGTAAAAATACTCAAATGACTTAAAAAACCCGTGTAGCTGGCTGAGTTATTCTTTACTCACGAAAAGCTGTCCTAAGTAGATTGCCCAAGATCGCACTCTGGGATGGAGCTAGGAATTGAAATCGGGTCTCTAGGATATTGCTTTAACCCTCTTTCCAGGGTAGAGAGCTACAGTGGTCATAGGATGTTTCCTATTTTTCTTGCACATTTTGCGTTAATGTACCTGCTGCTGCTGGGGATTTGGTTGGGAGTGCTTGCTCGGGGACAATCTGAGTTTCGTTGTGACTGATTAGTGGAGGTTTTACATAAGAGGTGGATTATCTTCTCAGAATAAATCTAGCCCATGGGGTTTTTTTGTGGGGTGGTTTTTTATCTGACTAGCAAAAATGTTGCAAATTCTCTGCATACCTGTTTGAAGTGGGGGTAATAAAAACAAGATAATGACGAAATGTACTTGTTTTCCATTTTGTAGAAACAGCAATTGTAGAAACACCAACATAATGATTGGTTGTGATGGTGCTAGTAAAGATGAAGTTAAGGGTGCACCAGTTAAACCTCCTGTTTCTTCCCGGGAGCAAAAACCCGTCTAAATAAAGGCGTGCTACAGGAATCACCTTTTAATTGAGGATAAACTTGTTAATGTCTAGCAAATTTAAAAATCACTTGCTTTCAACATAGTTGGAGAACTCTTCCAGAAATATTTGGCTCATTTTACATCCGTGCTGTAACAAAGCAAAGCACAAAAGGGTTCTGATGTACATAATAAAGCCTTTCTTTCTTCCTCCTTTTCTGGGGCACCGCAAAGCCGTTTATTTCCTTAGCTTAAGAGAAGTGTATAGACATAATGTCTAATCACAGTTTGCATTTGGGTTTTTCTTGAATTATCTGATGGATTTTCATCTACAGCGTGTTAAAATAATCCTGACACAGAGTCCATTTGAGCCATTATTCACTTACTCCAATGTAAAGTTTAATAGATAAAGTTTAGTGAGATGGCCAGCCCAGAAAAGCAAACAACAGTTCTGTTTCTTTCAAGTGCTCTCTGCCTTGAGTTGGCACAAAAGGTCTTAGTTATTTTTCCTGAGCTTATCCAGGCTGACAAATCAGTGGTTGGTAGGGGCTTGGGAGTGTTTGATATGTTAAGACCAGGAAGCACTGCACGGCTCTGACCTGGGACCTCTCTTGGGATTCTGCTTAAGCTACAAGTTTCAAATCCATTTTCCTTCGATGTTCAGGCTTAGGTCATACGTTGCTGTTGTCTTTTTTGCTGTAAAATTTAGACCATTGATAGGCAAACTTTAGCTTTATCCAAAGCAAGAGCATGATGCTAAACTGACCGAAATGGGCTTCTCTTTCAGGCCTGTCTGACAGAAGGGATGATCCTGCACAGTTATGGCATGCTGCTGCCCTGTGGAGTAGACCAGTTCCATGGAACGGAATATGTATGTTGTCCTCAGACAAAGGTTGTGGATGAGGCTCTGTCCAAAGAGGAAGAGGATGAAGATGAGGATGAAGACTACGACCTTTATAAAAGGTAGGGTTCTTACTGGCATAGATGTTAACAGCTCTGTATGTGAAGTTGCTGTATGTGAATATTTCACACAGTACTCCCTTGTGGTGAGGACTGAGAGGAGAATTTCTGTGCTTTTCAATTTCCCAAAGGAGTGTCTTGAGCCTGAAAAAGCCTTGCAGAAGGACAAATGACTTTGCAGTGCTCCTATTACTGGAGGAGCTAAACAGCCCCGCTCCCTTCATCCTTAGAGAGTCAAAAAGACTGTCTGATTGCTACAGGAGGAACCTCCCCCAAATATGGTAGACTTTCACTTACTGAAAAGAAGCTGGTGAGAAAATACAAGGAAACCCCACTAAGCCAGAGGCATGGAGAAGCTCTGCCTGTAATAGCAGCTGTGCTGCCGTTGATGGGCTGATCAATAGCTGGTACACTTATTTTTCCCCATCTCTTGTGTTTCAAGAGCAGGTGAAAAGAGAGTCGTTATTCTGGTACCTCAAAGGTTGGCTGTAAAGTGATTAGCCTTTAACTTTACCCCCTAACTTAACTGTATCCCTTCAGTGAGTTCCCTACAGAGGCAGGTGTAGAAGACTTCACAGGAACAGCTGTGGAGGAAGATGAGGATGAAGAAGATGAAGGGGAAGAGGAGGAGGACGTGGTGGAAGACCGTGATTATTATTATGATAGCTACAAAGTTGACGATTACAATGAAGAGACCCCCACAGAGCCTAGCAATGACAAGGCTGTTTCCGAAAAAGAAGTCAGCAGCGACATGAAATGTAAGACATGTTCTAGCCTACAGGCCTCTTGCTTCCTTGAGAGTGTTCTTGTTGGCTGTCAATTGGTGATGGGTTTTTGATCAAGTCAATAAATGCCGCTTGGAAGTTTTATTTGCCAGATAAGTTAGCAAACAGAGGAAAGCTGATGATGCTTATGTTTCAAGTGTTGAAATTAACTCTCTAGAGCACAGGCCATATGTTTCCAGATAAACAGCAGTTCTGCTGGCAGAAAGCCCAGTGTTTGGCGCGTTGAACGAGCACCTCCATGAGGGTGCAGTGTTGAGTCAGAAAACCATATCTGCGTAGGCTAATTTTGGAAAAATCTTAGAGGCATTTGGGGTACACTACGAAACTAAAATCCTAGTTTGGGAGGATTATCTTGGATTTGGTGTTTTATACCAGTTTACGAAAAGGAAGCTAAAAGTGGTGGACCGTGCTCTGCAGAGGTGGCGTAAAGGTGCCATCTGGCCATTTAAGGCTGAGGAAGATACTTGGTGCTGCCTTAATAGCCTTTGCATAAACCCTTCTCTTTCACGAAAGAAAGTCAGCCAACACAACTGGCCCAATTTTATTATACGAGTAATACGTACTTACTGCGGTAGTAATATATACTATACTTGCGGTAGCTTTTTTTAAGTGGTAGGTGCCATTGCAGAGGGCATCTGCTGATTGCGTGGTGCTTCAGCATTATATGATGTCCTATACTTTACGTGTAGAAGTGTCTGCAGAGGAGGGGAGAAGGAATGAAATTCAATTAGCTACAGATCACTGAATCATTGCCAGCAGTTCTTGCATCTTTTTGGTAAAATGCCAGCATGCTGCAGATAATTTTACTTGCTGAAACAAGGCTTAGCTCATGTATGTACAGGACTGTTACAGATCTGCAGGTGTTGAAACAGAATTGGAACGATATGATTGGGGTGGCTGTTCTGGGGGAACGCAGTCTTTTTTCCCTGAAGTACCGTGAACAGTTGCTAACTTATACGTCGTATCTGTTCTCTTGCGTCAAAATAACCCAGCTGCTTACGTTGCCCGCTTATTGCGAAGCAGTCCACATGCCGTGGCTACCCGGAGTTTCAACATTTAGTGTATAGATGTTTCAAAACTTAAAGACCTAGTGGCTGAGATTGCCACGGCAATCATGTTCCTTTTGCTTAGCCTGCCTTTTCGCTTGCTCTTATACCTCACCTTTAAGATGTAAAGTGGCTATCCAGGCAGAGCGCGGCGGTATAGGACATCTTTGAATGCTTTAAGCAGCCCTAATGGGCTTTGTTTCCATCATGTTGGTTTTATACAGTGGGGGCTCTACCACTGGGACACGCAAGGCATCAGCAAAGTAGATCCTTGCTGTTTCAGCCTCTAGCTAAGGAGAAATCCCTCTAGCAGATGAGAGCTCCATGTCGAGACAACTGCTTGGGTAGCCTACTGCTGCACGTTCGCTCCAAAGCACCACGTGCAGACGCTTCCTTGAATAGCGCTGGCAAGCCTTGTGATGGCTGCTTTTGCAATGTTAAAAATCCCCCCAAAACTGACAAAAGCCCTTTGGTCAGTGAAGTAGCAATGCTGAGGCCAGCACTGGTGCCCCAGAAGAAGGTGTGAACTAGAGCCACCGCTGCTTTGTCTAAGTCGCTCGGCAAGGCCTGTGCTCCTCACTAGCTCATGTTCTAACCCGTCTCCACACAGCTGTCTGCTCCCAGGAGGCGGTGACAGGGCCCTGCCGGGCTGTGATGCCTCGTTGGTACTTCGACCCTAACAAGAGAAAATGCGTTCGCTTTATATACGGAGGCTGCGGAGGCAACAGGAACAATTTTGAGTCAGAGGAGTATTGTATGGCTGTGTGTAAAAAGATGAGTAAGTCCTGCCTCCCACTGGCCTTTTGCAGCTAGCCTCTGTCTGTCTGGCGTTTGGTGTCTCCTCCTCCTTGCCTAGGTCAAGAGAGGATACGTGTGTAGCTCATCCTTTTGGTTCTGGTGTCTGCAGCACTTCTGTCTGTCCTTTTGCAGCAGTCTCCTCTTGTCTCCGCTTCTCTAGGTCTTTAGGTTGAACTATCCTGGGGAAAGTGGCTCTCGACGTATGCTGTCTGTGCTCACCGTTGGCTTGCGGCTCTTGCTGAGGGCTTAGTTGTCATCTTCCAGATCTATAGCAGGGACCAGGGGCTGTCTCTAACCTCATGGGAAAACACATAGCTTGCCTGTTTGCGTAACTGGCTTTTTTTCCCCATATATGGAAGGAAGCACTTGCTTTCCCCAGTTGTGTTACTGTGCATATGTTTGACCAGTCGGTCCTGAAAAGCAGGCTGCTACTCACCATTCTCCTGGTAGTAGGTGTTTTCTTGCTATTGTATTTTGGGAAAATATCAGAGAAGTAGTATAGAACTCAGATTCCCACTTTCAACTGGGTTTGAAATATGAATCACAACTCAATCCCTGCATTTTTGAGAGCTTGAGGTTTTTGGCACCAATTTCAACTGGCTTTTATGTCAGATGATAAAACTACCAAAAACATTTTAACCTCTGTATTAATCTTATTGTTGAACTCCAGCACTTCCACTTCAGCTACCATTAAAGCCTTTTGAAAGGCTTTTTGTGTTATCTGGGGCTTGGCAGTCTGACTATATAGCCGTAATCCTATTTACAAAATGGGCTTCATGCAAGTGCTTTAGATTGGGCTGATCTAACTGAAGTGGAGAAATAAAAGATGCGGATGTCAGGAGCTTTTCGTACAAAAGTTCGTCCTGTTACAGAGGGATTTGGGGCTGGAAAGAGAGTTCTCTGTGTCCAAGCTTGGTTCAGAAATGCCGTGAGCAGGCCCAGAATACAGTACTGATCTGATGTTGTCCCTTGCACGCAACAATTCCTTCCCCTTCTTCACTCCTCCTTCCCTAATTAAAGGTTCGTGGATTCAGGTGCATGCTAAACTGCAAGGTAAATTTTTTTTCTGAAGCATGCTGTCTTTCAGTGACGTGTTGGAGGGTTTTTTCCACCCAAATTACTAAAACGGTAGAAAGGTTGCCTTAACTTCCCCTTTCTGCCCTCCTTCTGCTAAAGGACAACAACAGAGTGCATCACGTTTGCCGTAGATCCTTTCAGGAAGGGCTCTGGGATGCGTAGTTTCTAAAACTGTAGCACAGAAATTTTGTTCGGCGTTTCCTGAACTGCAGTATACAGAGTACAGAGCCCCTGTTGCGGATTTTGCAGATGCTTGAAATTGTCAGTTCTGAAATTTTATTTCTCCCCTTGTTGGATTTGAATGTCTCAAAGATACAAACCATCCAGTTTATTGGACAAGTCAATTTGTCACACTGAGCCTCCTTCTGTTGCTGTCTTGTCTAATATCATTGCCTGTTAGTCCTGCATGGTGCATCTGGTAGGGAAGGTAGGTTTGAAGTGTAAAATATTGGGTAGTGTTTTGTGCAGATTTATTGTCAAGCTCCTTAATCATATTAATGATGTCTGGAGCCAGCTTGTCAGCGAACAGCTAATGCACAAAATGTCATTTAAACTATCCAAAGCCAATGTGAAAGGGAAGAGAAAACAAGTTCTTTATTCTGCAATCCAAGTCATTCTGTTGCTGGAGTTGAATAATGCTCATCTCAGAGCTAATGAGAAGACCGAACAGGTGCTGGTTGCCGCAGTGCATTACTGTGTGTTTTGGGATGATGTAACTAACTGATGTTGTGCAGTAAATTGGCAGCTTAAAGATACCAAAATGGACTCCTGGTAGGTGGCGGTTCAGTAAATTCAGTCTGCCGGATTGTTAATTATGCAGGCGTGGAGATTCCTCTCCCTACCTGTCCTTTGCAATCCAGGATCAGAGTTTTCTGGACCTCCGCTTATCCTTACCCTCTCTTCGCAGTGCCAACTGATGATGTGGATGTCTACTTTGAAACCCCAGCTGATGACAACGAACATGCCCGCTTCCAGAAGGCGAAGGAGCAGCTGGAGGTCAGACACCACAACCGCATGGACCGGGTGAGTGTCTAGCTTCAGTCTTTTGTGCTGTGCTGCATAGTTGCTGCCTGTGTTTTTCTGGACAAACTGACGGTGAACTGACTTCCTTTCCAGTCACCAGCCTTCTGTGTGTTTCTTGCAATATGACCACACTATGGCAGTTAGATTTTCCTTTCTTCAGAGTGTTGGGGGAGAGGAATCACTGGGGTCACTTGGCTTGCTGCTCAGAGGACTTAAGTGCTAGGTTTAAACCCCACAGCAGCTCTACTGTACCTTCAAAGCCTAGCCAGGCTGTACAGGGATCTGCCTGTGAAGGCAAATTAGCTCGCAAAGATCAGACGTAAATTTGCGTCTTGTTGATGCGTTCTCTCCTTTTCTTGTCCAGGTGAAAAAGGAATGGGAGGAAGCAGAACACCAAGCCGTAAATCTCCCCAAGGCAGAAAGGCAGACTCTTATTCAGGTAAGAGGTGAAGGACCTAAAGAGGAAGGTTACTGGTGCTTGGCCTTCATCTTCTCAGTAAACTAAATGAGAGATTGTAATATTCAAAGCCAAAAGACGACTGAGATGGAAGAACAGCTTTCCTGTTCTGTCAACAGCTGCCTTTTAGAGGAGATTTGATTCAATTGCGTGCTTTGTTCTTAAAGCTGGAGACGATCCGATACTGTGGCAGGTCCTTTCCTAAGCTCAGTAGTAGGAAGCTATCTCACCCCTCAAGTGTAGCAACAGCAGAGCCGAATTGTAACTTCAGACCTTTGGCCTGTTTTGCACTAAGCGGTGGCCTCAACAGCCCAGTTTGGATTGTCCCCGACTCTCTGCACACACATTTCCTGTTCGGGCAGACTTAGCGAAAACCACTTAGACAGCAGATAAAGCTGGTTTGCTGCCAAAATGCCAGTCTTGTGCCTTATGAGGAGAGTTCAGTTAGACGATGAAGTTAATCAGGGATAGTCTCGGTATGGGATTGTTAGGGACAGGCTCTCCTGGCCGTGACCACTATATGCCGTTCCCTCAAACCAATATACAACTAAGTGACTGACTCCAGCTTTTAAGCCCACTTTGGATTTTATCCTGGAACGTAGTTTTGTCTCTACGTTTTTTAATGTAAGCCACTGTTTGGAAATCTGTGCAAGTCCAAAAGGTTTTTTCATCATCTCTGGTGAAACATAATAACGCTTAATGGACTCTTCTGGTTCATTTGGAGATGTGGGTTATGACCTTTCTAATAGAATATATAAGATTTGATCTGAAGGCATGCTGATAAAAATCCCCTACGCAATACCTTTGTAAAATTTTTGCAAATTCATGTTAATGGCTCTAGGCTGAAGGGATCGATCCTGTTTCCACATTGCAGGGCCGAGGGAAAGAGTTAATGCTGTGTCATTCGTTTGGTACAGTCTGGATCTCCCAACTTCAACATGAGGTTTATCTGCAAGGCCATGTGCCCTCTTCAGACCTTTGAAATGGGTTGTGAAGGAAGTTGGGAAGGCAAATTGTCACTATTGAATTTGCAAAGATGAAATCTGCATCAACATTTGTCAGTGCCCTTCTCTCCTGCTGTAAATGCCTAGGACATGCAGCATGACAGGCTTCATTTGTTCTAAGGAGTTATGTGAGTGAGAATAGGTGACCCTGATGCATACGGCGCATTTCATGCAGACTGCTTTCTTTGTTCTAGCACTTCCAGGCAATGGTGAAATCTCTGGAGAAAGAAGCAGCCAGTGAGAAGCAGCAGCTTGTAGAAACTCACCTGGCTCGTGTGGAAGCCATGTTGAATGATCGCCGTCGGATTGCTCTGGAGAACTATCTGGCTGCCTTGCAGGCTGACCCACCGCGGGTGAGTTTCTTTGCCAGAAATTTTGACGGGTGGAAGGTAGGAATGGCTTGGTGAGAAGACTGCCTGTGACTTGCTGGGGCAGAAGCTGGGAATAGGATCCTAGTAAAGCTTTCTCCATCGTGGCAGTTTGTGCTGAAGACCTAGCAGTGGGTCTCCTAATTGACTCGCTCTCCTTTCTGCCTGGTTAAAAAACCCTCTGCTTTGTTTAGTGTTCATAATGCATGGTGTTCTGAGTCAAACAGATTTAATTTAAAAAGAAAGTATCTAACAGGTTAGCACGGGTGATTGATCTGTCCAGTAACAAAGCAGGCTCACATCTGAAGTGCTGTATTTCAGCTGTGAAGTTTATTTGAATGAAATGGATTTGAACTCTTCCCCTCCTCAAATCCTGCAGCCCCACCGCATCCTGCAAGCTCTGAAGCGCTATGTTCGTGCTGAGAACAAGGACCGTCTGCACACCATCCGCCATTACCAGCACGTCCTGGCAGTTGACCCAGAAAAGGCTGCACAGATGAAATCTCAGGTATAAGAATGTTTCTATCAAGGGAGGCATTGTTACCCAGCCCCGACTGTCAGGGACTCTAGAAGCCGTGCATCAAATCCTCACGCTAATTTTCTGGGTACTATAGCAACTTCTCATACTCGTGCAGAGATCTCCCATTCTGTAGGCTTATTGCCTGTCACCAGATACGCTGTCTGTACAATTTTCCTTGGTGCTTGACTCAGTGTTAAAAATTGGAACTCTGGTTTTAGCCACGAATTATCGTTGGTCACAATGACAAGGCGAGGGGTTTAGAACTAGTTCGGTATCATTTTTGTGTTTCCTTTTGTCAAGCACCCATGAAATTATTTGTTGGGGACTTGGTCATCCTTGAACAGACTTCCTCACTTCTTTCAAGACCTCGCGTCTATGTGTTCCTGTCATTAGGCTCGTTCTTCATGATGCCTGTGTTTTGGGTTTGTGGGAATTCTCTTGTGCCTCTGCAGAGTTATTGCCTTGTTTCCAAAGTGTAATACATAACCCTTGCCAAGCACTTGATCGTCATTGTTAGCTTTATTAGAAAGTCTGTTTTGATGAGTTTATTTTGTGCTGTTGCCATGTATCTTATCTTATTCCTGAGCAGCCAGAAAGTCATTTTCCTTCTCCTGGGTAGCATATGTGAATATGCTGCTTCAAGTGGGTGTCAAACCTGGCCAATGTACTTGTAAGAGTAGTTGCAGATATTCCACAAATCTTTTGAATTACCTCCTGGTAATTGTTTTTACAACACTTTTAAAATGGTGAAAGATGTACTGAAAGGCCTAAGATTCAAATTAAGAATGGCCTGTTAACATTGAAAGGTCCGTTCATAAGGGTATGTCCTTTCACAGGTTCAGAGAGAAGCAGAGAGACCTGACTGTCCGGTCACAGCTGTAGGAGTGTAATCTGTGTTTTACCAGTCCCAGTTTGTGGCTGGTCTGCTGCTTTGAAATGTCTTTTAATTCTGTAGCGAACGAAGGATGTGCAAGAACAGAAAAGAGTGGAGAGCTGCAAGGAGGCAATGTGGTGGAGTGTACCCAGTGCTGCCAAATGGAAGGACATAGGCACTGAGAAAAAAATGCCAGTAGATGGAAATCTCATGGTTTAATGGTTTAATATCATGGTTTAAGAGTAAGACAGGGACTGGAGTCTGTTACTGTCACCTCTGGTGAGGTGTAGAGTAGTCTTGCAGTGATTTTTCTAGAAGCGAACCTCACGCTTGGAGGTGCCTGGTCCCATGGGTTTCATGTTGTTTCTGGGTGCTAGCGGTGTACCTTCGACTCTTGTCTCGCAGCGGCGTTGTCTGCCGCTGATTCTGTGATTCTTGTTAAGGTGCACATCCTCAGAAAGAGTGGTAGCAGTTGTGGTATTTACAAGCTGATGTTTGGCTTGTGATGCGGAATATGTGGTAGCATTTTCAGAGACAGCTTAGCATATCAAGCGCAGTCCACCCTGACCCTTTGTTCTGATGCTGCCAAAGCCCAAGAGGGAGTGTGTGAACTGTATTCTTAAGCTAAAACCTAAACAGTCCTTAATTCATTCTGAAGGCTGCAGTGTCAACAAATCAACATGCGAGGGATGTGGGTGGTACAGTTCAATTTCCATTCGCTTCACTTTTCAGATGCACTTTAAGCTCCTCAATCGATTCTGTTGATTGACAAGCTGTCGCATGTAAAATTAAATTGCTTTCATCCTTGCTCTCAAAGGTCAGGTGCACATTGGATTGTAAAACAGATCCATTCAACTCCTTAGCTTTTTCCAACATTTGGCCGTCCATATGAATTGTTTTTCTTGGTCTGCATGATCCCTGATTATGCAGCACCCTCTTCAGGTCAGGCTTGACTTCACCAGTGAACTTAGTATATATGCTAGGGAAGAGCGATGTGAGGTTGCATAGAGTTTGAATTTATTTCTCAAATGAACTGTTGCCAGTGGGTGGGCATAGTGGGTGTAAGACAAATGTAATGCCACCATTGTTCTGAAAGGCACCTTTGTTCTGAAGCCAGAATTGATAAATAATATTGTCTGCTCTCTTTGCGTTGTATCTTTTCTAGTAGTCAGGAACGATAATCCATTTAATAAAGCAGTTGCTTGTAGCTGCTGCAGGAAATGAATTGTGACTGTATCTGGCATATGGGAAATACCAGCTTCAGTGTTTCCAGTGGAGAGCTGGTTACAGCGAGTCAGCTGAATCCTCCCTCTCACCCCCAACCTTTCCCAAAATAATGAGAGCGCCACGTACAAATGGCCAGTTCCAGTGAAGCATGATGTGTTAGCATCAGTCGGAGAATTGGGCTAGATGGACCTGTGTCCCATTCTGTTGTCTGTCATGGCAGATCCACCAGTAGTAGGTATTTTATTAAACGAGTGAAGTATCGGTACCAGTCAAGTGACTGACAGTCTTTGCCTACTCCAACACACTCTTGTACATTTTCAGGTGATGACGCATCTCCATGTGATTGAGGAGCGGATGAATCAAAGCTTGTCTCTGCTCTACAAGGTGCCATATGTGGCTGAGGAAATCCAGGATGAGATTGGTGAGTGTCTCTGTGTGCCAGCTCCCGTGCCACTGTATTAGTCTACGATCTTTTGTATCAAGTGAAGTGGGCTCCAGAAGGACTGCTAGCTCCTTTGAGGGGATGCCCTCCACAACGAGCACTCGGGCTTAGAGTTCGGTACCGCAGGGCAGGTATTCTCTGGGTTTCACAACAGAGCCAGTCAGAATAGCTTGTTCCTAAGAACTTTCACTGTCCGTTTAAAAAAAGTCGACAACATGCAGAATAGCAAAGCGCTCTCTCAAAGGGAGATGAAAAAGATCCATAAAAATAAGCAGATGCTTTCCCGCTTTATAGGAGTTTAATCCCATCTTGCCAAAACCTCTTGCCGCATCAAACCTCTTGGCCCTTACTTGTATGTATTTCTAGCCAACGCCTTAAGTGAGAATTCCAGATGAGACTTCAGAGCACGCAAGATAAGATAACCTGGCAGCCCCGAACAGCGTTCCGCTGCAGCCGTGCCTCAGCTAGGTTCAAACCATCTGCCCCTTTCTGTTCCTGCCAGGCTTCATGCAGTTTGTGTAATATTTCCTCTTACTCCTTTCAGATGAGCTGCTTCAGGAGCAACGTGCAGACATGGATCAGTTCACGTCCTCCATTTCTGAATCCCAGGTGGATGTCAGAGTGAGCTCTGAGGAGAGCGAAGAAATTCCCCTGGAGGGCAAACCTTTCCGTCCGTTCCAGGTGAAAACCTTCCCAGCCTTGCCTGAAAGTGAAGGTATGTGGAACTGAAAACTGGGTTCACTGCCTTTACAAAACGTAGGTGCTTTTTCTTAGCCGGTAGGCTCAGCTCGGTGGAACAGAAAGCTCCGTCCCTTGGGTGATCGAAGAGTAAAGCAGTCGCCCCAGCAGTGCCCCTCAGACTTCCGTTGGGAGGAGGCAGTGCTGCTTGTAATTTGCACTGAGCTGCTGTCTTGATTTTCCGATTTTTCTCCTTGCAAAATTGTTTTATCTCTTTCTGTTTTGCAGGGAGTTTTAAATTTTTACTGTGTGGCTTGACTCTGCAACTAATTTTCAGTCTTTAACCAAAATGCTCTCATGTAATGTTAAGTCTTTGTGCCGTGACCTGCTGAAGGGCTGCAGGAATTCTCTTTATTTTCTCAAAAATAGATATCTATATTTTTTGTATCATCGGGTGTTGACAGCTGGTGTGCGCGTGTGTGTTTATTGCAAAAATGCTTGAACAGAGTCCTGAGCTTAAAGAAAGCTGTAGACTAAAAAGCTTTTCCCAGGGTCTGAGTCAGAAATCATGCGCAAGCCTTTTTTCCTTTCTCTCTTAATCTCCTTTCTCTGCTATTTTTGTTTTTGTTTTCCCTCCTGCTAGATCCTCAGCCGGATTTGTACCATCCAATGAAAAAAGGTTGGTTCTAAGCTGCTCCCTCACAGTGCTTTCGATCACTCTCCTACCTTCTCAGTGTGTTTGATAGCTTCATTTTAGTTTCATACTCACCTTTGTTTTCATTTCCCTGCTCTCATTTAGATCAGTAACTTTCGATTTTGCTTGTTTAGGCCTAGTCTTAAAGAAATGAGCTAGTCTGAGCACCTAGTTGATTGTGTATGTTCCTCCCTGATGGGCTCACAAGATGTCTCAGAGTGCATGGAGTAGCTTCTTTGCCCTCAAGAAATGTGGGCCTAGCAGTCTGTCTGCAACCGTGTAGTACTTTGCATCTCTCCATGTGTACTCATGTTCGACACTTGTCAAAATAAACCTTGCAGTGCTGATGGTAAATAGTCTAGAGGCTCTTCTGGCTGCTGCAGAATCTGTCCTTACCACCCGATGACAGCACGAAACTAGGAATGAGAGTGCTGCAGCAGACATAGGCTGTGTTTCTTGGCTAAATGTCCCCATAGATATTCTTGAGTGCAGCTGGTCTGGGACAGGTAAATTAGGAGATTCCTTCTGTGTGTTGGTGGTCTCCTCGGCATCACCTTTTCACACGTAGCATCTCTCCATACTAGCAAAGTCCTGTGATTATCCATTTCCCCTTTAGCTCATTACTAATTCTGCAGTAACTCAGTGCCTGGCTAAAAAGGGGCTGCCTGGGCTTTAAGAGCAGCATAGAAATATTGGCATTAAATTAAATCCTCTGTTAGCAATACAGTCTCAGGTAAAGATCAGGCCTGGCTGATCTGCTACCACGGATCTAGTTCCTGAAGTAGAAATGGAAGGCTAATTCTTGAAATGCTCTTGCAGAGCAGTGGTGCATGTGCTATGTGTGGGCAGTAAACCCAGCATTTTAATCTGCCTTTGGTTCCAAATACATTGTGCAGAATCTCAAAGGAGAGCAAAGGATTTTGCTAATAACCATTTAATATGAACACAAATAGTTTTGTAACATGGTGAAGGCCAGATAGCTTGAAACTCTTCTCATTATCAGCGTTTCTCTACAAATGTAAGTCACCTTCATCCCTCTTGTGGAACAGTACAGCTCATTCAGTGTACTGAGTGCTCTGGAAGGAATTGGGACAGCCCTTAGTTTGAAAACTTTTTTTTTTTTTTTTTGGACAACTGCTTTGTTGACTTAAAGATGATAAATAAAGGCTGGTTCTCCCTGTTTGGGAAAACGGAAGAGTTTCCGATGACCTGGGGACAAGATTATATCCTGCACTTGCCCCTTCTCNAGCCCTGGAGACTATGCTACGTTGGCTCCTGAGAATTGAATAAAGCAGCCATAGGCCAAAAGCTGACACAGGAGTTCTCTAAAAACTATTTGTGGCTAGTCTCTCCAGAAAATTCCAATCATTGACTTCCACAATAACATGACCTGCTTTGACAGCCGTGAGAAGTCAGACTGGCAGTCTTGGCCGTGCCTGGAATCTGATTACTGTCTCCAAAGAACCGTACAGGAAAAGGGGACGCCCTAAAACCCGAGATGCCTCTTTTGGGAGGAGTTGGAGTGAAACGTTACACTCCTTGGCATTTTCGGGCAGTAAAAGCTTGTCACTGTAAAAACTTGCCTTGGAGCCAAACTAGCCTTTCCTTGCATCTCATCAAAGAACATGCTGCCAATTTCAGCAGCAGTTGACATAATGTCTTAGGCAACCTGCAAGCTCAGCAGCTTGTGGAGAGGTGTATGCAATCACCGACAAGGTGTCAAGTGCTGTAGTAATATTTCTCCCACCTCGTGCTCCTCGTTGTAGAGACCCCGCTGTAGGTTTGAGGCTTTGCCGTCCTCCTGCTTATGTATTGGGGAGGCATAGGTGTTGTGAAGGACGTTACGTTGTGCCTGCTGATAATGGAAAACTGGCGTTCTCCTAACTTGCTATGTTACGTTAGGTCCGAGTGTCTTGCATCAGGCTCTTCTGTTATTGATCTGATCTATTTATAAACGCTTCGGATCAAAACAGTTTGTGCAGAGCAGCCGCCTTCTGTTAATTGATATTCTTCTCTTGAGCCTATGCTAGTTTCAGCCTAGAAATGGGTGAGTGATGTTCTGGTACAAAGGCTAGTGTAGTTCTTTGCTCCTCCCTTGCCCTGGGATTTATTGTTTCTGGGCTTGTGCCAAATACGGGACAGCAGCTCATTACAGAGCCATGCTGGGCGACCTTGAAATTCTCATTCCCGAGGCACTTGCTGATGCACTTGATTTCAAAAGAATGGGTGATGCTGACCGTGCGGTTGAAAGCGTTCCCTGCGCGCTGGCTCTCAGCAGAGAGGAGACGCGTACTTCCGTCACGGGGGTCACGGTGAGGTGGTGGTGGGTGACCCAGGGTGACATTTGCAGAAAGGAACTGCGCGCTCACAATTTGTGTTAGGTGTCGCCTTGGACCTTCTCTAACAGCAGCACTTTAACAGTATGGTATTTCTGGATTTACGCTTCAGCCTGTTTTTGGTGAGTCTTGTCTGCTCCTCTCATTGCCACCTCATTTCCCCTCATTAACAGATATTCCCTCCCCCCCCGCCCCCCAATCACTTGTCACTGTAGCATAGCTTATGAGCTCCCCTTCTGACACAACAGCATGAAGACAGATTAATAATCAGCGGTCCATGCGGTTAAACACGCTAGCCATGGCAGCTCTACAGAGAGTAGGTAACCCTTCCTAAATGTCACTGAGGGCTGACTAACGGTCCCTGCCTTGCTCTTTTGGTGCAGGTTCTGGCATGACTGAGTTGGATGGGCTGATTGGCGCTGAAGAAAAAGTGATTAACAGCAAGAACAAAGTGGATGAAAATGTGGTGAGCCCTCCACCTTTATTTTGTACAGCAAAGCCTGCCGTGGACACTAATTAGCGGTGGCTTATTTCCATGTCTCCTTCCTGCTTACAGAATGTCAGTGTATTCATTATCCATATGGTGTGGGGGAGTCAGTCTTCTGACTATTGTGGGCTCTTAATACTGATTAGCATCAGAAGGGTGGGAGGGTGAGGGAAGGAGAGAGATCTAGATCTTTGGCAGTCTGAGCTGGAGAAGTGTCTGATTTAGTAACTGCTTTGCCAAGCTGAGACCCTTCAATACGCCTTTATTTTAGCTAGGTAGGTTGCTGTCTGAATGCACCGAATGCTGGTGTGTTCCATCTGTCTTCCCACCTATTTTTCATGGCAAGAAAGGCCTTACCACCTTCTCAAGGTGAGCGACCCAGCAGGTATTAGCTCTGTCTACAGTGTAAAGAATTCACTAGGTCAGAATGGCAGCTGACTTGCCTCCGTTCCCTGGCGTTAAAAAAAAAAAAAAAAAAATTTTGACCTTTGAGAGTTTCCTTTCAAAATTGTTTTAAAGCCACAGGTTAGATGTGACATGACAGAAATGCTGTGTCCGTGGCAAGTGCCTAGTTTTTAAATTTGGTCTTTAGTTTGAGGTAGTCTGAATGTCCAAATGGTTGCAGTACTAACTCGGGTGGCTTTAAAAGTTGGAGAACATCCCACGCTGTCAATAGCAGGGGAAAGATGGCAGGTGGTCCTGAGCCTTTGCTAGTATTCATTAAAGGTCTCTTGTCTGTCTTCATATTCCTTCTCCCACCTGTTTTGTATGGCTCCTTTCATAAAACGCTTTTGTGACTGTTTTCAGGTGATTGATGAAACCCTTGATGTGAAGGAAATGATTTTCAATGCGGAGCGTGTCGGTGGGCTGGTGGACGAGCCGGTATGTATGTGGCTGCCGAGTCTAGCCGAGCGATCGGCGAATTCCTGAAGCTGGATTTCGGTTTCTGTGTGTTACTGAATTCCAGGGGTTCAGTGCCATGACGCTGCTCTGGGAGGTCATGCAGAGTATAATGCAGTACAGCGTTTCTGCATAAAGATGTAAACAGTAAACGCACGTAGATGCTAACCTGACTCTTTAGTTGCAAAGGTGTTTTGTGGGATAGGAAAGCGGTGTGGGTCAGTGCCTGTTCAGAATGCCTAAGTGGGGAAACAATTGTGTGTTCATTGTCCTTTTGGTGAAATATTTAGAGGTGAAATATTTACACTGTCCAGTCTAGTCAGTCCTGTCTTGATACCACAGGTGGTTGAAGACCTTCTCGGTGGCCGCCTTTTAGGTTTGCACTTAGCAGTGCACCTCCCGTATCGCTTTTCCTCTACCCGCTGCGTTGTTTTCTTCCCTCCAGGATAATGACAACTCCCTTCGCGATGACTTCAGTTTCAGCAGCAGCGCCCTCATTGGTCTGTTGGTGATTGCGGTTGCCATAGCTACTGTTATAGTCATCAGCTTGGTGATGCTGAGGAAGAGGCAGTATGGGACCATCAGCCATGGAATTGTGGAGGTGAGAAACAACTCCTGCTCCGTAACTGAGGATGAAAATAGTCAGCATTGAATCACATGTTGTGTGTAGGGGGCGAAGATGGCAGTAGCTGCCAAGCCGTCAACTGCTCTGCTCCTAGCTAGATGGGACTTAACTCTGTAGATGCTGACATCTTCATTGCTTGTTTATTAGTATGCAGGTATCAGTCATCGGCGTGCCATGCTGGGACCTGTCACTTTGCAGTTGTATTCGCTTATCACAAGGAATTCAATCAGGCTTCCCTGTCTGGCTCAGGGTAGGATTTAGCAGTAAATGAGCTTTTCAGGCGATATCTTTAGCAGGGGAGTAGGTCAGTCAATCTGTTGCAATTTGTCCTCCCAACTAATGTAATAACTATTAAGACAGCGCTATTGGCTGAATGCTGAGAAGCAATTCCTTCTTCTTCCTTCTGCTCCCAACATGCACATTCCTAATGACAACTTAATGGAGTCTGGAGAAAGCTGCTTTTCCCCTTTGCCCAGCTGATGCGGGAAATTATAACGATCCCTTTAATCAGAGAAGCGGGTCCCAAATCTGTAACGTTAGCTACCTTCTTAGAGATTTGTGGAGAACATCCCCAAAGAGGCAAGGGCAGGCAAGGAGGCATTAGCACCCGAACGAGGAACTCTGTTAAGTAAATTATTTTTTCGTGGCTTACCTTTTTTTCCTGTTTACTGCTTACCACGGTATTTATCCAGCGTTTGTCTGTCGGCTCTTGTTACTATGAAATAAGGCCTGCAAGTACCTCCTTTGACCAGTAACCGTCTGGTCTTTATCTGAAGGTTGACCCGATGCTTACCCCAGAAGAGCGGCATCTGAGCAAGATGCAAAACCATGGCTACGAGAACCCCACTTACAAATACCTGGAGCAGATGCAGATATAAAAAAGATGAAGATACAACAGCCCTGACCGGGAAAGGAGCAGGGCGGAGGGCCAAAGTGGTCCAGCGTTTTGGATCAACTACTGACCAACAGTTGCTTCGAGAGGACTTCATCTTACATTCAGAACTCCTGGATCATTAAGACTATAATTACTACTGTAGAGTTGCAATTTCCATTCTTTTAAATGGGTGAAGAAATGATAATATAACAATATGATATATAAATCTCCTTAAATGGGAAAAATGGATCTATTGCAGATATTTGACTGAGATGTAGTTTTCTTTTTTTTTTTTTTTTTTAAATAATCTGAAAAATACTGGTTCCGTTGTACTGTTGTCTGATACAAGCTCTATATATATATGAAATGGGAAATGTTGATTTTTATTTCTGATAGACCACCTGTATATTGAGGGTCATTTGTAGCAGCCCACCTTGTAAAAAGGAGACAGTTGTGGCTCTTGAGTCATTTTGGCTTTTATATATAAAGCAGTATTCTTTTTTCCTTTTTTTTTGTTTTTTTTTTTTGTTTTTTAAAGTGAATTTCGCTGGGAGTTGCAAAGAGATTAATTTAGGGATAGGACCTGTGACAGCATAAGCAAGGAAGCAATTGGGAATGGTAACTAACAAAAATCCTTATAACAAGAAAAAAAAAAAGAAAAAAAAAAAGAAAAAAAAAAAAAGAGAAAAAACCCATCCTCATATGCCAGTGATGTGCACCCTGCTGCTTAGCAGTTTGGGCTCTAGGAATCAAGACTCCCTGGAGGCAAGGAGTTAAAAGGCTTCTAGCATCTCTGTTTATAGTTATTCTAGTGGAATGTTAGAACATGGTTTGTGCATACTGGGGTCTGCACATTCCCCTTCCAGATTCAGTTCTGCTCTAGAGTTGGAAGTTCCTGGTATTGAATTTAAATCCTCCGTTCTGAACCAGTTTCCTTCAGTACTCACCTGGCATTAACAGCTCCCTCTTGCTACTACTTTCTAATTTTCCCCAGCTCTCCTGCCTCACCAACGTGGTAAGTAGTTAAGAGACGCAGGGTTTTGAGCCTTTGCATCTCTTTCGGTGATGTTGGGCCATAGGCACGGCTTTGGGCGTTTACCCAGAAATGACAAATCACTGCAATAATCAGTACCTTGGGAGCTGATGAACGTGGAGTTCACTTTAACTGGGGTTAAAACAGCAGTACGCTTAACTGGGGCTGAGAGAGGGGTAAGTTGGGAAAGGGATACTGCCTGCTTTAAGGGAAATTGGATGCATAGGCCCCGAGAAGAACAAAAGGGGTATTGTTCCACTCACCATCATGTCTTTGTAATGCTTGTATAGTTGGTGTTAATGCTCACGGCTTTTTTAAATCTGGAGGTTCTGGTAACCTGTGGTGTATTTTTTCTATTTTTCCTGTGACTTTATTTTTTTCTTCCCCCTTCCGTGTCTCTTCCCACTATGCACAGATTTACCTGCAAACTCCTTAGTGTGGTCTGTGGGGAATGTACAAAGTTTAAACACATCAATAAACACTTTAACTTCCAGATCGTTGCTTCTCTTTATTCACGGGCTCGCTTAAGTTTCTCTCTCCTCCCACCGTGTCCTTGCCAAACCTGCGGAGACCTTTCCCCACCTTTTTGTCCGCCTCTGCTTCAGCGACCATCGTTGAAGGAATGTGCTGATATTGAGTATGTGTAGCCGTGCCCAAAGTCTTTTGTGGTACTTCCAGATCCTGCTGACCTTTGTGGAGAGAAGGAGGCGCGATACTGAACCAGCGCCCGGGACTCCTGGATAATAAATGTTACATCCTCGCACTGCAGCCGTTAGGCGCTGGGGCGCAGGTCAGTTAGAGCTGTGGCTGCTCTTTGTCATCTGGCTGGCTGTAGAAGACATCACGAATGGTTCTGTGGCGGTAAAAATGCCGGAACCGCTCCCCGGACGAAGGCGGCCGCTGGCACGGCTTCTCGGAGCGAGCAGAGCCAAAGCGCTCTGCAAAAGCAAGCTGTTCCTGCAGCTCGGCCATCCACCTGCACTTCCCAGTGACCTGTAGGAACAGATCCAGGTGGTGGGGAAAGCGGATTTGGGTAGCACGGTGATTGCGCTGGCTTCGTGCTCGGAGCCTGTATTGCCCGGAAGCCTTAGACATAGGGCTGGACAGAAGAAGGGGGGCTGCAGGAAATCTTCAAACTCATAGATAAGAGGGCATAGAAAAAGACAGGCCTCAAACAGCGGCATGGTTTCCTTGAATGCTTTCTGTTGTGGATGGCCAGATTTGAAATACTTTGAAGACGTAAAGCGCCTGGGGCAGTAATTGGCTACCTATGGTTAGCGTATACTGTATCGCTTCTAATGTTTTTGTTTTACGAAGGGAAATAACTTGACTGTTGGGTTTAACTTTCTCTTCCAGAACACCTAAAACTAACAGCCTGTAAAGCTCACAGCTGACTCTGCTCCTGTATGTCATTCCTCTTCTATTTTCCTTCTTTGAAGTGTGACCTCGAACGCAAATTCCTCCTCTCTCACGTCTCGGTGAAATGACCGAAGAGTCATTGCCATTTGAACGCTGTTTTAGGAGGCCAAGAGACAGAATTAATCTTCCTTCGCATTGATCTGAGCGGTTCCCAATAGGCCTGAATGAAGAGGGGGAGAGGAGGTAGGAGGAAACACAAAAGCTTAGCAATGTTGAATAGGAAACAACCGTGTGTCCCGTTTCTCCTTAAAGGTGGGCTCCTTGGTTCCACTGGAACTTCCATGTTCTGGTTAAATTATTCAGACTCTGCAGGAGAGAACAGATGCTGTCCTAGAAAATGCCGTCTGTTGGCTTGTCACAACTACTTGGGAAAGAGTTTTGATTTTAAACTGTAAATTTCATTTAAATGATGCTGGAGCAAATCTTCAGTCCAAAGCTGTTTCTTGGACTGCACCCTCAGGTAGGGTGACCTGAAAGAGAAACAAATTACAGAGGCTGCGGATTGAATTCCAGAATTGAATTTGGGTATTAGATTTTTTTTCTTCAATAAATTCTATTGGTCCTACAAAATAAATACCTCAGGCTGGAATCAAAATCTATTGCTTACGTGCTTCGGCACAGACTGCCAAGTGCTCAGGATCGATTCTTTATGATGGATTTTGACTGCAGCTTCTGAAAAGTAATGTGTATTCACTTGAAGATGGGTGCTAAGTCATGTCCCAGAAATTACTGGTATCTGCCACGCAAATGAAGGGCTGATATCCCAGCGAAGAGGCCAGAGGGTAGTTGGGGGAAGCGTCAAAAGTTTCATCGCGATAAGACGCTTAGACGATCCAAAGCTCAGCGGAGTAGTTGGTTGGTAAAAGACTTGCAGAGTGTCGTAGGGAGCTGCATTTCGGAAGAAAACTGTGGTTTTAAAAAAAAGTAGTCCTCCGTTTACCTTTTAAGAGGAGCAGCGTAGCTCTCGGTTAAGGAAGAAGGATGTCTGAGAGAGGCGCCTTTGGTAACTGGGAACGTTGAGCAGAGGAGGAAGCGCTGGGTCAGTTTGTCTGCTTTCATATTTGTAAAGCTGTTTGTTAATATTGTTTCTCCGAGGGGTAACGTACATTGAAACCGTTCTGTGCGCAATGCTCGGTGAATGTAACGTGGGCGGGTTTATTTTACTAGCCTCACTTGTCTTTCATGCGGAAAGCAACACTTACCGAGATGCATGTGGAGCACGTTTTCTACGTTCAGCCCCGGCCGACAGAAGAGGTTGAAGGTGCTTGTGAGGAGAGGAGCCCAAGTACGTGGTGATGTGGTGCCTTTCCCTGTGCTGCTCCATCAAAAGGTAACGTTCACCTGATGGAGCACATAAAACCTTAGACCTAGGGTGTTTTAGCCCGGAGCATCCGTGTTTCTGGGAGCCAGCTGCAGATCTCTAGTGTTAAGGCGTCATATGTCCTTTTGTCCAGCTCTAGCGCAGTGCTTAAAGTTGGTGTCATCACACGGGAGTTTCTTTGTGTGGGTCTCCAGAGCAGTTGCAACTCGATATTTGGCATCAGTGCTTTGCTCGTGGCTGCACTGCAATGCCAGAGGCTTTTAGATGTGCACAGCAAGGGCCAAAGAGTGATCAGCCGGGAGAAATCCCGTTTTTATAGGACATAGTAACAGGTAACTGGCAAGCAGAGTAATAGAGAGTAAGGTAAGGAAAGCGAGGGCAAGTGGAGCTAAATGCTAACGTTAGGTAGTTTGGCAAGCGTGAAAATATCTCAGTCAAGCCTTTGAAAAACGGTGGGCTGCTGGAAATGAGCATTGATCTCTGCGCTGTACGCAGGACGGCAAACGGAGTCGGTATAATAATCTTGTCTGTGCTGACCCGACGTCCCACCTGCCAGGCGCTACCGCTGCTGGCGAGCGCACGCTGCGTGCCGGCTCTGGGTCGCGCCGGCTCTGCGGCGGCTTCTCAGCCCCTGTAAAAAGCTGTTCCTGGTCTCAGTGGGACCACGTGCAAATCACCTGGCCACGATCCTTAGCAACAGCACGGGATGAAAGCCTTGGGGAGCTGTAAGGCAGCAGGCTTAAAAGCTGTTTTTCCAGTGCAGGAGTCAAGGGCATCCTTAACCCGTGCTGTTCCGTACCAGGCGGTGCAGGATGCCTCTCCCCAAATTCACCCTGTGATCCCAGCGGGCACTGGCAGCTTCGCTGCAGATGCGGTGAGAAGGCTCTGCTGAGTGCAGCGCGTAGCAGTGACGAGGCGTCAATGCATGTCTATGTGACTCTGCAGGAACGAGCATGTTAAAACGCAAGAGTTTTGCTGTATTTACAAGTGACCCATAGGGAGCCTGTGCTTTATTGCAGGAGCGCTTAACCTCTGGCCTGTAGGCTCTCCGTGCGGTCTGCCAGGGCAGTTTAATGGAGACTGTTTTATTTCAAGCAGGTCTCCTTTCCTGAGAGCAGTTTGAGAACAGGCTGTGGGCTGCACGAGTTGGTTGTTAAATAGCATCAGCCGGCCTCTGGATGACATCTGGGAGGCTCTCCGAGCAGCCGCTGTGCCCATCGCTGGCAGCGCGCCGAAAAAACCTGGTGCTCGGGAGCGTTGGGCTGAAGGCGATGGGAAAGGCTGGTGCCTGAGGGAAGCGGTCCGGTCTCCCCAAAAGGTTGCCATGGGGTATGTCAGTGGGAGGGGGTAAGGACCCCGCAATGGCAGAGGTAAGAGGAGGAGGTGATGGAGCGTCGTCTGTGAAGCTTAATATTCTCTTCCAAAATTGCCGGCTCTGGAACAACTTGGGGATATTCCTATTTTCTGGAGGCTTCCTCATCCTCCCTCCTTACAGCTTCGTGGGTCCTACAGCCTGGCTGTGTGTGTTGTGGGACGGTACATGATTTAGCAGATTTCCTGTTTGCCATGCCTTAAACTTCCCCAGATGGTCCCTTTGATCTCTGGACGGGAGAGCAGAAGGGGCAGGGGGAGCCAGTTTTACCTGTGAATTTTCCTCCTAGCATCCTCTAAGTCCCTGCAGTCTCCATGGCAAAGCGAACTGGTCCAAATCCTTCCTCTGAGCCCGGGCTGGAGGCCACTCAGGAGGCAGAAACCTCTTGAAGGCTGGCTGCAAGAGCACGCATTCCCCCGGAAGGCACCCTCAGCCCTCCCGCCTCCTCACCTGCCCCCTGTAAATGTTACATGGCGGGGAGCCCGTCTCTTCTCCAGCTGGAGATGGCGTGGATGTGCAAATGGCCCGTGGGGCGGCCCCACGGACAGCCTCCGAGTCCGTGCCCGCACAACTGCGGCTTTTCTCCGCCTGACTGCGTAGCAATAAGTGAAGCACCTGAGGCTTTGAATGTGTTTGGTCTTTGCTTTGAAACTTCTGCTCGTGCCGGCTGTGCGCATTGCTGCTGCTTCCAGGTATCTGTGCTCGGAGAGGTGAGAAGGATGCGATTTTCCCTTGTACCGCGGAGGCCGCGTCTGATGCGAAGCCTGACGACCTCCGAGACGGCAGCGTGCCGTTGGTTTTACCAGGAGCTGCGGGGTTTATTCCATCCGAGGAAGAGGAAGATGCATTTCCTGCGAGAGAGGAAGCTGTTTATCAGGAGGATGAAAGGTACTTTGCTCAGCCTATAAGCCACGGTGACTCTAGCAATCCGCCTGTAGCTGTAGAGCTGATGAGAGGTGTCTCTGGTGCCGTAGCCTTGAGAAGGTCCTGTTCTTACAATGCCCGTGTACCCTGAGCCCTCGGCGCGCAGCCCCGAGGCCCCGAGTTCACGCTGCTGCCTGCTGCGATGCTGCCCATCCCTTGTAGGCGCGTTTGGCATGGTTGCTGCTACGATGCCGCCCACGTTAGCAAACCCTGCGGGCTTGCCGGGTGGCAGGGACTCTTCCCACCGCTTTCCCCAGCGGGCTGAGTTCTGTATCTTAAATTTCTGGGGAGGCGATGCCATGAAGGAGGCGGGGTGTCCTGCAGTACGCATTTGTTTGCTGACTACACAAGATCCCGTGGGCTGCGTACGGTAGGTTCTTCTACCGGGAGAAACAAGTACGGGCTTAAATTGTTTTGAAATTCTCTCCCTGTAAAACTTATTGCTCTAATGTCTAAGAGGGCTTTTTTGTTCTGCTGCTCACGCTAGACAATGTAGATGAGGGCTAAGGAAGATGCAGTTGTGACTGAGTTGGACTGAATATCCCTTCTGGGTTGTATCATAGCAATTGTTTAGTGCGTCCTCCTACAAGGTCTCTGAGATGAAGGGGTCTGTCTAGCAATGGCAAGTTCAAAAGATAGGAAAATTCTGGTCTGTTGGATGGTGCCAGGGTGGATTTTTTTTTTTCTTCTTTTTTTAGCTGAAAGTGCAACTGCTTCAGGGAAAAAGGGTTGTAAAAGCTTTCTGAGCAGAGGGAGGGAGGGATTGATTCCCTTGCCTGCTCCCTGGGTGGCTGCTTTGTGTTTGTGCTCCCTGAGGAGCTGCTGGGAAGGGTACCTGGTGTCGACCTGCAATTCCAACTTCGTTAGCTGGAGCTGGGCTTGGTGCCCCCAGGACGTGCCTTTGAACATATAGCAAAGAGAGGCAGTCCTAAAAGCAATCTAGTTGAAAAGAGGTGTTACACCGTGGGCTTTCTGTGTCGCTGCCCGGGTTTGTGGGGCGCGTTTGGGAAGGGGGGGGTGTTTTGCTGCGTGTTTACCAGGGCCTCTGGTTTCTGCAGCACAGACTGGCACAAGAACAGAGCTGAGCTGATTCTCTCGGGGCTGGCACCACATAATCAAATGCAAGGTGAGTAGTAATAGTTTTCTCCAGCGTGGCGGTTTGGCAGGGAGTAATCCTGCAGCTGGTGCAGGCTCATGGAGAAATGTAGGTTGGAAGGGACTTCTGGAGGGCATCTTGCCTAACTCCCGCTGGAAGGGAAGGTCAGATCAGGTCGCTGTGCAGTTGAATATAACGCTGCTTTTTTTCTGCAGCAGCTCCCCTTCCCCTATCCGTGCGTTTTGGGGCACGAAAAAACTCTGTGAATTATTATATGAGGTCGGTAACGTCGCAAGGTGAATTCCTGCTCCATCTTAATGGTGGGCCACAGGAAAAATGCTTCCTTTTTTCCTCCACTGGGCAAATGTACTTATTTGCATGCAGCTCTCTTTCTGGGGATGCAATCCTTGTGATGCTAAACCCTCCTTCTCTGTGGAGGGAAGGGTCCTGGCTGTCACTTTTTAGTGTCTGTTCTTTTGATGTGATGGGATAATCTGCTTTACAGGCTTCGAGATTTTGTCTTATCCTGTGAAGATGCGGCTGTGGACATGAGTTTTCCAGTGCAGCATCTTTGGAGAACGGCTCGTTGCCACGTGAGTACTTGCGTGCTGGAAAAGCAGTAAATTGCAGGCAAAGCGACGGCCTGGCTGTTCTCTGCTGGGATGCCTCTATGGTGGTTTGTGTTTTTTCTGGGCTGAATTTTGTTTTTACCACTTGCTGACAACACAAGCTTGGAGCAAGTCACCGGAGCTCAGTCCAGCTACTGAGAATCAGAGCCAGACTGGGACTGTCCCGGGGCTCGTGTCCCTGCAGCAACCTTTGGACCGAGCTCTTGGGTACCACGGCTATTCTGCTGGGTCACAGATCCAAGCTCCAGCTATTCCAGTTGCTTAACGTAATAATCCCTTTTGTAAAGGTGGTGTGTATTTTGTGCTCTCCTCTGCTCCGGGAGGTTTTTTTCTTACTGCTGTCTCCTTGTTTTGAAAGGTGAATACCAAGAACATCACAGAGGCTGGTACCGCGCTACGTGATGAGGCACCCTTCATTTTTCAGGATGATGCATCAGGATCTACGAGCCAAAGATGAGAAAAAAACTGAAAAGTCCTTGCGTTTTACAATCATCGGGCCTATTTGCTTAAGTCTATTTTTAGAAATAGAGAACACTTGCATTTCCTATGACCCAACAATTATTAGTGGAGTTGAATCTCCCCCAGAAATCAGTTTTGGTAGCCAGCAGGGCTCTCCAAATTGGGTATTGCACGCTCTTGGTTTAGACAGTGCCTTTTTTCCTGTGCTGCCAGTTCATATTTTGACAAGGCACTTAGACGTGGGCTTATTTTTTAGATTTTCAAGTGTTCTCTACTTTCATAGACTAATCAGTAAGGGATGTGGAACTGGATTGAGTCCATCCAGCACTTTACTGGTGTGACTGAAATATCTTTGTGAAGAAAGACAGATGCTGCAGCACAGAAATTATGATTATTCTTTTTTTCCCCATGAAGGACTTACTTAGAATTTGGCTCACTTTAAAGAGCTGTTATTAGACGTCTACGGCTAATAAAGCGTAGGGGGACAGGACCCTGCAAAGCTCCAAGATAGGTGGTGTATTATTTTTGCTGAAGTTTCGGTAGCAAGTCCTCTTCATTATGTCCTTAGGTTCCAGCCTGACGTTTACTATTGTAGAAATGAAAATTGCAGCCACCCCCCCTCCCATACAGTTTATACATGGGGGGGTGGGGGAAAGAGACCCAGTCAGCCATGCAGTTTTATTCAGCTATATACCTATCACCTCATGCGTTTGGGGGTTTGGGCTGAGGGGGTTGGTTCTGCGGTGGGGGTTTATTATTTTAATTTTTATTATTTTAATTTTAGGACTGTTTTGTTATGTTTTACTTAGAGTAGGTGATTCCTTGCAGAGAGGTGTATGCCTTCACCTGCATCCATACATCATTCTTTACCAAACTGTACCGAGGCAAAAGATACCATGCACTTGGTATAAGTCATCTTTTATTTTGAAGCTTCTCCACTTACACCTGCTACCTGTTGAATCACAGCCACAAGAGAAAGCATGCAGCACTCACTTAGGGTAAAACATAAAACACAGGATAAAAGCTTTCTGTCAAAACAAGAACAGACATGGGTTCCTCCTCGCTCACTCTTTACCCCCGGAGAGCTAGCACAACAGCTTTACAGTCATGTTTATACTTCCATTGCTGTCTGTTAGACAGTACAGGCTCCAGCACTGCACTTAAGCCTAGTCCAAAATATAAACTAGTTTCTACATAAGATGAATCAAGTAAGACCAAAGTCTCAGGCCCTGAGCTCAAGGGATAATTAATCAAACTGCTCCAGGAACTAAGCTGTAAAGTACATCTCCAGTCCTTTGTCTTTTTCCCATTTAAATCTAAAGTTTACCTGCGCTTTGCTACGGAACAACATCAGCTAGCTTTAACTATAGACACACACATGCATGATAACTTAGTTTTCCATTAGTCAACAAGAAAAAACAGGAGCTGAGCTGTTTCCATTCTTCTTCATTGGATCCTCTCGGAAAGACAGGGTAGATGCACAATTTTAGGCTGACGACTCTTCTCTGGTTGCGTCTTCCAGAGGCTTCTGTAACAAGGAGAGGTGTTGCGGTGTTAATTTAAAGCAGAACTACAGTGCAATGGCAGCATAGAGCAAAAATGTTTAAACCCAAAACCTAACTTTTAAACCCCAAAACTTCACTTAAACAACTACTGGTCAGACACAGAAGACTACAACATCAGTTGGACTAAAACAAATGTTTTGAATTTAAAGCTAGGCTAAATCAGTCTCATTGTAATAAGAGTTTAAGAATAAAACTTTCTATTTTTGTGACGCTGCTGGGGCCCAAGCTGTAGTTAAGACCCAGACATCTCCTCCAAGCCGTTCACTCAAGCCATGCCGCAGCTTGTCCTCAGACAAATTCAGGAAATGGGTGGGTTTTGTCCATGGGGTTGCAAATACAATCTCGCAGTGAGGAGGAAACAGAGCTGCACCACATCTATCAGATGCTACTAGCTCACACGGAGAAAAGAAAAAAAAAAAAAACCAAAACACCCAAAACCCAACAAAACAGACTTTTTTTCCCCCACCCTCGCATCTCAGTGGCAGTACTCACCGGGTGATGGAGCAGTTGAAGTGACACGGGGAGCAGTGGTAGGACGTCATAGGCAATCAGGTCAGCCAAAGACATGTATCACAAAACCGCTGCACATCAAATGACAGGTTATCTAATAGATTCACAAATAACACCATCTTTTTACTAAGCTCACACATCAAAGCAGGTACTACAGACGTTTTATTTTCCAACCGTATCATTCTCAGTCTGGAGAAACGAGGGGCAATTACAGTCACCAAGGGAGGAAAGCTAGGAGGCAAGTAGGAAGCAACTGCTGTTCTTTCATCATCGCAGCACCGGTTATGGAGAACAGCTAGTAAAAGCTCTTCCACTTTTTGATACGATATTAACGGCTTGAGCGGCATTTCCAAGCAGTGCTGGCAGCTCATCGTTTAATCCAGCTATTTCACACTTATGCCCCCACCCCAATATCGCCACACGTGGTTATTTCTACCCAGCACACAAAATCAAACCAGATTCTGGAGAAGGAAAGTCCTGACAATGACATGAAGCATTAGAAAAAACTTTCTTTGTATTGATACCCAAGCTCTTACACCTCAGCATGTGCAATAAGCCAGAAGCACCCGAGACAGGAGCCACAGAGATAAGCCTGACTGCTAGTGCCGTTGGGGACTCCGAGGATGACCTCAGGTTTTGCTAAAGCATACCGAGGACAAAATGTTTACCAGATTTTAGCAGTTGCATGCAAGATGTTTTCAAACTTCTTTAAGGAAAACAGTGGGACAGGTAATTGCAAACTCATTGGACTCGGCTTTGCTATATGGAAATGTTGAAAGCACTTAGCACTCACCACGACTATCGGTGCACGCATCTGTTCCCTGGCTGCCTACTGTGTTTCATTGCCTTGATCTCTACAGCGTCAACGCACCAACTGCTGAGCAGTAGCTGGGGAAAGCTGGCGGGGCCCCGTCTCGCTGACGTTCCTCCTACGCCTATCCAGGTGCAGCTGAGCTCTACTGAGAGTGACAAAAGCAGGGACTTACCTGAAGCCACCAAGGAAAACGGCCTTCTCTCAGCAAGATGTTGACCTGGGAACTTCTCGGGTGACCAACACAGTTCTGTACTGGTCCAGTGTCAACGGTGCTTCCCGTGAGGAGAAGGATGCTCTTGTTGAACTTCAAAATGCCCCACAGAGCCAGCACAAGCTGGACATCCGGCACACCTAGGTAGCCCAAGACCAGTCTTGGCAGGTAGACACAATGCGTGAACCTTACCATGTCCTGTAAGGCCAACAGATATTACTAAGCTTAAGTATAAAATATAAAATGTAATTGTTTGGGGTTTTTTTAAGTATGTTTTGTAATAGCCCCCTCTACCCAGAGTTTTTGGCTCACCTGAAGCTGCCAACATGTTTCTATGTTTTACAAAGCAGCTGCTCTTATCTGAAGTAACAAGCATGTTACACCTTGCCTGTTTGCTGAACAACCATAAATCTACAGTGCTGCTGTTTGATACCAAAGGATGCCCTCCGAACACGGCAATTTGTTTCATGAACACCTGGGAGGTTTTTTTAATCCCCCCCCCTGAAATACAGGTGCTCCTATCTATTTTCAAAGCAATGCTGGAAAAACTCCCTGCTAGAGATTCATATACCCGTCCACATGTCAGGCAAGACACGAGTGATCTGAGCAGTGGGAGACAGGTTAGATCCCACAGGTGATATATCAAGGGGAAAATTGAACGTTATTTCAATAATGCCACTCTAACACAAGTGTCACCAAGACTCTTAAAACACATGATTTATGAGCATCACATCATACACACACGCATTCAGCGAAGCATTCGCTTGTCTGGAATCCCATGAATTTTAGTTACAACAAATTTTAGTTATAACAAATAACAATTAGTTTATCACATCGCATCATTCCTGACAAAACTGAGAACTACGCAACAGCAGAACAGCCAGAGCACCACGCAGCAAGAGCGGCCTCCTCACCACCTTCTCGCAGAACGCTTCATGACCACCATCCAGGCACAGCCCAAGACGCCAGACTACGCCGATGAACACGCACCAGCTGGGAATTCAATCCACCAAGGCGCTAAGCTCTTCAGCCTGACCCAGGGTAACGCTAAAGCACATGCCTGCCCAGTTTTAAGATCAAAATCACAGCATCTCCAGCAGCATTGCACGATGACACGCTTAGCTGGATGAGGACAGAGCACTCGGCCCTTTACAGAAAGGGAGCCTGCATTTATCACAACAGATAGGCCAACACCTCTGCAAGCAAGGGCTCAGAAATAAGCCTTCCATGGCCAAACTCATCAGGCACCCAGCCCTCAAACCAGGGCCAACATCAGCATGGGACCCTTTCACCAAGTTTCACCAGTGCCTGCACCATCTGTTGACAAATACAACGTCGGTAGGTGAACACCCCGGCAGTCTCACCAGAAAAAACTACCCCAGCCAAAGCTGGACAACTTTCCCCTCCTTTGCAGCATTTATCTGTATGCTTTGATTCCCCATGAAAACTTGCACCCTCTCCTTTTTGCAGCCAAATACTCAGTTTGTAAATTAACAGGGAGAAGGATTTACACTTGATCTGAACAGCTCTAATAATTAATATAGCAAGCGTCCCACATCATGACCCTCTGCTTATCCTAGGACACATACCAGGCTTCCCCCACAGAGGCTTCAACTCTACAGACTCACTAAACCCTATCCCCAAATTGCTGCTTTTAAAAATACCTCTTACTTTGCAGGAGATAATGCCAGCAGCTGCGACGCCTCCTGCACGTCATTCACGGGCGCCAGCGGGGAGGGCAGGGTAGATGCATGCGCCTGGCTTCGGGTTTTCAATCTTGATCTGTCCCTCTCGGGATCCTCTTCCATCTCTTCAGGCAGCTGCAATGAAAAGCTTAATGCGGGTGCTGTTTCAAACAGTACCGCGAGGCACAGCTCACCAGGCACCCATATGCCCCTTTTGCAGCTGGGACAGACCTTCCCTCAACCAACATTTCCCTGCTGCACCTGGCTGGTATGTATGAGATGACAGCTCGCACACATCCGGCGTTTGGCAGGGGTGAAAATAGCCAAATATCGCTGTACCGCCTGCCACGAGTCTCACCAACTGCTCTGTCCTGGCCCCTCCGGGATGGTTGTTTGCCGCTGAGGTCCATGAGCAATCCCCTGCCCAAACTCCAAAGGGCAGGCAGCAAGTGGGTGACCCCTTCGCTAGTAATGCCACGCACAAGCGGCCAGCATAGGTAGGACCCAGCTACTGCATTACTAAAGCTGCTAAACTGTTCATTACGGGCCACTGGTATCACACGTAGCCTACCCATGAGTTTTAGATGAGATTCGAGTTATGCATACTTATAGAGGATGTGTAAGCTTACTGTTGTTGTTTAAATCACTTGAGTTAATAGGCAAGAAAAGTATTAAGATTTATTTTTTTTTTTAGATATTACAAGTTCTGGAAGAGAAAAGTGACCTAGAAAATCCAATTGTCCTCTGAACAGCAATTGCACTAAGTTTGGAAACTAAGTTCACTAATTAAACTGAAACAGTAGATTTTAGCGGTGCTTAAAGTGCTAATTTCAATTCTTCTTTAAAACGTGAATCTCCAGCAAGTCTCTCGGTAATAACAATAAAATGTTTTGCGTAAAGATGCCAGGTATCGAGAGTCTGCAAAGCACTTCAGCTCTTCTAGCAGCACCTTTCCCTACGGTCTCAAGAAGCTTCTCCTCCCTCCAGCTGCAGCAAGAAGGTACCCTAAATCACACCTTGCATTCACCAGCCATTCTACCGAAGGCTTTCACGGCCAATTCCTCCAGGCTAAAAGCCCGTCCCTGTCATTCGCCAGCAGCAGAGGATTTGCAGAAAGGGGAAAACTTTCATCTCCCCCTTTCCGTGGTCTTCTCACAGCCCTTAACCACTTACTGACTTAAATCTGGAAGCACAAGGGTCTCTATTCCTTCCAAACACTTCAGCACACACACGCTCTGGGTAGCTCAATCAATTCCCTAGTCTAATTGTGCAGCAGAAAATATTTGCCATTAAAACCACCGGTCTTAGTGTTTCTGTATGCTAATAGACAAGAAACAATGATAAAATGCAGGTAAGTATTACCTCAGCTCCTGGCTCGTGCAGTACCAACTAGTTAAACATTAACAACTTGCTAATGTGTGGATCAGCAAAGAGACGTGGCATCGCTTTCCGGCCAAGGTACTTCCAGGAGTAGATCACAGCCCACCAGACGTGCAGAACCACAAAAAGAGAAAATCGGCGCCGGAGTGGCACATCCGCATCGCTGCCATTTCCCCGGGGACCGGACAGCACAGATAGACCATAGGAGCTTCACGAGGAATCAAATGTTCTCTCCCAAAACAACACTACATCAGCAGGGGAACAGCATCAGTTGGGGCTGTGTATAATAATGAGGTCCCCTGATAATTAAACCCACCCAGGCACACATCGTGACCCACCTTGGAGAGGCAAGGATTGCAATGGAGCGGAATGTCACAGCTCTATACTCCCACCGTATTTCAGGGTCACCCATGTCTGTCCGTAGCACGCTACCAGCACGGACAGCAATGGTTTTGGGTGGAGAGCGCAGGCTTTCCTGATCAATAACCCATCGCCTAGTCAATGAGTTTTATTGCCTTCCAGCTTCAATGGGAAAGAGCCCTTTGGGTTAAAGGCTTGTTACCGAGGATATCGATTCCACACGCAGGCTAGCTTCGAACTGCTCTACAAATGCAATTACAGCCACAACAATTTCATTTCTTCCTTCTACTCTATTGACCCAACGAACGTTAGTCATATCTCAAATATGGGGCACCTCTATCACCCAACTAGATGACAGGTAACTTTGCACGCCCTGTTCAAAGAAACCCTCGAGCGTTAGCTTTAGGCTCAGAGTGTGATCCCGCTAAGCTTGTTAAAACACACAGCTAGATGATCAGTAAGTATTTGCTCTTATTTGCATTTATTCAAGGAAAGAAGAAATATCCCCACTAAAGACCTGCATTTTAAGTAGCAAAAGCCTCAGTAAGAGAGGGATTCAGCATTACCTAGGTAACACCAGGGCAAGAAAAAACAGGAAAAAAAAGTAACTTTAGTTGATCAAAGGGGAAAGAGATTTTTTTTTCCCCTTCTTTTCAATCAAAGTGCAGTACATAGGGTTATAACCTATGCACTAAGCTTCCCGTTAATGGCAGCTAGTCTATAACAAGTTGACCGAACGACCCTGCTTCTAGTCCCACGAGGATTATTAAAAACCAGAGCACATCACCTCCACGGAGCACGTTTGAAGCTCTTGCTCTGGCACGGGGGATGCACGTCAGCCCTAGTTAAAGGCAACCCTCCCCACCAGATCCTGGAGAGCCATTGCTCGTGAATGCTAGCCTGCTTTACCACCCCAAATAATATTCCTCTGGGTGTGGGTGCCAAACATGTCAGCCCAAAATGCTGCACTCGCCTGAATTTCTTTGCTCCTCAAGGTCCTTTCCTTGACAGCCGCCAGCAGCACAAAGCATTGGTCTCCTTCCAGCCCTGCCCCAAAAGGAGAAAATGAAATAAAATATGAAGTGTTCGCTCTTCCAGGGACCTCCTGTGGGGCTGGGAATTGCAACCGCTTGGAGCCAGGGTGGATTTTTCTTTCCTCCCGACGCTTCCTTGAGTTTTTGGAGTTGGCAGACCAGCAGCGAAGTGTTTAGACTAAGCTGCCTTCTGCACATCTTCGGGGAGGAGTACAGCAAAGGTATTAAAAGATAATAACAACGCTGTTTGTGCTCCCCTGTTCACCTAGCCCAGCCCTTAGCGAAGGACACGGCACAAGCATTTTAAATGTTGATGATGAACTTCCTGTTCTTTCACTAATCCTGCTTAACGACGCCTTTTAAATTCAGTTTTGATCTTGATCTCCCTGTACTATCCTGCTGCAAACCAAATGCAGGACCTAAGGGAAAAAAAGTCACATACCCCTGGACACCAAGTGCAAAGCAGACACCAAGAAGTGAAAGGTTTTGTTTGGAAGTGACCAGCTCCAAGGAGGGAATAAAGCTGTTGGTTGAGAAGAAAAGCCATACCCGAGCTGAGATCGCTGCACAACCCAGCTCTCAGAGACTCACCAGCAGTATCCGTACACCCACCCCAGGCCTGCTGAAGCCATCATCTTGCTTCAAGGGTCCCTCCGCAAGCTGAACCCTGCTCGGCAAACACCCCAACTCCCAGGCGCACCAAAATGCATTGCAACCAGGCTGCCTCACCTATCTAACCCATCCTCTCAGCTTCTGCCTAAAAACACGCAAGAGAGCAGCTACGTGACAGTCCCAATAGGGAAACCTCCACCCCTTCCATCCGCTGGCCACCCACCCCTTTCTCCAGGCAGATTTGGCCATGTTAAAGCACACGCGGTCCCATCCCTCTGATATTTCATCCACCCCCCAAACCATTTTGAAGCTGGACATCACCTTAACCATGCCTTCAATCTCAAGGCATCGTATTCAAGAGATCCATCCGGGTGGTTCATTAAAGTACTTTATTGGTGATCACGTGTACTCTGTGCACGTTAAGCTTTGTACAAAAAAAACCTCCATTAACACCAGAGCGAGCGACAGCCACCAGGAGCTTTGAATGCTGGTTTGGCTCCCTTCTGCAGAAGCAGGAGCAAAAACAACATTAAAAAAGTAGCTAAATGGGCCACGCCAGTTGGACTCCACCAGCAAACCAGTTCTGCAGTTCACAGCCCAAGCTGCAGCATGGAAAATTAAAAACTCCCTCCCAGATGAGCCTGGTTTGCTCTTGCTACCGCCAAAGGGATGCATGGGAAAGGCTTTGCATCTCCTGCCAGAGATGCAGCTCCTGCAGCTCCGTCCAGAGCCGACGCTCTGCCTTCAGGGTCCTGCCTCCCACTCCTGATGCGCTGCCATCAAGTGCCGGTGTAGTTTATCAAGACTAATTAAAAACCTCATCTCAAGAGCTCTAAGCCACAGCGGGGAAGAAGTTCCCATGCCCGCCACGGCTTCATTTGTCGTCCGAGGTGGTTTCTGGCAGCAGGGCACCGCTGGAGCTCTTGTTGCTTTTGCGGATGCACATGCCGCAGTCCAGCTCCACGTCAACGTCCCCAAATTTCAGCTGGCAGGACTCGTTGCAGCTGCGGGAGGGGACAAGGGCACCGGTCAGGTATTTGCGGGCAGCGAGAACTGTCGGCTCACCCCGGCCCACTCGGGAAGGCTGCTAAGGACCGTCTGCTCTGTGGTGGCACCGAGCCGATCCTTTCCAGCCAAGCCATGGACTAGTCAATGCTTGGACATGCACGGACGCCCACTTTTCTTATCCCATGATACACTGGCAGCTGGATTTCCCAGGGTAGCATTGGGTCTAGGTACTGCTCTTAGCCACCCCAGCTCGTGCACGGTGCTGGGACCCCCTGCGACCCCTCTCCCCCACGTACCAGCGAGATGCAGCAGAGTTTGCTGCCAAGACGGCGAGAGCGCCCGCGTAGTGCCAGCAGAAGCACATGGTGAGGAACGCGAAGTTGCTGCGGTCGGTCTGATCCCAGCCCGGTCCTCCCCATGGAGGGCACAGCACAAACCCAATCTGGTCGCAGATGGAAGAGATGTTTAGGCATCAGCACACATCGGACTTTAGCACATCCCCCCTCACATTTCCTCCTGTTTTTAGCCTAGCTGCTGCAGCTGACTATGGACTAGAGGCACAATAAACCCAAGTAACACCTAGACCATTGCCCTCAGCACCCCCAAGCACCCTTGTCTCCCCAGACTGACACAGGAGAGGGATGCTCTGCAGATAAGCCTTAGGGCTCGCAGTTCAGCCCAGCATCCGCAGAGAAAGCTGACAACCCAAAAGCTATGTTGCCAGGCTGCGCATTTCTCCTTAGACCCAAAGCTGGGTGATTATGTGAGAGGTTTCCAGGTATTTGCAGTTACTTGGAACAAACAGAGGAAGAAATTGGACCTGATAAAAAGAACACACACTCATGATTGTGGTTTCCTTTTCTTGTGGGGTCTAATTCCCATTTAGCATGCAGGTTTCTCCATGCTGTGTACGTTATGTGTACATATCTCCACGATGACAGCTCTGGCACTAAGCCTCATTTCTTCCTGAGATATTCCAACCAGCCTACAAGTTCAACCCCAACAGATGTGCCGTAAAGGGCAGGGCAGCCCCCCTCCGCTTGCCTTCTTGGGTGCGAAGCCCACTGCCTAGAGGAGAGCGCCGGATGCGCACTGACCTGCCAAAGCCAAGAGCCCTGGAGAAGGAAGGAGCTGGTCCTGAAGGTCTCCAGGATGATGTGGTCTCGGAGGAACACCTCTAGGAGGGCACAGAGGGCTCCAGCAAAGATAGCCATGGCTAGCAGGGAATGGAGGTGGTGGTCCAGCGCAGCATCGCTGTAGTCATGGAAACAGAAGAGCAAACCTGCCAAGATTCACACTGCATTAGGAAAGGATGCTCTGGGATTTGTTTTTTTTAAAAAAACCCAAACATCTGAAAACTGAGACTATGCTCCAGGTCTTGCTATGATCTGCCTGGTGGGAAGAGCCAGACAGCAAACAGCCTGCCGTCATCACCTTCGCTCTGCAAGGACCACGCAGCCCCCAGCGCTGGGGTCTGCTCTGCCCACAGAGTAGCCCCCGTAGCTGCGGGGATCCCCGTGCCCCAGCCAGTGCCACAGGGCTGTCAGGAGGAGCGCAGCAATGGGCACCTCCAGCTCAGAAGGTGGCAGGGAGCTTTGTATCAGGGTTTGTCCCTCTGTGCATCCAACCGAGGTGGAAGGACAACACCTTTTTGCGACTCCAGAGAGAGCCAGCTGCTTGTCACCAGGAAAAGCACGCATCCCAAGGGCCTCATGCATCTCCTGTGTACCCAGGACATCCAGCCATGGCTGGATTCATATTTGGAGAGGAACATGGAGGGGGCAGCTTCGGCATGCAGCCAGTGCCGTCACGCACCTGCACACCCTCCAGCTCTGGCTGCTTGCACATCATCTCACCAGCCTCAAAACAGCCCAGGGATTTCGGGCTGCTGCACATCGACGACCCTCCCAGTGCTTCCCCTAACCCATACTCCATACCCTCCCAGGCACCACATATCATTCACCTTCGATGAACAGAGCCACGGACAGCGAGAGCCGATCTAAGCCAAGCGGCAGCTTGAGCGGGGAGTGCGAGACGACGTCCACGATGCCGGAGAGGAGGAAGAAGAGGTACATAGTGCTGTAGTGCCAGTGGGTGAGGTCCGTCCAGCTGCGTGTCTTGGGGCTGTACAGCTGCAGGTGGGGACCAGCGGGAACAAACTGCTCGACCAATATCCCTGGGCAGAGAGCGGTAAGGTCACGCTTTTCCTTTTACACGGGGGAAAGGACGAGCTTGCAGGAAATCTTTCTTTGCAATGGTGAAGTCGTAGTGGTATTTGCCCAGAGGAACGGTAGCGAGGTCCCATCACAGAGCGTGCCACAAGCATGTCCCCAAGCCCTCCCACACCAGCCGCAGCCTTTTCCCACTACAATCAGCCCCAGCCTCGTGGGAGAGAGCGGCTGCAGTGCCAGTAGATACTGGGGCAGAGACTCATCATCATCTCTTACCTGCTAGAGCAAAGAAAGCTTTGACCGCCCCTTCGAAGACTTCCGCACGCCGGACCCCATAGCTTGGCTGGCTCTCGGCATTGGCTTTCCGCCTGAGATGCCTCAGGGGGTATCGCACAGACCACCAGAGACCAAAAATGAAGAAGAAGGTGCCCCGGAGAGCACTGCCGAGGAAACTCGTTGGCATTGGGCTCACTTGCTGGACCTGCAAGGACAAACAGTGCCTGGGGACCAACTCAAATTATTCCTAAGAGAGACGTCGGGCTGCTCACTTGCTCAGAGTCCTTGACGAGCCGCATCCCGACAGAGCAGGCCTGCACGGCTCCACCATCAGCTGCAAACAGGTAGTACCAGAGATGCGACATCACCTTAGAGAAGCTGCCACCATGTGCCACTGTATATATGTGTGTACATATAGAAGTATGTGGTTGCATGCATGCAATCATCAGGACTTCATTGTGCCAGATAAAAACACATTAGTGCCCAAGAAAGCGTAACAGCTACATGCTATTAGAAAAGGAACCATAACAAAAAGTTTTTGCTAATAAAAAGCAACATGACAATTATTTCCTTGGAACACAAACTCCCTCCAAACTAGGTAATTACCCGGGCGTGAATCCAGCCGGCATGTTCAGCAGCTCCAGCCAGCCAAGACTTTGCTGGGCTCTACCAGCTGCGCAACAGGAGGAGGATGCAACCCAGGAACCAGTACCATTTCCAAAAGGAGTCTCATGCATATTCCACACAACCTTCCTGTCACACACAAGCGGCGATTTCCCTTGTATCAACAAGGGAAAGATTTCATCTCCAGTAGGAAGAGCTTGAAGACTAAAGGCATGAAAATTGCCTTCACGCTAAGCCGGACCAACACCACCGAGTACCAGCAAGGATGGAGAGGAGCAGAGGTACGGCAGTGCAACCAGCTGCCGTGGGCAAAGTTATAGCCTGCAAAGTATTTAAGCCCATACTCAAACTGTTGGAAAAAAACCCAGAGAAGCAAGCACAGAACACAGAAGGGAGTAAGTAATGATCTAAATGCTTATAGCAGTGAGCTTTTGATGTTACCTTGGGATGGTCTTGTTTCCTCCAGGAAGACCTCTCTCCTTGCTCTCTGTATGCATCTATCACCTGAGGAGGTCTCACCTTTTCCCTCCTCATGGGCTTTCTGGTCCTTTTCTACCCCTCAGATGTGCATGGAAGAAGGCATTACTCATCCTGAAGCTACCACACCGACTTGCCCTTGCATCACAAATCACATCCTTGCCGTGTTTATAAATACCAAAGCAAATTGCAGAGGCTGGATGAACGACTCCAGCACGTTCTCCGAGTCCTCCCACACTAGAAAGTAATTAGGTACTGCAAAATCAGGGTAGGATGTGGCGTGGCAAGTGCCTTAGGTGAGGGAGAGCTCTGCGAGTCGTCCCCGGTCGGGTTTGGGTTGCAGAGCTGGAGTCGGTCAAACTGGCTCAGCCCTGCGTGGGCAAGCGCAGCATTTGGGTTTAGAGACTGTTGTCATCCACTGCATCTCCGGGACACAGGTAATCTGGGGAAGGCTCAAAACTGTTTACACCATGTTAAGGTTTCCTTCCAGGAGGGAAGTTACTAAACAGCCTTTCAGGCAAATGAGAAACGCCCCATCCCAGGAGCTGGTTCGGGGATCGGTGATGGCTTTCTGCTCTATTTTGGACGCCTACATTAGGGCGAGACGGCTCACGCCCCAGGAGGGCCCACGTCTTTCCTGATTATAGCCTGGACACCCGGTCCAGGGCACATATCTTCCTTG
Organism: Fregata magnificens; assembly: GCA_013389945.1. NCBI lineage: Eukaryota > Metazoa > Chordata > Aves > Suliformes > Fregatidae > Fregata > Fregata magnificens. The sequence goes on from WAAD01039271.1 coordinate 774,111, forward strand.
CACAGACATCTATATGCTGCAGTGACTAAGAACAAATGCTATCAAAGCACATTTAAGTAGCACACAATTGCACGATATATAACCAGATCTTACCATTGTCCTACAGGGACTGTGACTACAAGGGCAACAGCCTGAAGCTGGAGTCAGGAGCGTACCCTGATCAAGAGACGTAGCAGGAGCGTTAATTTGACATGCTTAATTAGAGGAGAGGAGGAGAGCAGAGACATCCCAGTGCCCAGGCGTCAGAAATGACAACCGACACATCCCACCTGCAACTCCAGAGGCTGCTCCGAGCAAGTCGCACCAGCATCCAGCTTTGACCCAGGGATTTATCACCCCACATCCACGGGGCATCCCCCCTTTGCCTTAGTTACCACCAGCCCTCAAACCGCTCTGTTTCAGAGCTGTCCCTGGGATCTCCTACCCCAACCATCCCTCTCCCCAGCGGAGTAGCCTCACTCTTCCTTTCAGTGCCGGGGACCCTTTTGCTTTGTAACCTCTCAGCAGCCCAATTCGGCAAGGCTTTTGGTAGTTGTCACAAGTCCCCTTCGCTTCCCACCAGCCGGACAGAGCTCTTCAGCAGCCACCACATATCCTGGGGCATCTTTCACTTAGCAGAGATGTCCCAAACCCACCCGCCGGTCAAGCAGAAGCTTGGATGTAGTCCGCTCAAAAACCCCCAACTTCTTTCATAAAACAGCCACTATTTTGTAGAGAAACCAGACGTGTTTCCAAGCAACAGTCCACTTGCACAGCTCAGGTATTCAAGGCACAGCAAAACAACTCCCCCACATCCACACGGCCCCTTGACCAGCTCGCCGAGCCCAAACCCGATACCTCTCACCCGCCACCTTCCCCCAGCCCTGGCATTTGAGTCCACGCTCACGTAAAAGCTGATTAAGCTCCAAGGGAGCCGCAGCCGGGGAAGAGAGCACTGGTCGAGGAGAGGGACCCGGGTTATTTATTTTTCCTGTGAGCTAGTTTGTCTGTCAGAGGACTTGAAATATGGCTGCAGTCAGAAGTTATTACCTGAGCTGCCCTTCTCCCTCCGCAGCTTCCAGGCTGCGATGCTTTTGCTTAATAGCCATACGGGAGCTGCCTGCTCTCCTTACGGTGTCTTGCACTGACTGCTCGCAGCCTCCCTGGGCTCGGCGTGGGAAGGAGGGCATTTCTGCCCAATTTCCAGGCTCTCTCCCCAAAGCCATCGCAGCTCCAGCTCCATCACCATCAATGATTTCGGCCCCATGTGGGGACTTGTTCCCACTGATGCAGGGGGATTGATGCTGCCGGGAGGACGCCGTCCACGTGGACGCATGAGTATCCCCTACAAGCACCCATGGGTGCAACCATCAGCCTGGCAGGCGGCATCCTAGGACAGCCAGCGTGTACGCAGAGGGCAAGTCTGGCCATGGACATTTGGAGGGTCTTTTCTTTGTGGACCCTCCTCCATCCTTGCTACCCAGGCACACCTCTCTTGTGCCAACAGCCCTCACTCAACAGAAGAGGCACAAGCTCCCGCTCCTGCCAATCCTCTGCCATGATGCAGCTCCAAAACACGATAACCCACCCAAAAAAAAGAGCTAAAGCCACAGATTGCTGGCAGACTGCCTCCATCAGCGTCACTTCCACCAGCCTCATCGGTGGCCGTCATCACATTAAACCTTTGCCTTGCAGCGACGGGCTCTCCCCACGTGCCTTCTTCGCAAGCTCAAGCGGCCACGTCCATCCCATGGCACAGCAGCTCACAAACAGATTTCTCTCTGTGGGTAGAAGAGTTTACCTGCGACTCCTGCCTGTCCTTCTCCCAGCTCCAGATGTGGCAGCAAGGAGTGGTTATTACTCAGAAGAGGCAGATAAAGGGAGAAGCCACCACGGGGAGGTGGCCCTCAGACAGGATGTTTAGAGCTGAACATCCCGCGGGCCAGTTCAAAGCGTGCTGAGTCAACCGGCTTTCACAACCTGGGACACCTCGTGTCTGCTATTAAAAACAACAACAAAAAAAAGTCTCCCAGAGTTTGCCACAAAAATCAGGATGAGCAGCCAATTCCCATTCCCATGGCAACCACGTATATTCAATTATTATGTTGGGTTTTTTTGGATGACTGGGGAAGGAGCCAAGAAAAGGCAAGCCTGGGGCATTGCCTGGCATGGCCAGACTGCTGGAAGGGCTCTGAAGTCTCTGAACTGGGCTGCCAGGTACACAACAATCCTTTTAGGGGGGTGTCTGGCCTTACAAAAAGCGCCTGTAGGCAGGAGATTTTGGGCCAGGAGCTCCCGAACTAGAGCAGACCCCTTCCGAGACCCATCTCCCAGCCCACAGCAGCCAAGAGGAGGACAATGGCCATCTCTCCCCCAAAAGATGGGTTGACAGGACACAAGAGCCTGTTTCCGTTCCTTTTCACCTATCCAATACTCGACACTGCCCAACGCCAAGCATCCACAGACACAAGCCGCTACCGATCTGCCGCACATCATATCCCCGATGGCTGCATGCCCAGCCTTAGCACCTCACCGGCTACACAGATAAGCAATGCAAGTGCCTCAAGGCAAATAAATACCACGGGCCACCCCAGCATCCCCATCTCCCTCCGAAGCACCGAGTTGATGGTGCAAAAACACCTCGTGCTGCTCAGGAGCGCTGCCCGAGCCTGCGACCATCCAAGGACCACTAACAACCACTCAGTACACTCCCAACCCAATATTTCTCTGCGTTGCAACCACACACACACAACTCCTTGTGCAACCAAAAAAAACCCAGCAGGGCCGGAGGATAAGCCATGCCTAGCCCTGCCAAGAGCCACACACGTGAGCCAGCGCCCCAGGGAAGCCCCAAGGCTGGAATAGCGTGGAAGCAAACCAGCCTACACAACCCTCCCCAGGGTGATGGGCTGTTCTCCATCACAGCCATAAAAGCCACCAAGCCATAGCCAGGAGCTCTTTTATACCCATTATCTCCGTATCAGTGGTAACAAGTAGGAGGAAGGAAGGAAAACAAGAAGCTGGTGGTGGTGCTGGCACACAGCCATGCCGTACGCCCATCGCTACTCACCTCCAACGGTGCTCGGGGAGCAAGATGCATTGCAGAGGGCTGAGCACACGTGCAAAAGGGTCCTGGAACAGCAGGGAAGCCCACAGCGGCAGAGGGGCTTCCATAAACACAGGCAGCTTCACCCAAGCTAAAGCTTCAGGAGCTTGCTACCACATTAAGCCCAAGCACGGAGAGAAACGCAGCCCCCATAGGAGCTCTTCTTTACAGACCTACCCCTAAAAATAATACAGAAAAAAGACAAAAGCATACCTTTCTTGCTAGAAAAAGAGCAGCAGCAGGGACCCCTTTGCAGCTCAGTTTTCCTTTCTGCAACAACCCGGCTCAGCCAACCATTACCCCAAAAGGCAGCTTTGCACAAAGCCACTTCCCAAGCAGGACGAGTCAAGTCCTCGGAGAAAGTGGGAAAGCACAGGCTGGGAGGGCAGCCGCTGGAGGGAGAGGGGAGGAAACGAGGCCCAGCTGAAACGTATCTGCTCAGAGGCTGAAGGTGCCTTTTCCCATGGAGCTTAAACGACCAGCAAAGAGTAGAGCCCATAGAGAAAGGTTTCTATGAAAAGGGCAACTTGTATTAAAGTACCTGCCAGTCAGACAGGGAAAAAAGTTGTGGGGGCATGAAATGGTTGAGGAAAGGGGGTTTCCAGCCTTTTAAACCATCCCTATGATAAAAACAAGGACAAAACTCTGACAAGTGGTTGGGAACAACAGCCCGATGAGGGGACACGCAGAGAAAGGATGGCAAACCCCCCCAGATCACAGAGAGGGTCACTCACACACCGTGCGTGCTAAAATGACTGCAGGCACAAATGGATGCAACTCTATCACAGTGCCTTAGCTGCAAACCGCTGAGGCGTGGAGGAGTATGATGGGATTGTACCAGCACATGCCTGCCCTACTCTTCCTCCCAGGGAGAGACCCCGGGGGGAGGCAGATCTGTGTCCGCCCCGCTCCAGCCCCTCTAATGTTCTCAAGCTAAACCCTGAACTGAATTTAATTTTTTTTTCTTCTTTTTCTTTTTTCTCAGCTGTAACTGCAACATCCTCTCCCTGAAGGTTCATCATCAGCCTCAGTGCTAATGAAAAAATGTGATAATGTTTGCCTACTTCCTGGAGGTGGTGGGAGGCACAATCTAATTAAAGGTTTGCCAGCAGCTCGAGCGCTGCAGATGGATGGTTGTTCGGGAAGTGCAAAGTATTATTATTATTATTATTATTATGACGGATGCTAACACCGGCTTTCATAAACAGGCAACAGGGGAGGTGAAGCAGGTGGTATAAGCATAGGCAGGGCTTGTTCTGCTGCCTACACCATTGCTTCAGCCTTACATAAACGTGGCCGTGAAGGGTGGCAGCAGTAGATCCTATCTCTGCCCGAGAAATGAGTGGCTCGTGGACGGGCTGTGCTAGGGCTCTTGATGAAGGGCTTGTCTTTCTAGCTGGAGGAAGCTGCCAAGATATTTGGCTGCTTTTGGGGGGTGTTGTCTGGGTTCCTTCATAAGAGGAGGTTAGATATTACCATCGGGAGGATCAGCAGCTCCTTCCTGCCTCGGATGAGTAGGTCACTTATTTCAGGAACACCGGCAGCCCCCGCTCTTGAGCGACACTGTCCAACAACATCAGGCTGCAGTCACGCAAGACAAAAACCACCCCTGAGACATCGCCCAGGGCATTACAGTCCTTTTAAAGACAGCTATGGCTATGGCTACAAATACAGCCCAGGTCCACTCCAGCTGCACGGCCAATGGGTCCAGTACAAAGTTTCAAGACGCTAGCTGAGAATTCAATTTATATGGTGAGAAACATAATCCAGGCCTACTGGTTGATCTTAAGCTTGTGTTAAAAGCAATACTCAGTTTAGGACTGTCCTGGTATATCTATCACATAAGAAATAAATGCGAGGATGGCTTGTGATTGCACCTCGCCCTCTAATAAACCATCTTTGGACCACTCACCGTGCACCCAACAACCTTCACGCCCTTGTTTGGGTACCTAAGGTATTTACAAAACTGGTTTTTAGCTAAAACAAAAATCCTTAATTCTCATCCAGAAATGAACAGCACCTGTATTTTCCTATTTAATCACAGGCTATATCTCTCCTCCTTTGCTGACCTTCATACCTCGGGAAAGAATGTGCTCCAGAGTTGGAAAACAAATTAGCGAGCGCTGTACTGACAGTCCTGGGAAGTTTGTAGGAGCAGGGAGTCAATGAGGCAGACAGAAACTATTCCAGACACTGGGTGCTACAGAGGCGAAAAGCATTTTGTGGCCACGGAGTGACAAAGAAAACCTCAAGGTGAAAGGAGATGCTGACTTGATTCAGAGCAGCAAAGAGAGACGTGAAGAATTAAATCAACCCTCTCCCACCTTCAAAAGCAAGGAGTGCTTTTAAAAACCAAGGTCAGCTTTAATCTGTGTGCCCTCGGATGGAAATAACCTCTGCCTTTTGGGGGTAGCAAGGAGGAGGGTGCCTGCAAGGTGACTGCAACCTCAGCCAGCCTGGAATATGTTCCTGCACGTCCAGCTTTGCCACCTGGTGCTGCCCTCATGTGGCTATTTAATGGGAATAGTGATGTTTGGTCTGTTTTCTAAAAGAAAATAATTCAGGGCAGACCAGAAATAATTCAGAACATCACGCAAGGGCTTTTTGCTGTTCAATTAAGCTGATTTCTGTCCTGCAGCACTCTAGGTAACTTGGTTTGTCACCTTGCAAATAGGGTTTTCTCTGTGCATTAGGAGGCGGCAGCCTGCAAAATGTTCTCAAGGTTGTGTCTCATCGTAGCAGCCAGAGGAATTCGTGCAGTTTAGAAAAACTATTCCACTTGGCAGAAAAAAATCATCTGCAAAATGTTCGTCATGTTCAGCGGTTGCAGCTCAGGAGACTTAATTGCATGGCGTTTATCAGATGGATTTACAGAGATGTGTTGCTCTGCTGCTTAATTCTCTTCACACCGAGCCTGTTTGCACCACCTGATATCTAGCCCTGCAAAATGAAGCGGCTCAGTGGTGGAAATATAGGAAAGCTGGCATTCAAGGAAAGCTAGTTAGTGTTTATAGCACTGTTAATACGCAATAAAATCCAGGCTGTAGCCCCCTTAGTCTGCAACAAGCTCTTTGCACAAGGGGAAAGGGTGTTAAAAGATGGGCTTTGCCTTCCCTGGGTGTGAGCACACAGTCGCAGACGCTTGGGCCTGCCAGTAGCTGCTTTTCTGTTCAGTCATGAACACGAACACAAAAATCAGCTGCCATCCATCACCCCCGCTCCGTTACGCAGCGGTGAGAAGACTTCAGTGCAGAGCATCCTTCCAGCCCCAGGGTTTGAGACATGAACAGTTGCAATTCAGCCTGCGCTGGTGTTTATTTTTTTTATATATATATATATTTTTTTTTTTTTTTTTAATCCCCGTACTCACTACTGGCACATTTTCCTCCTATCTAGGAGGTGGCATTTCCAGTCACTTTTTGCAAGAAATTAGCTGGCAAAGGCAGGCTAAAAACAAAACGTGTGCCTGTTTCATCTCACTTTCCAAGCCGAGGGGTTTATTTTCAATGGAAAACTGGGACGTTTTATGAATCCCTGCTGCTTAGCCGTGTATCTTACAGCCCTTCAGGCTTTACAGGTCTAAGGGATGGATTTGCCTAAGCTATTATTACACACTCTATAATTTATCAGACTTAAATTTAAGGATATCAGCTCAGTGAGGATTTTTCTTTCACATTTATCCACTCTTTCAGCCTTTAAGTGAACATGAAAACTATTAACAAAACCCCTCTTCAGTTCAAAGCTTCGGTAATAAAATTTGTATTGTGCAAAATCAAGCCATGATGTTGCAAATTTGACATAATCTCACATTCAACGCTCTTTTACTCTTCCTCCTTGAGATGATGCCTTGGTCCAGAGGTACACAACCTCAAGCCTGGAGGTTTCCCTGACGTCAATCACGGCAGGTCAAAGCCTCCAGGCACTTGGAAAAGTCAGCTGGCCAAAGGATGCCCTCCTTCACTACGGAAACACACGTGGGAACCCATAGCATGAAGCGATCTCATCATGTTGAATTTCTGCACTTAATTTTGTTGCTAAAAATCACTGCAAACAGTGCTCGTTTCAGAGATGGCGATATTCGGGTACGGGCGGAGGGCAGATACCACCCGTGCGCTCAACATGCTTCCCAGCAGCAGCACAGTGGCACATCTCTTTGCTCTTCCAAAACATAAATATTTAATGAGATTTTACATTTTTTTTCTTCTAGAAAATGGATCCTTCATGTATTTGGAGAAGGAGATTGCACCCTCTTCACTCTTCATCAGATCCATTTAAGAAGGCCGCTTGGGAGCTCGTGTCACACTTTTGCTGCCGGACTCCGAGACCGATGTAGGGCTCTCCGCTGCCTCTCCTGCTCCTCTGGATGCAGCTGTAACACATGAGCAATAAATCACCGGAGCACCCCTGAGAGTGGGATAACGTCCCCTTCCCGCCCCCTTGGAAAAGCCATGCCAGGGGCTGGCCATGTCTTAGCAATCAGACACTGCTGTTGTACCTCAGTGCCTGTCAACCGCTTCAAAATCCTTGCAAGGGAGGGGACAAAGTGTCAGGCGGTCCTCGTAATGCTTTGATTTCTCTATCGAATTAAAGTTTGACTTCCAGCACCCAGTGCAGAGGAAGAAAAGTGGTGGGAGTTCCAGGAGCAGCTTCGGGGGCTCGGTTATTTGACTTCTCCGCATATAATGCCCGTGCCTCTTGCTGACACTCTTTTGCATTCTGTGCACTCGACAAATAACACGCACATTTGTCGCCGTGCCCTAAAACTTGCAGCACTTAGGGGCTGCTTATTCAGCTGTGACTTTGTACTCCAGGATCGGCTGGAGTACATCCCGCATCTCACTCCAGACATCCCCATCCCTGTCTGCCCACCCCGCTCCTGCCCAAATTCATGCCCCAGCCATACCAGTAAGCGAGAGTGTAGTTTATAGCCAGGATGGCCACAGCGGCTGCCCAGTGCCAAAAGAAGCACATGGTGAGGAACATGATGTTGCTGTGATCCTTCTCATCCCACATTGGACCTCCCCATGGCTGGAACAGCACGACCCCGATCTGGGTGGAACAAACAATTTATTACCTTGGGGGAAAAATAATCAATGTACTGAAGGCCTCCAGCATCCCTCCGTCCATCTCAGTTATCATCATGACCCAGGCGGTGACCGAGGGACTTGAGCCCTGGACCACAATAGTGGTTTTTTTGCTGAGCCAGTGCTGGCCTCGTTGAACTCCAGCCTTGCAATGAGAGGCCACACAAAGCAAGTGTGCGCCTGCGATCTCTCTTTTGCTGTACAATATCCAGACACAATTGTCCCTCTGCATTGCAGACTCCTAGCCATCCTTTAAAAACTCCAAATTTAGTATTTTACAAGCTCAGCCCAGTTTTTAATCTCCGAATACACCGTTTGAGTTAGCGCAGCAGACCTGGGGCTGAGAAAGAGGAGGAGAACTCACATTTCTTTTTGGCAGCCTGGTTTTGGGAGCGGTTATCTCCAGCTGATTTCTTTGCTTCTCCAACTACTACCAAAGCAATCAGCTGGGCATATTTTTATTCAGCCATTTTATTGCTTGGTGGGGTTTGCGTCTTTCCACTAAACCAGAGGGAGTGCTGCAGGGTGCATTAGACACATTAAGCAATTAGTACTTGGTTGTTAGATACTGTAAAATGTTGCTCGCTCACTGCGAGCGCTCGCTTTTGCTCTTCCCCCCAGAGAAGCAATAAGCCAAGACAAACAGCTATTTCAGCAGGAGCAGTCATCAGAGATGACCTGTGATAAATAAATTTTCATTCTGGGTTATGATCTATTTATGAAGCGAGCCTGGCAAAATTATCCTTCAGAGTTGTGCGATTGATACGTGATGTACGGCTTCTTTTCCTCTTTTCCCATTGCTCTCCTACCTCGGTGCTCTGCTCCGCAAGAGAAGGCAGAACTGACCTGCCAGAACCACGTTCCCTGAACGATGGTGACACCGGCTCTGAACAGCTCCAGGACAATGTTGTCACGGAGGAAGACCTCCAGCATGATGCTGCAGGCCCCTGAAAAGATGGCGATGAGCAGCAGGGAATGGATATGCTGATCCAGCATGGGGCGGTGAAGGATGTGGTAGTAAAAGAGACAACCTGCCAAAATATGTACCACTCTTAGAGTAGCATTAGCAATACCAACCATGACGACAGAGTCCTGGTAGAGTAAATCACCTGCCCGGCTGGCAAACTGAGACAGGTCACCGCGAAAACAAGGGACTCCACGTAGCACTGTCCCTCTAGGTCTCCTGGCATCCCACCATCCTGGAGGGATGAGATGCCCAACCTTGGGGAAGGAGGATCTGAGCAATATGGGGACCAAAGACAGAGGACAACAGAAGGGTGGCTTTCTTCCCGTGTCAGTGCCATCACCTCTTCAGATCACCCTCCCCTCGTAGCCAGGTTCCTGCTGTGTCCTGCTTTTCTATTGATAAACCTCGCAATTTTCTTGGGAGCTGGAAATGATGGATTTCCTTTTCTCACATGCCAAACTGTGCCTGTTGAGCTGCCCCCTGCTCGTGCTTCAAAAACCACTGGGACCGGGGAAGGGAAAATAACAAGAGATGTGCCTTCATTAAGGGGTTTTCTATATAAGCAAGACCTTCATGTCCTAGTGTCTTTTCCCTGTGTGATCCAAAAGGGGTCTGAAATCCTGGCTCGCGACTTGCAAGACAGCCTGAAGACAAAATGATATTCATGATGTGCTGAAGCCGGAATAAGTCACTTGAATTTGCCACGTGCAATGCAAGCAGATGAGGATGACGATGCCTGCAGTGCAATTAATGGCTCTCGGGGGGGAATGCGGGGCACGCAAAGAGCTCTGTAGATGTAAGATAAATGCAGCATCCACCAGCCGTTTATCATAACGAGGAAACTCAGCCTGCTGCTTTGTACCGCTGTCGCCCCAGAAATCCCAAACCAGGCAAAGCCAGGACCTACTGATGCCTGTATTTCCCATCTTGCTACAGACCGCCCTTCGATAATATATCACCTACAACGTGTCCTATCTTCAGGGGCGTTCGGAGCAATATCTCAGTCTGGCAAATTTTGGTCCCTCTCCGACTCACCCTCCAACATCTCCCCCCAAATTAAGCGCCACCTTCTACCGACCTTCAACGAACACAGCCACGGACAGCATGAGCCGATCCAGACCCCGCGGCACCACCTGGGAGATGTAGGTGAAGACGTCCACCACGCCGGAGAGGCCGTAGAAGAGGTACATGGTGGTGTGCTGCCAGTTCATCAGCTTCACCCAGTCACGGTTCTCGCCGCTGTAGAGGTATAAGTGTGGACCGTCCGGGACGAACTGCTCTGCCAGCATCCCTGCATGGACAGGCAAGAGCATGCCATTTCTGATGGTTTATTTGCAATGATGGTTGATGCTACTCATTGCTGCGGGGGGTTTCTGAAGCAAGAGCTGATGGTTTTGCGTTAGGGAGAGAGGACTGGATATAAAAATCAGGCCTGCCCATATTAATGGTAGCTCAGCTTTGGGAAGCGGTATGAGACTTGGTCTTTTCACACCAAACTCTATTAAAGATCAAGACAAGATGAACATCAAGGACTCATCCTTCCACGTCTGGACCGGTTTCTCTGGAGTAAGGGCTCCAGTATGGTCATCACTACAGGCTGGGAAGTTACCATCAGAGCTAGTAAAATATAACCCTTACCTATCAGAGCAAAGATGATTTTGATTCCCCCTTCGATAGCATCCACACGCTGGAAACAATAAATCCTGTGGGATTTCTTATTTACATTCTGGCTGAGATACTGCAGCGGGTATTTCACAGACCACCAGAGCCCAAAGAGCAGGAAGAAACTGCCTGGAAGCGCGTGACCCTTGAAGTTTGCCATCCTGACAACCTCCTCTGACTACAAGGCAAAGAAAAACAATGTCATTGTACAACTTACACCAGTTATTTGACATAATGCTGGAAAAAATGGGGTTTCTCTTTCAGGGAGGACTGGAAAAGGCTTGACCAGACACATGGGAATAGGAAGGAGCACTGGGAAACCCTCCAATGGTGAGAGGTGGGAACATCAGGGACCTCTCTGAGGTCCTTGTCCCAAGATTAGGAAATACACGAAAAAGCCAGAGCCCAGACTAGTTTAGCAGAGGCCCCATATCTGCTGCAATCTCTGACACATCCCAGCCTGAACTTTGCATCCCCCAGGATCCCTCCCAGCAGTAGCTCCTGCTTTTCCTGCCCTTCTGCAGGTACGAGCGAGAGCATCCGCTACAGACCAGGGCGGGGTGGGCTTTTTGGGACCAGGCAGGAGAGAAAATACCCAGGGAAAACAGTAAGGTCTAGGGGTAAACATCAGTGGGTTTCTTTAGCTCCTTGAACAGCCACAGAAGTGGTGTGCTATGTCCAAAAATTTTTTAAATTCCTGGAATTTTTTCAGCCCGTGGAGGGGGGAAAAAACCCACCCCACATCTATTTTGCAAAGCCAAAGCATTTTGTTAAAAATACAGCTTCAAAAATACCCCAAAAGCTGCTGGAAACAAAACATTTTGGTTCTGGGCAAAGAAACCAACTCGCTCCCTGCACCACCGCCTCCTCCCACCCCTTCTTCTCTCTCTGGAGCATCACTAAGCTGGGATTTGCACCGCACAGAGCCTGGAGATCCCAGCCGAGCTGCTCGAGCCTCCGTGCCCCTTCGTGCCGGAGTGCACGCGTGCACGGTTTGTAGGAGAGCCGGGGGACCCGTTTCCTAGGAGAATTACAGCAATTAAAACCCAGCCGGCTCCTGTTTACCATTTGCTGGTTTGCTTAATTAGGTGGAGAAACGATTAGCTCTTTGATGTGGGCTCGAGCATATGTTCGGGGGCCTGCCTTGGTGCGATCGCAGGTCGGTTGTGTCAGGCTGGTCAATTAGGATTTTTTTAATTGATAGCAAAGGCTGTGCTGCCAGCGCCCAGGACTTCCTCCTCCGTTTAGTAATGCTCCTCTCCGCGCTGAGCTGTGCTTAACGCCGGGGAGAAACCAGCTCTCTCGTGGCATGGATGCCGTTCATCCACATAGCAAGGGGCTGCGTAGTTTGGTGCTGGACCTGACCTCCCCATCCCAGGTGCCCACGACGCAGTTATCCTTAAACTGCCTTCCCCAGCTGCATTTTGGGCTTCATTTTGGGCTCGCTGGAAATATAAACCAAAAAAATGCTCTTATTCTGCTGTTGCCTGCCTTCTGTATAAAGGATAATTTGGGTGTGAGGTTGAACATGGCTTGCTGCTGCCAGCCTTTGAGAGGGGAGAGTGGTTGCTTTGGCTTTATTAATATCTGATTTCAGGTCGGTTTGTCCCAGGGACACCTTGATTCATTCCATGAAGTCCATGCCCCCAGAGCGCGGCTGTGTGGAGATACCATCTCCCAGAGGCGGCTGTCCCCGGGCAGGAAAATCCACTGGGTTAGATCAGACCTGCTAAAGCCCTGTAGCCAACCTGCCTGATTTGAAGTGGTTTAACCAAACCAGCTAACCCAACACCCTGAGGTAAGCAAACATTGCCTCCTCGTGCAAACACTTCCCAGGTACATACAGCAGCAGACACGGCTGACGTCCTTGCAGCTTACACCAAGCTGGTCCCGTAGTCCTGCCTTCACCAAATACCTATGAGGTATCATGGTGGGCTTCATGCAAACAAATTTAGGAGGGGATTTAATCCGAGGGTGGAAAAGCTGTGCATGGAAATATTATTTTCTACCGTATCGGCTAGCAGCTTTGCAGGCAGCCGTTAGCAGCACTGCAAGGCTCTGCTTTATTTTGTGACTTAAAAGGAGAGATTTATTGACAGTGGGTGCGTTGGGTAATTAAACACAAAATCAAAGCAAGACACCGTTTACCAGCAACGCTAGCACAGTCCAGTGGGTTAATACAATAGTCTCTTTAGTCCTTTGAAAGAGACAGCCGGGGAATCAGAACATCCACCTGTATCCCTGTGATGAAGGGAGCAGTGTACCTGAGCCAGGGAGATGGCTGAAAAATCTGTATTTTCTGGGTGAGCAGAGAATCCCACCACGTACATGCAATGGTATAATATCAGGATAATGACTGAAAGACCTAAACTGATCCCAGAACACCACAAGAAGAAGCTACTGCAGCCATATCGTGCTATATTAATGCTATAATTATAACACTACCACAGCAATACACAGTCAAATATGTAACTCCATGACCTCGCTCCAGCAGTTACATTTTAAAGGCAGATATTTAATGGGACCTGATGATTTCCCACATGAGATCAATGCAGTCAAAATGGGATGACCTAAAGGATAAGCCGATCAATCAAAGCAGGGAAAATAAAGGTCACTTAAATAGAGTATGCACAACCTGGCTGGCCAGCACGTCCACCTTACAGCGCTTACATGAGATGGGTTGAGCTCGGCAGGGCGACGGGGACTGTTTCGGGGTTGCTGCCGTCCGTACCCGCCCGATCGCTCGCTAGCAGGAAGCAGGACGGCTTATCTGGGACGCGTGACCAGCAAAACTATTTCTCCTGCTTCTCTTCCTCCTCTGAAAACATGCAAAAGCTGAGTACAGGGGAAAAAAAAAAAACAATTACGTTTTCAGCTGTGAGCACCCTGGGGCAAACAGCTCTCGTTTATCCCTGCAGCTCCAAATGCAGCGAGACTTTGCCTGCGATCAACCACATCGGGGAAAAGAAAAAGCTGAAGGTCCAGCTGATGTTGGGGTTAGTAGCAACAACCACCATTACAGGGCATCCCTGAAAAGCCTGACTTTGGCCCGTTCCCTCGTCCGTCTAACCTGCACGTTCGATAACACACCCACGTCCCTGCTGGCTTGTAATTAACGCACTTTGCCCCCTGTTTATTACAATGCCGTGCGCTGCGTCGGCTTAATGATTTACTGTTTCATCTGCTCTTATCACCTCCCAAAGGAGCTGGTTCCTTCTTGGTTTATTGCTAATGCACCCAACGACCAGGGGAGGTGTCTGGAGCAGCAGGGAGGATGGCGAGGAGCCCGGCTAGGCTTTCGCCTCCTCCTCTTGCCCTACCCTGGCAGCCACAGGTATCTCTTTTCAGGCAAACCCTGAGCCCTTTGAGTTTTCCAATGGTCTTGTTTGCTTTACTGAGGTTTTTTTTGTAAAGGTTTTATTAGTGCATCGATAGTGTCTCAGTCAGGGCACCACTTCCATTTTCCCCAGCTTAGAAATTACAGTCTAAAGTTTGCCACTGGAAACAGGTCGCAGCCATCACCCCTGCAATTAACTTTGCCCTTCGACCTCCGCAAATCAGGCAGCTCAGACACACCAGAGCTGGTTTGCTGTCCGTGGGACCTTCTGCTGGCTCTCGGAGCATCTACGGGTGACAGGGACGCTCCCGAGGGAAAGGCTGACTCAGTGAAGAAATGTCTTGGCTTGCAAAAAAAAAAAAAAGCTGAGCTCAGGCTGAGCTGGGGAATGCCACTGAGGTGCATATCGGGAAATAATGAAGCTATTTCCAACCTTCTAGAGGTGGTTTGGGTCTCCTCGTGCTGAATCTGAGACTGCAGGAGAGCATCAAACCCAGACCTACAGACTGACAGCAGCTGAGGTTCTTCGACCAAAACCGCATCCCCCATCAGCCCATTTCCTACCCCGTACACTCTTGGTGTGCATCACGTCTTCCTCTGAACACAACACAACTAACCCCACAGCCCAAATACTCCACCAGTGACTCAAAAAGGCTGGGAGGGAAGGCAGTGGACCAGTGACGAGGTGACTGGAGGAGAAGGCATGGAAGTGAGATAACTGCACCTCTGCAGACAGAAAGATGGCAAAGGAGACACCCAGGAGATGTCAGGAGAGGCATCTCCTACAAATATAAGCTCTCCTGTTGCCCGCTACTGCCTGCACTGCCTCACTCCATTACCAGCACTGTCTCATTTGTCTGCAGAGGCACTTCTAATGATAGCAGCACTTCCATTAGCTCCCCTAGGAGTTGGATCCCTAATGCATTAATGTCAGACTAAAACCCCACTCTGAACCATTTCGTCCCATTATTGTTGGTTTTTCTTCTATCCCTGCCTCCATCTGCACCGGGGAGCGTTAACGGTGACACCGAGCAATCACGTTATTTGTTACTAATACTCATGAGCCCAGCCACGTCTGCAAAACCAGGAAAGCAACTTTTCTTCCTCTAAAGGATCCTTAGGAGTTTGAGTCTTAGGTTAAAAATTATGGTCATCATTGGAACCTATCAGGCTCCATTGCTGGGGAATATCTGAAGGACCATCAGGTACTGCAGGAGCTTGTACAGCAGCTGCTGATAGACACATGAGATAGACCGTGCTAAACCTAAAAAAAAAAAGGCCTGCTGTGATGGGAAAATTCAACGTGGAAGTTCAAACTGGGATGAAAGCTTCAAATTCGGGATGCTGGACCTGAGGTCTATTTAACAGACACAGTGGACCCACCTGAAAAGAGGCACTGGGGAGGGAGAGAGGTGATGGAGAGGTTACATTGCTCTTTGCCTGCTACTGCTCTTCCTTACGCTGCCTCTTTTTGCCTTCTGCTTTATAGGTTCCTGCTTTGGACTCTCCATCCCTAGACCTGCGCTGAGCCGTGTCATCAGGGGCGCAGCAAGAAGCAGCTCTGAGTTACAGCCCAGCAGAGAAAGCTGAGAAATAAAACAAATTAGCGAAAGCCATCTTAATTACAGGGGCTTGGAGCAGGCGCTTCGTCATCCTGTTGCTTCTCTTTATGACCTGCATTTGTTTATTTGTAGCTTTAAGGCAACGAGGTCTGACTTTAAAAATGATCTGTTTTGGGAAATGCATGTTACCATCTTAAAAGCCATTTTTCTTCGCTTCTGCGTGATGCCTAAGAGATTAAAGTGCTTTCTAAAGGTGGTGGTTGCCATGGGACTCAGCGAGCCAAGGTCTGTGCACCCAACTGCCTCTCCAGCTCCGTGATATGTGATGATGGAGTAGCCCTGACTCCACCAACCCCAACTACCTCACAAGTACCGGCACAAAACAGTGACTCAAAACCAGCATTACCACCAGCAGCCATCCCGCAAAAATCAGTATATTCCAAAGACAAGACGATTGCTCATCCTAAAATTGTCCCGATTGCCCCTCAGTGTGGCACAGCCTAAGCGCTCCTCCCAGCTGCCTTTGACGTCCCTCAAAGAAAACTGTCCAAGACAAGCTACTAAAGAAATCATTTCCATTGCAATATATCCCAGATATATCCAGTTATTCACCTTAAACACATACACCTAAGCCTGTTGAGTAACGCAGATGCACCTCGATTTATTAGATAGCCGTGGCTGTCCGACACAACCCTCTGCAAGCGCCCTGGGCCTTGGCGATTGCACCCTGTGCTGCAAAAGCGAGATGTTACTAGTTTTTTAACAACAAGCTGGTAGGAAGAAGGAAGAAACCTTTCCCCGGCAGTGCCCAGCTAAGGGAGGCACACCATCCCTCGAGCAGGGCAGTCCCCCGGGCTCTGCTTTTCCTCCTAATCTGCACTTTTTTGGGCACTAAAAGAGCCTTTTCTGGGCAATTTTGTGGGGAGAGGACGGTGGGGAGAGGGTTTCTGGTTCAGTGCACACAGCAGCAATTTCGGTCTAGCTGTTAGGCAGAGCTTTTGCATTTAATTTGGCTGGGAGTGGAGCACGGAGCCAGCGAGGGCTTCCTGCAGGCAGCCCAGCAAGGGGCTCGGGGGGTTTGGGGGGGGACCCCTTGCCCCCAGGCTGCCCCGCTCTTGCCTCTGCCTGTTTTCAGGCCCCACATACCATGTTTATTTTTCAACTTCCTCCTTGGAAAATGTTGCTGCCTGTTTGCCGGGCTGCCCCATCGCGTCCCACCGCCACAGCCCAGCCTGGCAGGGGCAGCAGCAAACCCTTCTCTGCCCCGTCCCACCGGGACCCCGGGGTGGTGGGACACCCCGGTGGGTCGAGGAGGGCAGAGCCCACACCCTCAGTGTCCCCCCCACTTTGCTTTCCCAAGGGGAGCAGGTCCAAGCTCGCCCACCCCGACCCCTCTCCTCCCTCCCTACGGGGCTGGTTCGGGTGCCAAATTTAGGGGTCCCCCCATCCCTACCCACCCAAAGGGCAGGTGGGGTCCCCTCCCCTCCCAGCTATGGAGGGTGAGTTCCAGGGCTTGGGGTGACTTTCCACGCTCCTCCCCAGCCCCTTCCCAACACGAAGCCCCCTCCTCACGCCAGCCCCAGCCAGTGGAGCCTTACCTGCCCTGGTGATCCCGGTGATCCCGCTGCCGCACCTGCGCCCAGGTGAGCCATGCTCCTCCCCTGCCTGCGGCACCTACCTCCTCCCTGCCAGCCCCAGGTGCTCCCAGCCTCTCCCAAACCCTGGCCGGAGGGGAGACATGACCCAGGACACATTAAAAAAAAAAAAAAACGAAAAACCACCCCTGGGCACATCAGGTGCTTTAATTTGCAGTTTTCTCCCCCAAAACTCATCTGTGACTTCCTGACTTGAAAAACTGGCTGTCTCAAGGCTTTTCCCCCCAATCTTTATTTTCTCACATTTCATTACAATGACCAAATTTCCTTCTATCGGGCTCCCCCGTCACCCACCTCATGGGGGACGGGGGGGCTGCCAGGGGCATTACCCCCCACCCCAGGTCCCCGCACCCCTTGGCACAGCCCCGGCCATGAAACACTGCAGAACGGATTAATTTCTTTGAAACACTTCATTTTCTGTGCTTCCGAGGTCATGATGGATGCTCCTCTGGGGATCCCCACTCATAACCCATATTTCAACTCCGAATGCAATTTTCTGACTGGGCCTCCTATAAAACGTAGTTTATTCTTAATAATACTTTCCACTTTCATCTCCAGCCCTGCAAGTGCTTTACAAATGTTAAATAATTAACCCCCACGACGCCCTTGGGAGAGAGGTAAGCATTATTATCGCTATTTGTAAGAGAAGCACTGACAGAGCCTTCTGTGCAATAGCCCTGGGTTTAACTCACTGTTACAGAGCAGCACAGGTACTTACACCACTGAGAGCAAATACACCTGCCGCAGGGAATTTGTAGTAAGAAAGTTGAATTTTAATGTTTTAAATATATCTGCCCTGTTTTATAAATGACTTCACGGTTAGAAGCACCGTCTGGCAATGCCCTGTCTTTTTTTTATTATTATTATTTTGATTTATTAAAATCAAATCTATTCCCTCACTCACCCTGTCCCACAATGTTGTTTAAACAGGTGACTTCTTGTAAAAATAATTATGCATTAATTCATCCTTTCTCACTGCTCGGAGAGGTGGGCGCCGCTGGAAGGGAGGAAGCATCCCGCAGGCATCCTCTCGCCGCTGATTTTATCGGTGATGGGGTTGGATGCCCAAACCATGCGTGTTTTTTCAGGTGGGGCGATTCAAATTTTCCAGAGGCACAAGCCAAGCCGCAGGCATTTCTTTTCTCTAGTTAGGCAGCTCCTCCATTAAATTGTTTTATGAATGTCCTAGGAGCCTGCTGCCATTTTAATGCGTGTCCCGCAAGCCCTGGAATAAATCAGAATAAATCGGGGTGCTGCAGGCACATGGGAGGCTTTACCCCAAAAACCCCCTACACCTGAAACTGAGATTGAGAAATAAATGGGAGGAAAACCAGTGGTGAGATGGAGGGCCTGGAAACATGAAGAATTATTTAGCTGGGGAGGTGCTGCCTCTCTGTGCAAGCTCATGAAAAAACCCAGGGGATGTCCAAAAACGCAAATGAGACACCCAAAATGCCATGCAAAGATCTTGGTCATTAGTGATGAAGTTGCTGGACCTGGTACATAAACCCCACAGCTCCTCTCATCTTGAAAGGCTGAGTTTAGCTAAAAACTAAACCTTTAGCTAAACCTGACTCTGAAATGGAAATTTGACCCTACCGAATGCTTTGCTACATCGTGTTGGTGTTTCTTGGCTACCAGGAAAGTATTTGCACCATCAAATATTTGCAGAATGAAACCACGGGGTGTGTGGAGGGTGGATCTTACTATAAGGAAACAAATAACCTCTCCATGTGTAAAGACCATCCCTGAGCTGGAGGTTAAACAGAATCCGACCTCAGCAAAACTTCTCATTTCCACATGGTCCAGAGCAACCATTTCCCAATAAAACACATCAAAAAAAAAAAGATTCATCTCTAATTTCTAACTATATTTTCACCAGGGCTCAGCCACCCCTTAAAATCCTCATAGTTCCTTAAACAGCCTTGAAATCACATGTAAAGACTAGAACTCATCTGACCTATGGCCAGACTTTGGCCTCTCACCAGCCACGGGCACCGGGCTACCACTGGAGACGGGAGTCCTGGTCACCACACTGGACCACACACCCAGCCAAAAGAAAAAGCCAGGGCTCAAGCCCCGATTAGCAGTTTTCCAAAGCTTGTTGCCTTCACATGAAATCAGTCCTGGAAAAAATTCACAATTCCTGTTCTAGGAATTTTTGAGGCCTCAAAAAGCTGTATTGTGTCCTGCCCATCTCTAACTTTCCACCTCCTGACATCTATTTTCTCCCTGCCTATCCCACGCAGAATTGCAGCCCCTAAACGTATCCATAGAACCTCTGACAGCAAACAGCAGCCGCCAGTCTCTTTACGCCGACATGCAAATCTGCAGGGAATGACCAGGAAAGCAGGAGTTTGCTGCTCTCAGAAACATCTCAGGATGCCCTCTGGGAAGATAATATGCTCTTTGGTACCTGCAGCCTCCAAGGATGTAGTGTCAGATACAGGCTGGAGCATGCAGTAGGAAGAGGAGGGAGCGATGCATAAATGTGATCTGGAAGAGGTCAGCATTAATTGCTCAGAGAAATGGGGGAAATGTTGGAGTGTCAGAGCCAGGAAATCAGTTCCCTTGTTTTCGTGTGCTGGCAGAGGGGACGGGTGAGAGTCATCTGCCATGTAGACATGCACCTGGAGAGATGAGCTGCACGGGTTGCCTGCCATTTTAGGATGCAGGAAAATTGGGAAGCAAGCTGGAGAGCTGCCTGGCACACTCGCCCAGACACAGATATTTATGTGGTCCCTCGCTGGGATATCAATGTGTTTTCCAACCAGGATAATTACACCTTGTTTTCCTTATCCCCCTCCTGCACCCATGCATGGGTGCATATGAAACCTGCCTAAATGAGTGGGTGCTGTGCAATGTAGCACCCGCTGCAGGCAATATATCTGTGGGAAAATGGTTGCACACCTACGCCTCCCCATTTTTAAATGAGCCACCTCCTACAGATGCAACAGCAAGCAGCTCTGTCCCATCAGCCTTCCTGGTACCTGGGGAAGGATCCTTCAAAGCATCCTCCCATCTAGGAGTTGTTTGTCAGCTGAGCACTTACTCATCGCATGCAACCCAGATTTGCAGTGATGCCAAAGTACCTTGCAGCAGGGGAAGGGGCAGAGACCTGCAGTTGCCTCCAAACTACCATCAGCACAATTTACTCCTCACCGTGGGCAGCCTTAGTCCCCACGCAGGGTGCGATGGGGAGTGAAAAGAGCCCCGGGGAGGCGCAAACTGGGAATTAGCAAAGGAGATGGCGAGGGACTGGTTGAACTCTGCTCAAAACGTGACCTAATTCTTGCAAACGCCCTGTTCCCTCACAAAGACATCTAGGAAGGAGTTTGCCAGATGGCAAAAGGAGAAGATGAATAAATCCGATACGGCACATCTGCAGCTGCAGAGAGCAAACGGCATCCATGCACGGCCGGACTGAAAAGGGATCGCTTTGGGGCAGAGCTTGGCAAAGAAACCAGACACAAGCAAAGAAAAAAGCCAAAGGTTTCTATCACAGCCTCCCCCCCCGCCCCCGTGAACAAATCTGAGACCCCGGCTGGGTAAAAACAGGCAAAAGGGGACTGGAATTAAATAAAAGCAGGGAGAGCTGAGCCACGATGTGATTCAAACTGCATCAGTCCCAGCTGGGTGCCAGCACTGCAGCGTGCTTGGACAAGGCAAAAGTGTTAATAAGGGACAGAAGATCATTAAAAAGAAAATTGTGTAGCCAGATAAAATAAATGTAAGGGAAAGCGAAGGCGGAGAGCAAGAAAACAGCGAAAGGCAACAGAAAGGGAGATACAGGGAGAGGTGGTGAAGGCTAAAGGTCAAGGCAATTGCACCAAAAAGGGAGCACAAAGTGGGCAAAACTTTGTGGGAAATTTTAACAGGGACAAGCAGGGTAAAAAAAGTAACTCACAGCTGATGCGGAGCAAAAAAACCAGGCAGGCAATGAAATGCTCCGTGAAACCACCTTCATGCCCACATCAGAGAGGGGGTGACACCCGCCCGACCCGGCCGGGAGAGGTGCAGGTAGCCGGTGGGGAGCTGGGCACCCTGCCCACAGGTGCCTCAGAGCTGTGTCATCAATATTGCCCCCTGGGAGCCAGGCAAAATTAAATCTTCAAATCCTGGGTGCTGCCCCTTTTTATTTCTGCAACGATCATTCTTTGCACAACTGCAGCTCTTCTCGGCTAAATAAATTGCCATTTTTCCCCAGGCCCTTTTAAAGGGAGCTGGTGCAGGCAGAGGAAGGGCACAGCAAAAAAAAAAAAAAACCACTTCCCAGAGGTTTGATCTCTGTTTTCTCCCCCCTCCTTCAAGCTGCCATTCAGCAGTGAGTGGAGCAAGGGCACATCTCGGTGGCAGAGGGAGGAATGTCACCTCCCCAGCCCCGCGGCTGGGCTCGCCCTTGCTGTTCATACCCGTGTCACCTACTAAAACAAGTGGCATTTATGTGAGGATTCGTTGACCTTCAACATCTGGAGCTGGAAGAAATGTCTCTGACTGATGGTGAGGTTATTGGGGACATGAAGGTGCGAGGGATGGGCAGGAGCCGATGTGGTGGGTAGTTTCATCTGGAAAGAGAGAGGGAAAATGAGTTCGTCATCTTGACACGTTAACACTAAACCCCTCACTTTTTAAATTAGGTTTGGGAAGTGTCATTGTTAATACTGATATTTACCTTTTTCTTCTTCCCCATATTTATCATCAGTTATAATTTTTGCCTGCTGTTACCCTCCTCCCCAGCACTCCAGCTCCGACTCCCTTTCCTGAGCAAACCTTTTTAATTTCTGCTGATTTTCAGCATCCTGATCAATCCTAAAAGTTGCATTTCATCAAAAACCATACCCGGGGACGAGACCAAATTCAAAACCTGATATTTATTGACCTTTAGCAATAGAAATACAGCCCCGATGTGCTACAAACCAGCATCTCCCCAAGCTCTGCAAAAGCGACCTTGGATGGCGAAGCATTTCAGCCTGCCCTGTAAATCCATGCCCACAAAGGAGGATGCTTTGGGAGGGCTGTGGGAAGCAGGTGCTAGGTTTTTGGGGAGCAGCCTTCACACCTGAGAGCTTGCACAAGGGATTTGTGTTGTTAAATGGGAGAAGAGAGGTAGTAATTGGGGGGGGAGAGGGGAGGACAGTCCTTGTGGATGCAGGGACAAGGGTTGCGCGATGCTGCTGCTGTCCTGGTCTTGGGGACCAGTCGCCATGCGGCATGGCCAGACATGTCTTACATCTGGATAAATGAACCCCAGGAAAATTTGGGAACACTAGGTGGTGCTGAGGGCTCGCAGAAAGGCTCCCACACCGCCGCCAAGGGATGCTCAGGGGTGCGAGGGTGCAGGCCTGGGGGACTGGGGGCTGCATTCCCATTTCGGGGTTGGCTTTCCGCTAGTGGCGCTCAGCTGTGAGTTGGACCCACGCTGCCGGCGAGAAGGTCCTTGTGTCACTTTGTCACAGCCCTCCCTCTGCTAAAGGCACTTTGCAGCAGCTGGGCTGCGGCGCTGGTTTTGGGAAGACCAGCTCTAACCTTCCCCTCCTTTTCTGGGGTTGTACTGGACATCACATCCCTGTTTTACCAATGGGGAAACTAAGGCACAAGGTGAGGCATTACCCTCGTAGTAGTAGTTTGGGGCGGTTTCCATCCCCACCTGCTGTCCCAACCCACCCAGCAGCATCGCTTTTCCAGTGAGGAGGTAGCATTGCCCTTGGGTGAGCCCTAAAACAAATGCCAAGGGGTTCAAACCATCCTTAAAAAACTAAGGATTGCAGCAAAGTGCCTGTTTTCAGCCACCGATCTCTTTGGTGCTGTGGCTTTTGCGTGCATACACGAGTTTTCCAGCACCCTTAGCCACCCCTCTGAGAAATGAGGGGGCTGCTAATTAGGGTGAAACCCACTCAGGGCTGCCCCCCTTCTCCCCCAGCCCCCTTCGCCCACCACCTTCCATTCCTCCCGCCGGCTCCGGTTACGCCGCGGGTCCGTAAACAGCGTCTAAAATAATTGCGCAGTTGTCACCATTGGGCAGGGGAAGGGAGGGGGGACTATTTTAAAACTCCCGGCTTAGCCCAAAGGGCCGAGGGAATTGTGGCACGGCCCAGCTGTCCCCGCTGAGCGCGGGCGGGTGCTTCAAAGTACCGGGCGGGATGCCTCAGCGCCAGCCTGTCCTCACCGTTTCGGCCGGGGAAGGGAGCCAGGCTGGCCGGGGACAAGCTAATGGTGTTTTGACGTGTTGTTTCAAGAGCAATTGCTGGGGCTCGGGAGATGTGGGGAGCAGGTGGAATGGACCTGGGGGTGATGGGGGGAGGATGGGTGAAGGGTGGGGAGGATAAGAGGGATGTTGGGAGAGGGATGCAGCCGTGGTGAGGTTGCACATCCTATTCGACTTTAGAAATAGGGAGAAAACCCCAAAGCAGAGGGATGCTGCAGTGCCTCTGCTCAGATGCTGCTGGCCCTGGACAGGGGGCAGAGAGACACGAGCCCAAAGAGAAGCGGATCTCACTGTGGCTTTTCTCCTTGTCCCGTACCACTTCTGACAGCAATGCAGCCGGTATCTCCTCTCCCTGGGGCAACACTCGGAGTCTGGAGCAATAGGCAAATGCATCTCCTAATCCCACAGGACTACCAAGCTTTGACCATGCCTTGGTCATCCCCATAGCTCCAGGCCAAAAGACAATACTTTTTATGCTGCCTGTAATGTATGAGCTGATGATTAAAGCATTATCGGTGCTTGTCAGCCCTAAGCAAAACCCAACCTGTCATTCCCGTTGGTTAGCGTGAGGCTGGATGGCCGGGAGAAGACAGGGATGCTGTCTTCATCTTGGCCTCTTGCTTGTACTCTTGCTCTGCCTGCAAGTGAGTAGGATTGCTCTCCCTCCTGATGGTCACCTATTGCTGAGCCTGGTGAAAAGGGGATGCTCAGCTGGGGCGACCCTTCCAGGCCCTCCGCTTTATTTTGCATCGTTTCTCCGCAAGCCACTAAAGCACGCTGCCTGCATGCTTCCCACATTTAGATTTCCAGGGTTTGTGTATCCATCCCGGTGACCTTATCCTGTCCCCTATGCGGTCCTGCTGCCTTGGCCGTCGGGGTGAATATACCCCCTGAATCAACCACCGCAGGAGATGAACAACCTAGTAAGTAATAGACCCTCTCATCTGTACGCTTCTTGTTCCTCCAAATAACCCTGCCCTCCCTTTCCCAGAAATACTGACCACTAGTTAGCCCTGAACTTTGATTTTTTTTTTGAAAAAACCCATACTTAGCACGCTGATCAATTGGGCGCTGCCACTTTTCACAGCTCTCATTCATCGCTCACCTCTTGCCTGTGCGAGGCAGGGGTTACATATGAGGACTGAGTTAGCTCTTCCACCACCATGTGATTAAGGAAAGCGATATTTCATCACATGCTCCTTTGCAACGCAGACGACATCCATCCATCTCACATCTTGGCCCCGTCAACTATATAAGGTCTCACGCAAAGACCGTCGAGGGTTTTCCTGCATGTCCTATACAACCAACATATCTGGATAACCATGATGTGTTATCCTGACTTTTTGGTTAAATGGGGGGAATTTTGGCAAAGTGAAACAGGGCTTTACCTGAAGTGAGGAAAAACCATTTAGGAATTGCATGCCCGTCTTGGAGAGGCCGAAGGCTCAGACCCCTCGCAAGGTGAACCCAGAGCAATTCCCAGCACCAGGCAAGAGCCGTCTTTCAGCAGCTGTGAGCCATTTATTAGATGGGTTTGAACGCTTCTGCAGAAGCTAAGCCTGGTGGACGGAGGCAGAGGGGGCAGACAAATGTGAAAAAAAAAAAAAATTGTGTTAATTACCGGTCCATTTGTATGACGCGAAGCTGCCCCGGTCCGTCATCTCGTCCCCCCGAGCCGCGGTTTGTCGGGTCTTAGGCTTTCATGCTGGGGTCCCAGTGGGACCCGTGTTTCTCCGCATTGCCATAGGGACAGCAGCTGCAGCTGACTTCTCCCGTTAGAAGGGACCGCTGGCACTCCAGAAACCATTTCAGGAGCATTTGTCGCAACAGCTTCTGCTAATCTCTCTTTCATTTGTAATTATTTTCTCGCCCAGGCGCTCTGACACCAGAGCCGCCCTCTCAGCCTGCCCCTGTAGCCAAACGGGACCATCGTCGGCCACGCTTGGGGATGTCGTGGCGAGATAAAAAAGGATGTGGGGGCAGAGACGGTCTCGCGAGGAGGATGGTGGGCTTCAAACGGGCTGGGACTCCTCCGAAGGCGATTGAAGTGGGCCGAGGGATGGAGCCGGCAGCCTTTGAGGCAGCCCGCGCCATCTCGGCCAAGAATAATTGAACAAATAGTTTATCTGGCAAACCAACAGCTGTAGGGAACAGGCGATTTCCAGAGGATTAAGGGAGAGCTGTGAAAGGGAGCTCCCACGGGAAGCCTAAAACCCTCATCTTGAATTCAACCAGCCAAGAACACATGTTGGAGCCTTTGACTTACTTTTTAAGCAACTCTTTCTCCCCCCACCCCCTGTTTTTCCAAACTACTCCACAAACCAAAAAGCTTTAGTTGTTGAAGCACAAGGCAGGAAAATAGGGTCCATGGGAGAGAGGTGAATTATTTAGTGGCAGTTGGTTTCTAAATGGGGTTTTCCTATTTTATTTTGATCTAATCCTGGCAGTATTATTGTAACTTTTTTCCCCAGCATTTCCATTTATTGTGTTTTATGTTCATAGCAGTCACTAGCAAGGCCAGGAAGCAAGAGAGATGACTTGTCAAGCAAAACTGAGCCACAACGTGAAGCTGGGATGTGCAGCCACTTTACGGTGCAGCCTCTTCTTCCTCTGCCATGCCACAAACACTCGACACCCAGCTGCTGTTTTGCCTGGGGTAACGCCAAAGCAGATCTAATCCCAAACCCTTCGGCTTTTGATTGCATGTGAATAGATACAATTAGAGATGAAGATAAGGTGCCTCGGGGAGTGGGTTGCAGCTCAGCATGGAAAACGCTTCTACGTCTTGTCCCACGGAGTCCTCCAACCTCGACCTGAAGGATCATGTCTGGCAGAGATCATCCCGGCTGTGCCCGGCACCTCCCCTCCCCAAAGACAGGTGCTGCACCACCTCTGAACCAGTCCCTCCTAAAACCTTTCTGCAAAACCATTGGCTTTCGCTTGGACACAGATTACAGCTTTTTCTGGCGTTGTTTGCAAGGTCAGGAGCCTTCAGTAGCCAGGGCTCAGATCTCTCAAAAGTCAAGTGGCACAGAGTTGGCACTGTGGGGTTGGAGATGCTCAGGGAATGCCTCCAGCACCCACTATACACCCTCTCAAAACACTTGCAGACTGCCTCAAAACCATCTCAATCCACCTGCAGACACCCACAAACCCCGTGAGCGTCACCAGGGATAAGCTCACCCTGGCCATAAAGACGTGTCTATAAGAGCTAGGGTGAGCTGCTGCCTTGACCTCCCTCTCTCGCCTTTCACTGCAGAGTCGAGACAACCAGCTTTGATGAAACATCTCATTTTCAAACAGCTACATGAGACAAAAACCCTTTTCCCAGACAGAGGCAAACTCTGGTCACCGATGTGGCCAGGCACAGTAGACCCTGCAAACCCAATGCTGAAATCATATGCATGTATTCACCCCAAACCAGCCCAAGTTTGAGGTTCTCTCCA
The DNA here is from genome assembly GCA_013389945.1 of Fregata magnificens. Taxonomy (NCBI): domain Eukaryota; kingdom Metazoa; phylum Chordata; class Aves; order Suliformes; family Fregatidae; genus Fregata; species Fregata magnificens. The sequence goes on from WAAD01039271.1 coordinate 801,114, forward strand.
TTTTCCCCCAGCATGAAACAGTGCCTTGGCCTAAACCACATCGTATTTAAAGATGGAGATCTGGTGGTGTCAACACACTGGTCACTGCAGGTTTCCTCCTAGCCCTGGTCTGCAGGAGATGAGAGGGCAGAGCTGGTGGAAAGTATTAAGCTCGGTGGCACCCTCCCTTCCCTTCACACCAGCTCCAGATCTGTCCTCAGACTTAATTTGGATCAAGAGAGAGACAGAGTTAACGATCTAATCACTATTTTTAGAAAACTAGTCCTCTGTTGAGTATGTATTTGGCAATCCCTACAGCTGCATCACCAGCAATGAAACCTTTGGGGATGGGTTTTGCCTAACTCCAGTCACTCAGCAAGAAAATAAACTTTTAAGCCCTTCCCCTGCCGCTACAAAACTATTCTTTACTGCCTTTTCACGAGACCATTATCCAGGCTAGTTTTAAATTCATAGGCAGTGAGAGCTCCCTGTAAAATTATGGCAATTTCTAATTTTTTTTTATTGTAGAGGGAAAAAAATGTGAAAATTTCTGGAGGAGAGATTTGCTGGGGGTTATTAAACCCAGTGGTCTGGGGGCAGGTTTTGGTTTAAGGAGGTTATAAACCAGTGACTGCTGAAAGCTGCACAATTTACTGCGGGGGGGGGAAGATTGTTATGTGCCATACTTCTCAAGGATGCACAGCTCGATATTGTCCTTTTCTGGGTCTCCTCCCCTGGCGTTCAGTGAATCTGCGGTTTCTGTTGGGTCCCAGCTTGTAGGTAGAAGGGGTGAGTGTGGAGGAGCTAAAGATCCTCAAAGCCTTGAATGAGTCACTCAGCATCTAAAAACATTATTGTCAATGTCTAGATTTGGTGGACAGGGGGGCGATTTCTACAGAAAGCCAAGTTCAAGGCAGTTCTAGCAGACTTCAGTACATAAACCACAGTTCAAGTGGAAAAAAGGGGGAAAAAAAGAAAACCAAAACCTTTTAAATAATGGGCTGATGAGAGCTTAACAAAAGGAGTCTCATTTCTTGGGGTTTTTTGGTTTGGTTTTTGGTTTTTTTAAGTACCACTCAATCATTCCACTCACTGGAGAGACCTTAAATTGAATCTCAGCCCTAGAAAATGCATTACTTACTGCTGAATTGATGTCACTGCCAAAGAATTTTCTCTCGGCTTAAGCTGTCTGCAGCAACACGCCAGTGGCACGTTCGAGACGCTTCCCTATTTGTGGAGCGAAATTCCTTTTGTTGGTTCTTCACTTTTCCCCTTTCCCCTCGTTTTTATTTAATTCCCTTTCAGGGGCGGGATGCGCTGCTGGAGCTGAGTGGACCGAAAGAAGCAGCAGTTCGCTGCAGATTTCTGCGGTCAGTGGGAAACACCTGCACATCCCACCTGGGTTTCGCCCACAGCATCAAGGATTCACCTCCAGATCTGCCATGGGCATTACTATGTCTCCCCTGTAACCTACCACCCATTGCACGAGCTGCATTTAGACAAGCATTAAAATCACGATGAAGATTCGACGTCTGCCAGGGTTTTGATCCAGAGCCTCTGCAACCCCGGAGGTGTTTGTCTCTTGAGTTTCGAGGCGGGTTTATGGGTGACAAACACATTATCGGTGATGGATCCTATCACTACAGCTGGCACAGAGGCGCACACCTTGTTTGCATTGCCAGGCTGCCGTTCCCAGGGCGCGCTGGCCATAGGGTGCAATCGCTGGAGGTCCTCTGCAAAGGTGGCTGCTCCAGGTCACCACTCAGGCATGCTGGCATGACGTCGTGCATTGCAATATCATCGTCTGCAGTATATTACAGGGCCATTAGATGTCTCTGTGTGCTGCGATAGGAGCTGGGATGACATCGCACCTGGTAACAGAGAGAGACAAAGTTGGGACTCGAGCGCAGCAGGAGTCTGGCTGGCTGCATCCCCAACTCTTTTCTGGTCCAGAAGGCCGTAAACTCACTTAACACATAACATTAAAGCTTCATGGAGGGGCCAACAAGTCTGCAATACGTAAAACTTATAATATATATGCACATGGTAGAGCAAGCTCTTTGGGCAGACTGATATTCTTTAAAAGCTTCAGTTTAAAGCATCCTCAGCTTTGCTTGTGCTTCAGTAGAAATTAAGCATCCTCATTATCTAACAAGCCCAAATCTTAATTTCTTTGTTTCTCACTGCAGATTTTTCTGCCTTCCCATTCTGGTACCCAAACCACAGTAGTGTCCCTTGCTTTTACCTTCCCCCTTCATTTTCTGCCAAAAGGCAGGCAAAAAAGTAGCCAGGACTGTACTCGATCCTAGTTTTTCCTTAGCCCTTGAGGCTCGTTACCTGCTTTTCTTCTTGACAGAGCTTTCAAATCAGGACTTTTCCCCATTTCCACATGGGTTATTTGTTTCTGTGGCTGTAATTGCTTTGCTTTTCCCCTTTTTGCACAAAGTGAGCGGAGAACAGCTTTTTACTATTTGAAAGCAAAACCGTCTCCATCTCTTGGGCAACAGCTTCATCCAGGTTTCATTAAAAAATTACAAATCAGCAGGTGCTTATTTGGAACTTTGTGCTGCCAAAATTACCAGACAAGAAAAATTGCCACAACCCCATGATTTGCCTACTGGGGAGGAGGGACCTATATGAACCCAGTACAGGAATCAGAACCTTTCTGATTATTAAAATTAATTAATTAGCTTTAACGTAAGGAAAAAAAGGAGGTCAAGAAACATTTGCCCCGAGAGATCCCCCAAAGTGGCTCAGAGCCACTGAATTACCTTTTCAAGTACTTTCAGTTTACTGAAATCTGGAAAACACAAACTCTCAGCAAGTGCGGGCACAGAGGTGGGGAAAGGAGCTGCATCCCTGCAAACTGGGGTTCCCCTTCCAGGCCCTGGCTCCCCAGAGGTCTTCTCCATCACCTCACTGGGCAGTTTTCACCCAGGACAGGGACACAACTAGCTGCCTACCAGATTTTCTTAGCTCCACAGTTCAGCTTTTCCCCTCTTGCCCACCCCTGCTTAACCTTTACCAGGACCCATCAGATCTGTCTTCACTCAGGTCGTTTTCCAAACCTCCCGAGCCCCAAAGCCTTGTAGTTCATGGCCCTTAAACAGTCTCAGTGTGGAGGTACCCGTGTGAGTGCCAAGGGAGAAGCTCTGAAGAGCAAATATGCAAAAAACCATAAAGGAAACTGCATCCTAGTGAAATCAGGAGGATTTACGACCACACCGGCATGTAAGCACCTGATATCTGGCCCTCAATACATATTTTAAGTATAAGACTGAATATAGGAAATGTGCTGAAGCATTTCTATAGTGCCCTGGGCTCTTTTTACGGCCTCATTGCCTGAAGCCAGATCAATAAAACTGTGCAGTAAGGGGCTCTCAACCTACTTTTGGGAATGCTGCTTGAAGCCAGGGCTTCTCAAACCTTTCTTACTATCTCTAAGGAGAACAAATGCAGCTAGCCAGCGTTTTCGCCAACCCTTTCATTCCCATCTTATTTCACAACCCCTCTGTCTCCCTCCTATCATCCTCCCTCCCTGCACGTACAATTGCTGATGTCTTCCCAACCAGATGCACACCTGCAGGAAAAGTTGGCATCTTCTCTTTCCAAGCTGTCATAGAGTCAAATAGTTTATGAGTCTATTGATGACAGATAAATTAATTGCAGAAAATACGAATGACTTAATATTTTGTGTGCTAATATCTTTTTCTTTTTCTTCTTTTAAATCCACGTCACGGTATAAGATATATCTCAGGCTATTTGGGTCGTGTTCAGATTCCCATGTATCACCATCTAGTTAAGGTGGCAGAAGATACCCTGTGGCTTGTGAGCTCCTGAATTCAATGTTTTAAGCATGCAACACAACTTTTCTGGAAAGGTGCTTAATGAACTTAACTCAGCCTGGACTAAGGATGGAAGTAGCAGGGACTTTCGGGGAAGATTTTCGCTGGGTATGAAAGCATGCCCAAATCCCATGGCACTCACTGGTACCCAGATTCATCCCACCCTGCTTAACCTCAGGGCTTAGACTCTCTTTGTAGACATCAGACAGAGAGGAGGTAATCCAGACTATCCTGATCATCTGTGGCAACAGCAGTCTGTCTTCAGTGGCTGCATGGAGGGGCAAAAAAAACTTTTAAAGGCTAAGCCCTATATGAAACATGGGAGAATCCACAGCTTTTATGGCTCATCCCCCTGTGACAGTCTCCCATGACGGATGGCATGAGTGTGTAATTGCTCCACAACTGGGTCTCTAGTTCGAGCCATTGGAGAGTCGTGGGGACTTGTCAGGTTTTGGTTCATCCCCCATCATTGGGCAAGTGCTTGCAGACTCAGTGGGAGCCCAAAGTACGTATGTAGATGACCTGGATGTGGATGTTGTAAGCCCAGGTTGAATCTGGCCACAGATGCCCTGTCATTTATGTACGTAACGATGACTAACCCATTACTACTCAGATAGAGATCTCTGGTCAATATATTAGATCATTGCCTGATATTGATCCAACAAGCTTCAATTGTCTACTTAGATTTAAATGAATTTCAGTTTGTGGATTGAGGACAATCATCTCTCTGTTTTATGCAACCGAGTAAGCAGCAGGATTGATGAGCAGCCTAGAAAACATGACTTCTAAAGGAAGACTGAGTAAGACAGGGTTGCTCAGTTGAGAAAAGGGGGGTCAGAGAGGGAGGAATAATTAAAGCCATGCAAAAATATTTAAGTGAGGCAGTGAAATAGCCTCTGTTCACTTTCAATAGGATGAGTAAGGAATGACGTGGAACTGGAACAAAGGGGTTCAGGCTGACCTTTAGGAAACATCTAAATATAATGAAAAAACCAGAAGAGATTCCTTAGGGAAATATGGAATTTGAGTCATTGATGGTTTTTAAGGACAGGGTAGACAAAAGTGCCAAACATGGATTAGACAGAGTTGTCTCTGCCTTTGCCCCTTGAGGGGGCAGGTATGTTAGATGGTGTTTCAAGGTTGCTTTCCATCCCTGCTTTCTAGACTTGTTAGAAAACGTTTGGGCACAACACTGTCAATAATGGGACTGAAGTGGATGTTTATAGCTAGACATGTACTTAACTGGTCTGCAGATCTTGCACCACTGAAGTCAATGGCAGATATTATAAGAGCAGCCCTCGTCTTTCTTTTAATCAGTCATTAAAGTAGGATAACATGGTAGGAGTGCTGCCTAGAAGTAAGAACTAGGATTAAGACTGGTTACATTGACTCTGCCCCCAAATCTTTACTTGACTTTAGAAGAAGTCCTGAAACCAAATGACCTAAATAACAGACAGACAGCGATGTGTTTGGTCTGCAAACTTGATCCCCTATTCAAGATGAATGAGGTCACCCTGACATTTGCATCGCACCCATTAGGGACGGGATGCTTTATGAGCAGCAGGAAGATGAGATTGCTGCTCCCACACATCAAGACAAGATCATTGAGTCTGCGGTGCTACCCAGAGGCGGACTCTGCTGTCTGAGATCGTCAACAACTCTGTTATTGGTGGGTTTCCCCCAAATTCTGCCACTGATTCCTGTGGCCCTTGTTAAACCACTTTGCTTCTCCCACTTTCCAGATTGGAGGCACATTGTAAAGCACAGCATGACGGGCTCCTGGGCCAGGCAGCACTTTAGCAACACTATCTGGGCTGAAAGTAATGTCATTGCTCTGCATTTGCAATAGATTTTTGCTCAGTGTGGTAATGCACCATGGGTGAATTTGACAATTTTGTTGCGATGACTGTTAAATCGGGTCTGTGCTTTTCCAGGGGAATAATTATTTAAACGGGAAGGAGCAGGTTCCTCCCCACTTGCTATTTAGCCTCTAGGATGTCAACAGAAAACAAGTTCCAAGTGGCAGAGGCCATAGCACAAGCCAAGCAAACATAGCAAGGTCTCTGCCCCTCTTCCAGGGAGGACAATTTGTTCTGGTAGAAACGCGCTGACCTTAGGGGTGTTCGTTTTGGTTTATGCTGGCGCGATCTGGAGGAAAACATGAGTTCCTGCCTCTAGAGCCATTCCACCTTAATGTAAAATAAATAAAGAAAAGCTTTGAAATCGGGTGAGAACGAAGCCAATGGAAGAGAATCTGGAGAACTGTGCTGTAGAAGACACCCTCGCTATAAAAAGTGACTTTTGATAATTGCTGGAAAAGTGCCGGAGTGTATTTTGGGAGAGAGAGGAAAAAAAAAATTAATCTATGACCTAATGTTTCTGGAACCCATCCACCAACCTGGGTGCCCTGTGGCTGTTTAATTTTTTTATCTGCCTTTCCAACAGGCATTTCACAATCTGGATTGTTTTGTGTGCAAGGCAGAAAGAGCGAGGCTGCGCCCTTTCAAGGGCCCTCTCTGGTCTCTGCCTTGAATGGCTCTTATTCAGGTGAAGAGCAGATAACACCTCTACAGCCAGTTCATCATCGACTGTAACAACCTGAAGACCTCATTAGAGTGGAGCCATGAAGAAGGGCGATAATTAAATTGAGATGTAATTAGATGGATGCTCTGTAGTTTTACTGCTACTACTCTAACTGCTATTGCTACTCTTGTAAAACAGCAGTAAAAGAAGAAAAATTCCAAAGGCAAAGCATGAGTAATGAGTAAATGCAGTTATTTATGCTAGCATATGTCATTTCTGCTACGTTTTAATGTATAAATATATCCGGGATGATTCTATGAAGTTTGTGTCTCGGTGAAGTTTTCTAGACCTGTTTTCCCATGGGGAATGATGCTGTGATCTCTTGGCTCCTACCAGGAAATGCTGCCATTTCTGTGCGTTGTGCGGTGCAGGATCATGATCCGAGTCTCTTGAGGACACAAAACAAAGCAGGATTAGCAGTAAGATGTAAGCGGTAAGAGATAAAGTAATTAACCACTGGATCAAGAGTTCATGTAGCGCAAGTTATTTTTGCCAGTTTTCCAGACAAGTCTTCTCTTCAAGTGTGGTATTATAAATGAACCCAAAGCTATTGCCTTCATATAGGAATTAATGTCTTTTCTTGCTGGACTGGGCTTAGCAAGAAGCTGGGCTAGGTGATGATTACATTTGCTTCTGGCTGTAAAATCAATGTGACTGTATTAACCACTTACTGCACTCTGGATTGCAAAGTCATCTGCAATTTGGGGAGGTTGATGCACTTTTAGAAAAAAAAATAATCTCTGCACTCTTGCTTTCAAAATTTTAAGCTTGTCTGACTTCTGTTGGCCAAGAAATATCTATAAACTGGTGGTCCAAGTAACTACCTTGTTTGTAACCTGCTGGTCCAAATGCCTGCTTCTACGCTGTCTGAGTACCCTGTTTGTAGGAGGGAGAGTGACCCATCCCAGGTGCCCGGTGGCTGTGACCGCTCTCGTCCTCTTCGCCCTAGGAAAGGGCATGCATGTCCCTAACACATTGCTGCTATAGGATGATGACTGTGCTTGAATTCTTCCTATGTGATAGCTGTTTCTGCCGTCACATCTGTGCTCTGAACCAGCCTCAGCCCCTCCTGATTTAGCTTTGCAGAGATCTCTCAAGGTGAAACTCTGCTTTAGGGACAGGGGCGTAACGAGGCTGACGCAGGTTCGGTGCATGGGGTGACAGGAAGCATCTTTAACGCCTGGTGCCGGGGCTGCACTGCTCTGGGATTCCCATGGGGCTGGGGGACACTGGGACCATCCAGCTGAATTTGTGGCAAGCCTCTCAGGGGTGCTGGGCTTTGGGACCTGATCTCTAGACATCTGTCAGAGTTTGGTCCGGACATGTGCGGAGATAGTTTGGAGCATGAATCTTTACCTTGTAGCCTCCCGGCCTCCCCTGTCACGCCCGTTCGGCTCAGACTCTAGCTGTGCCATGTGAGCCCACATTTTCCATTTGATATTACAGCCTGTAGGGCTGTTTGTACAAGATTGGCTGGTAGGGATGTTAGCAGATTACGAATCAAAGGGAAGGAATTTGCTCCAGAAAATGCAATGGCAGTGATGGCTCCCACTGAAGCCTTCATCAGATGTAATTAAACAAAGCTTCATATTAGGAAAATGCTTGTACTTGCTAGCTCCCCTAGGCTGAACTGGCTCTTGTTTCCCCATCGGTTAACTCTTTCGGGCCCAGTCTGTGCACGAACAACCATTGAATCCCCACCAGCAAAGCAAAGCAAGCTGCTGTCCTCAGCCCAGGCAGGGCAGCAAGCTCACCCCTTCAGTCTCCCACACAAAATGGGAGCAACAGCACCAGTTAACGCAAGAGCACAGGAGCCTGAAATAGCAGCTTTCATGCCACTTTTCAGCTCCGTGACACCAGTAAAGCAACAGCAGCGATGGTCATTTCAGCCACCGCCAGTGGCTAAGACCATAGGAGACACCAGACCCCAAAAGCCTAACTCTGTGCAGTCCATGGAAAGCAGCCAGGACATGAACTATTAGGTGCAAAAGTCACATTTTCCAGCTTACCGGCTATTACAGTTTCTCTCTGCAGTTCCACGTTTTTCCCCGTTAAATGGGGGCAGTAGCTCATTGCTACAGCAAGCTGTTCTCCTCAACCACACGCTCAAGGGTATGGCAGAAGCTTCAGGCAAAGCATTGCTGTTGTGAGAGAGGCAGGAGTGCTCGGGGATGATTTATGAATGCCGTGTGCTCTCCTGGTGAACAGGCTGCTCAGCATCTGCACATGGCCGAGAGGAAAAATAAGCTGGGAGAAAACACGATGTCTCAAAGTCACCCTGCAGCAAACACTTGAGGGTTGTCAGAGATACTGCTGAGAAGCTTTAAGGGCTACCCATTTCCCTCACCGACCTGCAAAGTCTGGGGCAGAAAGGGTGATGGTTGGAGGATACCAAAGGTCAAAAGGATGATAGCATTTACAAAAGAAGAGCAGGGACCAGAGGTGTTTTGTGGAGCAGGCAAGGACCAGGGTAGCCCTGGAGCATCGAAAGAAGTTGACAGGCAGCGAGAGCAAGTCCTTTTTCCTCCTGTAAAATATCTTTTTCTCTAAACATTTATCTTAAATGCACTTATTATTAAGTAAATTTTACCTTCCTGCCAGTGTTCCTCGCTGGTGATGGACATGGTAGCACCAGGGCACGCAGAGGGCTGCTGTGATATAGGACCAGGTCTAAGAATGGGAGAATTAAGCAGCAATGGGCTGCAAACGTGAAGCACAAATAGGCCCCAGGTTCAAGCTGGGGCTTGCAAGGGGAATTAGGTTATGTGACAAGAGCAGACTGTCCCTGATAACCCCTGGGAGCAGGGGCCTGGTCCTGCATTCCCGGGTGAGCCCCTGTGTCCCTAGTTGTGTCCCCATTGCTGGTGCACGACCAGCCAACAGAGCAGAAGCAAGTCCTTAATTCACTGCAGGCTTCTCTAGGACCTCGGAGTTATTTTGCCTTATCCCCCTCCACAATTCAGCTACTTTTTGTAAGTTGGTGGCGTAAAAGCATTTTCCATCTAAGAACCACGTTGCCTTTCACCAGGGTCTGCATGAAGCATTTCCAAGGTTTTTCTGTTTAATACTCACCGGGTGCTTCCTTGGAGCCGGTGGACAAACTACAGCCCCTTTTGCATTCATCGCCGAATTTTTAGCACGTCCCAGAGGCGATGCAGCCTCCCAACAACACAGAAAATGGGGAAATCTTCCCTTTTCAGCAGTGCCACTGACTTACTGTGTGGTCTGGGGCAAACCATGTAACCTCTCTGTGACTCTATTTACCAGTCTACACACCAACGAGCACAGCATTTACCTCATCAGGGGTTGAGAGGCTTAATTATTCCCAGACGGATGGATGCTGCATAAGCGCAAAGTGTTACGATGACTAAATCTTCCTGGAGGTGTCTCTAATATCTCTGATTAGTTTGTTTATCCCCCAGATTCTGTACCATGGGCATGACAAAGATTACAAGGAGCGTGTTTAAGCAGGGGCACGAACGCCGTGCCAGATACCTCCAGGTCAGAGGGAAACAGATGATGGAAAACCAATTAATTTTTTACAGCAAGAGAAATAGCTACAGGATTAAGAAACATTAATTATTTATTGAACTGCTGCCTTTGCAGAAAAAAGAGTTTATACATATCTATCTATATAAAATAATCACTCATTTTACACAACAGGATAATAACCTCAGTAATCTGAGCTCCTGTTTTGATACTGCTCTTTTTTCAGAGGTCAATTAAAATAATAAGAGCAAAAATACTTAGGAGCCTCAGGAAGAAAAAGCTATCACAGTAATGTCAGAGGTCTGAGTTCTTGAATTTTTAGCCCATGGTGCGTGGAAGCCTGGCTCTGGTCTCCCTGGTATGAATTGCTGTACTTCTGTGTGTCTGAGTAAAGTGAATTTATTTTAGCTGTGGATCTGCCCTGAGATGCGGGCGAGCTCCAGCATCAGTGATGGGGAAGAGCTCAAGAGCCGTTGAGCTACAATAGCTTAGCAAGCTACCATCGGTCAGCTGCAACGCAGACACCGGCTGCATGCATCTCTAGCCCAGGACAATTGCAGGATTAAATATCTTTGCGGAAGCCACCTTCTTGCTGGTAATGCGCTAAACCTTGGTAACTCAACACTGCAAAAACCTGTTCACCTCCGGTTACCTGCCTGGATGTACCTTGAGATACTGCTGGTGTCTTCTACAGACCTGTGCTGATGATCTTGTGCTGGGGTAACTCTGCTCTGGTTCATGGCACACGCAAGGCCTTCTCATTGCTGGGCAAGAGCTTGCATTTTTCGTGGGCTTTGATTGTGGGAAACTTGTATTTGGCTTCAATGTTCTTGAGAGATGCACCTCATTTCCCTCACATGCACACAGAGACACACACACACTTCACTGGCCTCCAAAACAAGGACACTCAGACAAAACAACTGTTTCCTGTTTTGCTTGGAGATCAGAAAAAAACAATAAAAAATTCTGAAGAAGCAGAGAGGCTGGAAACTGAGTGCTGTAACTGAATGAGTCTTTAGCTGGACTTGTGGAGGACAGCAAGGCTCTTGCTGCAGGAGCAGTGGGATCTCCTGGTCCCCTGCGCGATGCTTTGCAGATGCTGAGCTTCCAGCCCTTGCCTCTCGTTCCCCTGGGGATAAGGTCCAGCGTCGCTGGATGAGTCCTGCTTAAGTATCTAGGATTAGCTGTGCAAGGCAGATCCTTTGGGATCCTGTTTGTGCCCTTGCCTGGTATATCTAGGTACAATCCTCAAAATGCAAACTCAGAGGGACACAAGGAGAAGCAGAATATGTTTTAGTGCGGCTCCAGACTGGAGTTTTCATGCATGCCTGGGGGCAAGGGGACCTCCAAGCTCCAGCAGTGGTGGAGCATTTCCCATGAACGGCCCCGTCTGGCGGAGACCGAGCAGCGGAGCCAAGCCGGGGCCGTCACGGCAGCGACTGGGAACAAGACAGAGGCGAACAGCAAGCCCGTACAGGCCTCCAGCGAGCGCACCCAAGCACGTTTCATCTGCGGAGGGGCCCTCACCCATTAGGGCCTCTCAGGCTATGTGGCAAGATTTCTTTTATCCAGGTGGCTGGTGGATTCAGAGGCTCTTCCTCACTGGAGCTATTCCCCGTGCAGGAGAGGGATGGAAATGATGCCCCGATGAGGAATCGCAGCTGTGTCCCTTAAAGCTGGGCCTGAACTTAACCCTTGGGTCTAAACAGCTACCAAACTTCTGGGAAGTGAAAAGGGATTTCTTGCAACATGTGCAGCCTGGGAGATTGATTGGCAATGGTATTTCACAGCTGGCTCCATCCACTGCTCAACTAGATTCCTGAGTCCCAACACCCTCCGGCTTCGCACGGCCGGCACAGCTCTGGCTTTTACCCCCAGCCCTCAGGCCAGGCTTCATTATTTCTTGCTGCAAGTTCCTCCTTGGATTAGGAGGTTTTTGGAGCACAGCCTGATCTCGAATGTTTGCTGAGCCCCAGCGCGTTGCATACGCAGCCTCAAGTAGCCAGACTGAGGTTACCACTTTGGCCCAAACAGTGAGTCAACGGGTGGGACTTTGCATGATCGCATCCCATGGGAGAATAGTATATCAACCAAGTTCAATGTCCAGGGCTGACCCATTTATAGATAAATAATTAAGTTGCAGAAAACTGTTTTTTTCTAATGCAAGAGAGGAAAAATTTCAGATTTCCTTGTCCCGGCACCCAATGGGCCCACTTCAGCAAGCTCAAAAGAGCTCAGGTCTCTGCTGAGACCTGTTTGCTATGTTTTCAATCCCAAATCCAACCTCTGCATCCTCCCTCGCTTGCCAACCTCACCGTCCTCAGCCCTGCCCACACACCCCCTGCCATGGGCAGCGTGCTTCTCTGTCTACTGCTCTTTTACCGCCTAAAAGGGCTTAACCGATCCTCCCATTGAACCTGATTATTTTTGGCACATCGGTAGTTTTAGCAGGGTTGTTTAATCCAAAAGCGACGCAATCATTTGTGCAGTCATGTCAGTAATTATCGATACAGAACAGCAGTGATTATAAACCAGGCACAATAATTAGGCACTTTCCCCTCGTGATTTGAAATGGCAAAGAACAACTGGGTTTGCTTGTTCAAGCTGAAGCCCACAGCATCTCCAGTTGTTGATGCTGAGGATGAAGGTTTGGCAGCCGGAGCAAAGCTAAACACTTTGGCTAACTTGGGAACAAACTTGGCTCCTGGATTTTATTCTCCATGCTGCCACTCACTTTGGAAATCAGGCCCACGTTTTGGCATGGTGTCTCTGACCACAGGAGCTTAGGGTTTCTTTCCTCTCCAATCAGGATGTGCAAGAACCAAGTAAATGCCCTGAAACTCTTAATCTGGTTTTTCAGAGCCACACAGAGATGGTTTGATTTGAGCTCAGTTCAAGTTTGTGGCAAAGTTGCCAGGAGGGGTGGAGGGGGGGGAAGATAAAACGGGAGGAATTTCCTATGGCTCTTCTCCACGAGTCTTCCTATCTCTGTCTTAATTTCCCTAGCAATTATGCAGCAACAGAGGTTTTCGTCTGAGGTTTTTTTAATCCCAGCAAGCCTCGGCCACTGCCAGGAGCGGGGCTGTCCTGACTGTGCAAGTCCCTGAGGCCACCTGCCTGTCACCAACTCTTGCACCTAGTCTTTGCAATTCATAGCACAAAGTCTTCCAGCGAGGGATGTTGTGACCAATGTATTTTCAAATGCGGTCACTACGAGGCAGGGAGCCCACCCATCTCCAAACCAAGTGACCACGCCAAGCTCCACACATCTCCTGCTAACGAGGTCTGGGCAAAGTCTACCCCACGCGGTTTGCCATGGCCAACAGAAAAGCCAACAAGAAGATTTTTTTATCCTCATAAGGCTGTTCTGGGTTATCCCAACAGCCACATAGGGCAGTCAAAAGACTCCCATTGGACTTTAGGGGGAAAAGGGGAGAGACCAGGAAGGCTGTGTCCCATGAGAACAAGCAGGTAAAATGTCAAAATATTTCTTCTCCATGCCAAGAAAGATTAATTTCCTAGGTTTCCCCTGCAGGGAGAAGCGAGTCAGTCAGAGCAGCCCTGGTCTTGATACATTGGCAGAATCCTGGGGCTTCCAAGGAAAAAGCAAGAGACAAAAGTTCGATTCATAAAAGCTTGGGGAAGAAGGGGGGGAGGGGAAGAGGGCGGGAGGAGATGATAATAATAATAATAATAGTAATAATAATAATAATAATAATAAAAAAAATGCCTGGGGGTGATTTCATAACATTAATAGATAATGTAGTCAATTATGTAGGCTTATTTTATTTCAGCAAAGTGCAGGTGGTGAGCTACATCTCATCGCAGGTGCTTTTCCAATTAGCTGTATGTATTCTAGGTGAATAAATGGCCGAGCGCCAAACCTCTGTGCCACTAGCAAGAGACTAATCCAAACTAATCCGGAGGACTCATCTTGCTTCATGTTAAAGCAACTAGAGTCTATTTTATTTATTATCTCCTGAAAGATCTCCCCTCGTCTTGGAAAAACAAGGAGGACTATTTCACATCGGAGGCCATAAATACACTTCACTCGGCATTCGGTAAGGGCTGGAAGACTCTATCGCTGCTTAAATTCAATTGCTTATTACCATTATGTAATAGCAGATGAATATCCTGTTCTGCATTTGCTAAATGTTTTCTTTTAATAATCAACTCATATCCACATAATGGGCCAGCTTATGCAATCGGCTGCCTTATGAGCTCTTCAGGGAGACATCTGTTTTTCAGCATTGTTAATTACCAGCATCGAATCATTAAAATGTATTTATTTACTTTTGTTATTACAACTGGGCGAGCCCTATTGCTTAGGAAAGTGGCAGGCTGATAAGACCGCCTAGTGTAGGCATGGTGTAGGCAGGAATTATACGAGATAGCCCCACACACACATACCTGCATCTATCAGGCACTTTGCTTTTAACGTGAAGCCTGGCTCCTCCTAAAGCGCCTGCTGATGATGTAGGTACGGAGAAGATGGGCGGGAGAAATGGAGGACTACAATCCCTGGTGACATAGTTGTTCATTTTAAGTTCAATCCAAGTAAAATCCAAGACCTCGTTTCCAGAAACACCTATGTTCAGCCCTGTAGGATGGATTTCATGGGGCATCATAAGCAATCTTGTGACGGCTGGGGGTCAGGCACTGGGCATCCTCACCAGGGCAGAGCAATGCTGAGGGCTCAGCAGCTCCCTGGTAATTTGACTTGAGTAAAGGGCCAAAAGTGCTCAGTTTTGACCTGATGCAGGGGACTTCTTTGCAATCCACCCACATCTTTGGATATGCTTTGCCAGACCTATGGTGTTTCTTAGCAAAATCTTTGTGGAAAGGAATTTTTTCTTTCCAGTTTTCCAAAGGCACTGACTTACCCTATGATGAAGAAAGATGCTGACAGAGGCTCTAGGAGGTCCTTAGGTCCCTAATTGCCATTAATTTCACTGACGGCTCAGCCCCTTGCACCGCAGACTTGCGCAATGTTGCTCACCAAAACCCCTTAAGTCCTCTTTCTTTTGGGGTTTACCCAAGCAGATCCCCAGCGACTCTACCCAGCTGCACCCAACTTGCTTTAGACGCTTCTGGAAGCCCCATCACTTCTTGGAGAACCCTTTAAAAAACCCCAACAACCTCTTGAGGCTTTTGAAATGATGATCCCAGGAGCTCGCTGGCGTTTGGGGGAAGAGGAGCCTGCCAGGATAAGAGCTGCCTGACATCATCCGGATCCTGTCCAGGACCATCAGACACCTGCTGAACCTCCCAGTGTAATTCCACGGCAGCTGCTGCCCTAACCCACAAGTGCACAAGCGGGAACATGAGTTGTTTGGATCGCTTGCCTCCAACATTGTTCTCCAGAGTGTTTGAAAAAGGCCTAATGAAATGTGACTCAGAAATAACTGACAAGTGCCAGCCTCACCTTCTTATTGTTTCATCAAAATGGGAAAGACAGTGAAGGAGAAGAGTCAACCTTCTCCATCAGATCTGCTGTCCCAACTTGCCTGTAACTTGCAGGCTGAGTGAAATGTTGACACAGGGTTGACATCTCTGCTTGATTTATGGAGAGCTTGAACAGGGGGAGGAAGAAGAATTAAACATTATAAATCAATGAGTAACATCCATAACCCTGAAGTGCTTGTTGTAAACAATACAAAACACCGGCCTAATTTTTATATGTGTAATTTATGACAAGCAATTCCTTCCAAATGAGAAAATTTAAAAGGAAAAAACCGTCACTTGTTAGAATATCATTAATTCAATCAGATGAGAACTAAGCCAGCCATTGTTCCTAATGGTGGAGAGTTTCATGGGAGCTAATTGCTCCTGTGCGGTGCCTCTTAGCGTGTTTTCATTCAGCCGAGCGGAGACCTGTTAGTGCTGGAGGAGAACCACGGCTGGAGGTGAGAGCGGGTGACGGGCACGGCTGGACCCTCAGCGCTGCCAAGTCCTCGGGGAAGCCCTTGGTCCCACCCTGCCCTGGCTGGAAACCCACTTCCAGGTGTGAAGCTGGCTTTATCCCAGCATCTCCCAGCTCTCTCTTCTCTCCAGGGACTTATTTAGAGCCTGGAGAAGAGAAGTTTGGCCGGCTAACGATCCAATCTCTTGGGCAGTGGGCAGCAAAGGTCTCAGGGCAATACTAGGTCGGCTACCTCCCAGCAAAACCTGATTACTGTGGGTAAGCAAATGGTGCTAAACATGTTCCCAAAGTCAGGAGTGACAGCCAGACTGATAGTCAGGGGGTAGTTTGTAGCCGGAGTTGCAGCTACACCGTGTGGCTCACCAAACCCTGCTCCTGCCTGCTGACATGGGTATTAAAACTCCCATGGCAAGGAAATGGCATAAAGTCAACCCAGAAATCTTGCTGTTATTTCTGCCTGGCTTGTTGCTCACCATCAGCCAAAAATTCTCCCTCTAGTATTCCCCACTTCCAGTGCTCAAAGCTGGCAGATTAGAGCTGCAAACGGCACCATGGAGAAATAAAACCAAGCTTATTTTCCATGTTGTGCAAGCACAGGATAAGAAATGGCCCCTTCCCATCCCAAAGATCTTGCAGTGTATATAGGAAAGCGAGAGATGGAGAGAGAAAAGGGATGGTTTTACACCGACCGTCACACCAGGGCTAAGCCAGAGGCAGGTGCCCAGGGAGTTACTCTCCTGGCTGTGGTTTAAACTCATCTGTTTAAATTTGTGCCAAAGCAGATTAGGGGTGCACGCTGCAGCGCCTCGGACAGCGGATGGGACAGAGCACCTTCATCCTCTACACCTAGCTCCGAAAAACCATGCCTGCTGACACCACGGCCAGATTCAAGTGACCTGGTTTGCAGAAATGCGCAGCAGAAGCGGGAATCAAATCCCGATTGAAATCGCAACCTGGAGCCTTGCTCACAAGAGCCTCTTTGTGTTTATCCCCAGCGTTTTCACAGCAGCTCTCGTCTCTCTGGGCACGCTGTTTGCCTTTAGGTGATTAACAGATTCCAGAGCGCTTGGGGATGGAAAGTTCTTCATAAATAAATAAATGGATCTAACAGAGACGTAATGAGACTGTAATTAATTAACGTTTGCAGAACGCTGTGAGAGGCACGACGAAATACGCTAGCAAAATGCAAGGTATTACTGCAGAAAATGTATTATTGTTGGCACACCGGGGAGCGTTAGTAAAGCTCTTTGCTTGCTATCTGCTTACCTTCCGTGCTGTTTCACAATTGTTATTCCTCCTGAAGGGAAGTGGGGTGCTTAACCTGATGATTTGCATGCCAGCAAACTGCTCTTTCATTAAGGGAGGTAATGACTGAGCTCTGCGAGAGCACCAAGCAGGGAGGGTGGTGCTGGGGCATGGAGCTTGCACGTTGTGCTGCATGCGCAAAGCTCGCCCTGGATGGAGAGGCAGTGTGTGCAAGAGGGGAGATCTACGAGCACGGATGCATGGCAGGATCTGGCCTTGACTGCAGGATAAATATGCTGTCAGACCAGGGTTCTTCCACCTTCAAATTTGTGCTCAGGAAAGCAAAAAATGCCTTACAAGGGAGTGCTTGGGCATTACTACTCTTTGTCAGAGAAGTCTTCACCTCCAAATTTTGTAAGTGGTCTTCAAGCAGCAAATTCAGCATCAAGTTTTAGGGGTTTGGCCCCCCTGTCCCTGAATCCCTGTTTAATGCTTGCAAGCTGCAAACATTTCAAGTCTTTTCCATAGGTCTCTGTAGTTTTGACAGCCCCACAATCAGATGTGAGGTTTGATGATTCTTAAATATAGGGCAGAAGACTCTATAGGTTGGGGGTTACCTAAGCTGCTCCCACACGTTTGTGTGTTGAAGTGCAAATAATCAGGATTCAGCTGATCATGAATACCGAGGTGGGGGAAAAAATATGCTCTACAGACTGCTGTTCAGCTGCACTGAGCATCTACTTTACACTGCCAGAGAATCTGTCCTTGTGCAATTCATAGGAGTGCATATATTGCAAAGTTAAGATTAAAGATTTCCTATGAACAACTGCGACTAAATATTTCTTTCACCCGGAATACTTGGAGAGTGGATGAAAGCACCCTTAGCAAATACACAGGCAAGTCGCAGGCTATCACTTTACACATGTACACAAATACACATATATGCGTCAACACTGAAGGAGGGGACAACTGTAACCTTTGGAGAGTCTGAAAAGCAAAATAAATCTGTTTCCGCTGTATCTCGGAGGGAAGGAACCGAGACAGCAAGTTGCATTATAGACACTTTGCAGATTGAGCAATGACATTTGTTTTTCTGGTAAGCTCTTAAATGCTTTGAAAGAGGTGAAACACGATCCATCTACAACATAAGCTTAGAGTCATCGACTCTAAAGCCATCCTCTCAATTACACTTACAACCAGCATTTTCCTGTACAGAATCAGGAGGAATCCCCATAATCCCTTGCCCATTGCAGTGCAGCGATGATACGCCATGCGGCCGTGCCCCCGCAGGCTGCCAGCGCAGCGGGTCTCATGCGTGCAGGGTGGGGGACTGCTCAGACGAGGGGACCACAAGGAGACAACCCGAGATGGCACTAGAAATGTTGTAGGACAAGTGGGCAAAAGAGGGAAAACTCTGCCGCAAGAGATGCCGCTGACCCTGGAGCCTGATCACATCCCCTTGCTGGATATCAGGGAGCTCCACGTGCCAGCCGGATCACACTCTGCTGACCTTCATCCCTGCTCTGCAAAGCATGCCAATATTTGGGAGGGATAAAGTAGGAAGGCAAGGAGGAACCCACCTGGCTAAACTAAAGCATGGTGGGCTGCTAAAGCCTTTAGCAAGTTGCAAAGCCCTCAATTCATCTTCCCAGCACTGGTAAGATGGGAAGTGGGCAGAGGTACTGGGGAGACAGCAGAGGAGCTCAACAGAAACAGTCAGAGGACCAGGGAACATGAACTACGCGAAGAAATGGATGAAACTCATTTCCACTCGCTCTCAGATTCAGACCTTGAAGCTGTAACAAACCCAACACCACAACCTGCTGGGGGATGGCTGCAAAAAGTGATCTCTCTCATGCTGGCTGCCATGCCAAAGATTGAAAAGGGAACTGCAAAACCAAAGAGCTGCAACAGCTTCGTGGCCTCCATGACTCAACTGATGGATTCGGATGCGTAACACACTGGTGGAGGGCACCTGCTGCATCCGGGCAGCCGCTTTGCTGGGAGAGCAAAGCAACCCCAAAGTCAACATCTGAACCAGCTTCATGGAGACCTGCATGGCCATATATATCTTTTACCCATGAACCACCTCTTGTCTAAATTTCTCTTTGCGAGGCAGCTTCCCACATGGGTCTCGTGTCTCAGCTACCCAAACAAGACTGTTTTTGGCAGGTTAGCCCCGGGAGGGAGAGTGGAAGACAGCTTGATTGCCAATATCTAATCATAATTGGGGATCCAGAAAACTACTTATCTTAGGAATTGCTTAATAATGGCGCTTAGTGTATGAAGGATTATCATTGCGTATAATTAAATACAGAGAGTTACACGGAGGGAGATAAGGATCCTGTGCAAACGGACGAGAAGGAAGGTAATTGAGATTTAAGCTTCTACTCTGCCAGCTTCTCACCTAGATCGTTGCGAACTGTCTCAACATGTGTGCCTGGAGAGAGAAGGGCTTGGAAAGTGGGAAGGGAGAGGGGGGAAGCCAGCCATGGGCACGTCACTCACTCCTGCCCTATTTGTCCCTGCTCCTCTGTTTCCACGAGCCGTGCCCACAAAATCCACAGGAAGCCCTGGAGTGCAACCGGGGAATCAGTGCAAAGGAACAATTAAGCCCTGGGGTGTAAATTACTTAGCGCTGTGGAAGAACAATTAAGCTCTGTGAGCTATTTCATCCAGGCCTATAGCAGAGCAAAGTGGGAAAGCGCAGGTGAGGTGTGACACATGGGATGGGGACAAGTCACGCCCGGCCCGGGAGGGCACCTCAGGCTGCTGCCTCCAACAGCCCCAAGTTCTTGCTTTGGCTCAAGGGACGAAAGTCTCTGGTGCAATATTGAAAACATCCTGAGGATTTGCACAGGAGGTTATTGCCAGCCTGTTGTTGAGCATTTCAAGGGTTGCCCACTGTTGAGGGCGGGGTGACACGCAACACCCCAACTCCTGCCTGCTCCTGCTGCCTTTGAGCAGAGCTGCCACGTTGCAGGAGGTTTAGCATCCCTTCTGCTTGCTAAGGAGAGGGGGAAAGCCACTGAGACTGTATCCGATTTGTTTTGCTGCTCTGCTGGCAGGGGACATGGAGCAAACAAGAAAAAGGGAAGGGAAAAGAGCAGGCAAATGGAGGAGAATACAAATGAGAGTAGAGGTCCCAGCATGACATTTCTGCCACAAAATTACCTACATTTCAGCAGCGGTGCTGCCAGCACTTGTGCTAGCATTGCTCAGCTCATGGCAGAAAGGGGGTTTCTTCATGCCCCACTTCCTGGGGTTACACAAGCATTAGCAGCACTATTATTTATTATGTTTATTGTGGAACCCGTAAAGCCTTACTCACAGACCCTCTTGTGCCAAGCACTGAAAAAACACGAAGCCAAACAGGCAAACCTCTCTTCAGAGAGCAAGCACATACAGAGTGGACAGCCTTCGCATATGCAAGAAGGAGAGAGGCTGCAAACAGATGAAAGGAGAAAGGCAGCTATTGCTCACAATTATTTTCCAGTCCTTTGTGCCCATGAAAAAAAAATTTAGAAAATGTGTCTGGAATAGCACAGGGAGCAGTGGGAATCCAGGAGAGAACCTGAAACTTATTTCTCCCAAGCCCTATATTCTCTGCACCTACTGAGTCTCAATCGACGCATCCTAATTACAGCATCCAGCTCCAGCATCATAAATCAAGGTGGGCAGTGAACCCGAGAGAAAAGCTCCATTCAAACATAAGATGGTCTTGGCCAGCCTCCCCTGCCAAGCGTCTCGAAAGCCAGAGGATCGTTCACCTTTTCCCCACCCAAGGATACTAAAAGAAGAAGCAAATAAAAAATTCAAGGGAAGAGAAAAATGGTTCAAGTCCACTTGGCAAGACAAGCAGTAAGCGAGCACTAGGCTTTGTGCTAACCAACGCGTCAAGAAACAAAACAAAGGTGTAACAGAATAGGGAGAATATGTTTATTTGCCTTTTTTTTTTCCTCTAGAGTCCTTTTCCCTTTCACCAAATAATATTTATCGCATGGAGCTTTGACAATCATCTAGAAACCACACAAAAACTATTTGTTCCCGTTCACCTCCCGGGCAGGAGGACCGGTGGAGCAATTCTGAAGAACGAGGGTGAAAACAAACGACCTGGGTCCACTGTTTAAATAGGAGAAGAGGAAGAGCAGCGTGGAGCAGGGCAGAGGGGCCAAATCCCTGGAAGGGAGGAAACAGGAGAGTTTCAGAGCCAGGAATTACAAGAAGTCTGTGCTCTGGGAATGGGATTAAAGGAGCAGCTTCTCCCTCCGTGCTCACTTTGGGAAGGCAAGGAGTTTCCATCTCAGCTCCGGGGAACTGGCTAGACACATCTCTGCTGGGAACAACTCTAATTCTGCCTTTGGGCAAGGAGTTGATGTTCCATGTTCCTTCCACACCAGTCCCCTATAATTCGGTACAGCACAGCATCCCTCCTGACCCAAAAGGACCTGCATCGTGCTCAAAACCCACCGCCGAGCCACCAACTAAAATTTGGCTGTAAACATCACCGGGACACAATTTCACTTGCACAACAAATTCCCAGGTCTTTTTAAATGCTGGACTTTAAGTCCTGTTAAATTGCAAAGATCTGCAAGAAATCTTGAGTGACAATGTTGGCTCCTTCCAACCATGCATTTAGGGCACGATAAATTTGGTCTGAATTTAAACTTCCTCCCACGGGGAGCTCTGCGAGCCAAAAAGCACTTTTAAGACAAATTCACGGTGGCGTAATGGATATGTGACTAAGGTGGTGTTTTTTAGGTCAACCTTAATCCTTAATAAATTACAGATAATTTGTATGTAAATGGGTTATAAAGACTATCTGGATACTTTTAATAACTAAACGGCTGAGAGGAGAGAAGAGACAAGACGACCAATGAGATACACACTTAAATAGGATACCAGCTTAGCAGCCCCTAGAAATGCTCATTTTATTTTGGGAAACACTGGCCTGATGGAATTGAAATGCTCTGTGGGAAGAGGACAGGTTTTTTAAAGCGCAGGAGAGTTTGGAGGTGGACAGAAGGAAATAAGGAACCAGCTTAGAGTTGAGGTTTTTTCCTTTTGTGGGTTAAAAAAAAAATCATTATATGAAAATTGAGTATTTTGAAGTGCTCTGGATTGATCCTTTTTCAAAATTGGAGGCTTTTTCTATTTCAATGGCTTTAAAAACATTATAGCTAGCCGCTTTATCAGCAAAACGTTGATTTATCAACAAGGATTTCTGCTTGAAAAAGGAATCTTTTGGTGAAAACCAAGAAAGGGCTGTTAACATCGAGCGTTATTTTTTCTAAAAAGGACATTTTTCTCTCTTTTTTTTTTTTTCCAGTTAAATTGCTCAATAGTTCTCAAATGCAACATATTTCGATTATCCCAGGCTCTCCGCCTTCCTGTGCCAAGTGCCATGTCTAGGGCATAAATGGTCGTAGGCCATTTGCCCCAGCAAACACCCACGTGGGTAAGCAAAGGTTTTCCACTCATTAATCCACCCCCAAGTCTCTCTGCACAGCGGGGGATTTACTGTAACCTGGGCAGAACCCCACAAAGGGGTTTGCAGGATTTGGGATGTGCCACTCAATGCTGGACTTTCACCCTCGGCATCCCAGGCACCAGTCTGGTTCCGCGAAAGCTTTGCTTGGCTCGCTGCATCCGAAACCTTGAGTATTGCCAAGGCCGTGTATGAGCTAGGTTGGTCACCCCATCTTTCTGCAATAGAAACATTCCTCAGAGCCGTTTGCATCTACCCAGCCAAGACCGGTAGGAAAATAAACACAGGATTTGCAAAAGCACCAGAATTTCCCCTTTTTGAACACTGTATGACGCTGCTGAATATTGCTTTAAAATCTGACCCTTTCCGTACGTCTTGTAAATCATTTTTGCTCTAACAGGCTGCCCCTCCTGCCACTGCCAGGGGTGCAAAGAAAACCAGAGCGGAGCCCACAACCAACACGGGCATCGAAGCCGCGAGGAAGGGCAGAATCAGGTCCCCCAAGTCTAATCTTTCATGACCCGCTGGTACATTTTAGCAGGTGATGAATCCGGGGGCAGATAATTCTGCTTGCTGGTTAATTAATCCAGCGTTACAAGAGCAACGAGAGTCTAATGACCATTCTTAATCCCCCTGCAATAACATTGCATACCGCGTTTCAAAGCGGGCCACCTGTTGGGGTGCAACCAGGGTATTTAGGATCGCAGTGGCTACTGGTTATGAGTACCATATCCACTGCTGATATTTTATTAGCCATAATTTGATATGTTATCCGCCTCGTACACTCGATCTAAGCCCAAAATATTGTTTTACAACATTAATTAAAAGCATCGACACTGAATGCTTGGTTCACATGCTCTGATGTGATTTACAGGTTGCATTTAATTACCTGACAACTGTGATTTACCACATCTACCTGGTAGGTACCATATGTAGTTAAATCAATTAATGTTTGGCAGCTTTAGTATATCTTACTGGGGAAGGAGGGAGAGTTTCTCATGAACAATTAAAGTCCAGACACACAAAAAAAAGAGAAGGCAGATATTTCAGGCATCTAAACTGCAAACAAGATAATGTGACCTGGGCAGAGTCACACAGCAGCTGTTTGTAGATTATTGCTTTATTAAGGATCCTAGTGACTTTTCGTGGAAGATTTAACTAATTAGTTGAGTAGGCCCTCAATAAACTAGACACTAAGTTATGTTTAGCTTTAATTACACAGAAGTCCGGTTGGCCCATTCAGTTGCTGAAAGTTAGACATGTGCTTAAGTGTTTTGCTAAATTAGGATCAATGTAAATACACATCTCTTGTAAGCATCTAGGAAGCTGCACCAATATTAAATTAATGAACTCAGTGGTTCAGAGAGATTTGCAGCTGGGGAAAAAAAAAATCCAGAAAAATAATGTGGACAAGTAAGAGGAGGAAAGAAAACAGCTGGAGCCTCGGCTCAGAAGTGGCACTGCGACCGGCACCTCCTTTTCTTGCTCCCATTCACTTTAACAGGATAACATGCACGTTTGGGTTGAGGGGCAGCTTGTTCTGGCACTTTCCCCTGGCGCAGTAAGATTTCCTGCTCCAGGGAGGGAAGGCTATTGCAGAGGGCCCTCAAGGATGGAGAATCTTGCCAGATGTCCTCTTACGAGCTTTGTCCCATCACACCCCCTTCTGCCTCATAACATCTTCCTTGTCCCTCTCCTTCCTCTTTCCCACCTTGTCCCCACCACAGGCTCCATATTCTCCCAGCCACTTTCTCTCCCCATCACTGCTGCCTGCTGCTCTTACCATCTCCAGTCCAGCCCTCTTCTCCCACCACGGCAATTTTAAGTGCAGAGCTCTCTCCCCCACCCCAAACCCCAACTGCGCTTTCCAGTCCAGCCTCCTCCATCTCACACCCGATTTGCAATCTGCTCCTTCTAATATGCACCCACCTCTTTCCTTCCCTGGAAGCCTCAGGAGCTCCTCAGAGCAAGTGGGTCACAGCCAGCTTCATAACTCTCTCCTTTCCACCCCCAGCTGTGGGGATACCCTGGACCCTTCTCTTTCTCAGAGGTGGCGTGTCCTAAATCCAGCCAGGACAGAAGTACTGGGTTCCCCTTACCACTGCAGATACATCTTCTCTTCCTTGTCCCTGCTCCACCTACTGTCTCCAAAGGACCCCCTGTACTACTCCATTCCCTCCTCCAGTACAAAATCCCAGAACATCTCACATTTCGTCTCATTTTCCTTTCTTCAGACCCAAATCTCTTCCAGGTTGCCCTACACCAGATGACCTTCCCAGCAGTTCGTCGTCTTCCCTTTACCTTCAGCTGCTCTCAGGCTCACACTTACCTCCTCCCCTTGATGATGATGATGATGGTGATGATGATGGTGGTGATGATGATGGTGGTGATGATGATGGTGGTAATTGCTGCCCCAGCTCCTCTCCTCCCCTCCTCTGTCCAGTTTGTCTTCTGCCATTTGCCCTCCTTCTCTTTACACAGAGTATTTCAATCCCATTAAATCAACATTTCCCAAAAAAAAGAGGGCCAGTATTCAGGTGGAAAATATCTTTAAGAAGTAAATGTCTTCTACTCTTGAGATGAATATGCATTACCGAATTGTTTCCCAGCTACTCTGTTTATGTAACCTTGAAGCTATTTTGTACAATCCTTTAGTTTTGACAGCTTAAGATTTGTTATGAACTAATATTTTAAAATTAAAATAACTCAGAGGTACAAGAGATTGTTAAAGATCGCCCAGACAATCTGTGCAGGGAGTAACACTGAGAAGCAAAATTTTTTTTTTTTTCAAAGGAAAGGCTTTTCCTGGGTTACCTTGTCTTCAACTCAGGAGATGTTTGAGTAAAGTAAACCCACTCCCTTTCCAATTTGATGGCCTTTAGGAAGTTGAAAATATACACATAGATACACACTTATTGTCTTTCTACCTGGCATTTCTATGTGAATAAAGGGCTTTCAGCCAAAACCAACCAGATAAAATCTTTCAGGAACTTTTACAATGTCACATACTTGTGCAAATTGCCAGCGTGTTTATAGCAACAGGCACCACAACAGACCTCTATGCTTTCAATTAGGCCAGGCGGATCAAGCAACCTCCTCCGTCTGTTTATGTGCGCGTATTTGCATGTGGCATCGTGTGGGAGATTACCCCGCCAAAGCACGTAGGTGCTTGGGAGGGGTGAGGAAATCACTGCTCTCCACTGACCCTCCTGCCCTTATACCCCGAATGGACCATGGACACATCTGCAGGAACCCACCGGTCTGTGCAAGGGGATGGAGCCCAGCACGGTGGTCAAGACAAATCAAACATGATGATCTTGGGTCCTTTTGTAGCAAGATCCTGAGCTGCTTCACCAATTCCTGCCTATCTACATGAAGGAGATGAAACAATACTTAATCACCTCGCTGAAGGTGCTGTGAACTGTCAAAAACCCGGAAATCCTGGAGCGTAAGATCCAGTGCAAGAAGGAAATAGTATTAAGCGTGACGGTGTGTAACCATCTTGATGAGAAGTTGCCTAACGTTGGATATGGAGAAATTAGCTTCCAAGTTGCATTAAGGTAAAAGGGAAAAGACACTCTTATTCTGGAATGCAAATGTTCCTACCAAAATAATTACTCCAGAATAGCTAATCTGATAAATATCCAAAAGCAGATGACTTCTGTGTACTGGAAGGAGTTTCATGATTTTTAGGGATTATTTCTAGGCATGTTGTTGGTTGTTTTGCCAGACAGTGCCTAAAATGGTGGGCTTCCATCTACCTGAGCCAGACAGAAGTATGAATAACATCTGTGAGGATAAGATGGAAGTCATTAATTTGAGTTCTCATTCACAGAAATATGGGCTGGAAGGATAAGGCCAAGACATCTTTAACCATAAGAACCTTCCCACCAACAGTGGGATTTTTACCCAATATATTGATTTCTTCAAGGACTAAATTACCTGCTTTACTGTTTCCATTTCTCAATGGAAACTATTTTCCAAGAAGCTCAGCAGAGTCTAGTTTCTTCTCAATAGACAAGTCCTTTCCCCTTTGCAACTTTCAGCAAGGCAGGAGGTGCAACCTTCACCGGCCGGGGGTGAGTGCTGCAGATGCAGATGTCTATTGACAGGTAAAATGAGTCCCCAGGCAGTGCAGGGTGATGGAGAGCTCAGCGCTGTGCTTTAAAATGAGACGGGAAAGTGTCCGGACTGCTGCACAGGGGAGCCTGGGAAAGACGACCATGATTTATTGCGCTAAATCACACAAATAAAAATAAGTAAGTGACTCAAGCATGTGCTTGCCTTAGCAGGGGTCAGCACAGCAGCGAGACACATCCCTCTTCCCACCTGGTGGAAAACTGCCCCGGGGGATCCTCCCAGGATCCAGTTACTGATCTGGGGAATATCACTTAAGCCAATGTATTTCATTTCCAGTCCCTTGGGATTCCAGCTGAACAATCAAAGGGGTGAAAAGGGAAGCTCCACCCAAGTTAAGATAAGAGGCGCATTATCAAGTGACAGTGAAACGAGCCCGAGGCGCAGTGAGTGCCGATAGAGTGCCTACGTAGCCCTGAGTTTTGATTAATTACCGCAGTATAGTTTTATATCTCTCTGTAGCGATCATTGAATTAACTGCACGCACCAGGCAAAGGAGATGCTCATGGCCAGAGGGAAGGTGGCAAAGATCCCCCGCTCCCAGCCTGCAAACTTCTCTCTTGCTGAAAAGCCCTTTGCGAATAGAGATGAATTTTGAAGGGTTATGTTAAATGGGTTTTAAACAATAACTAAGGGGGGACGAGCTATGTACACGCAGCTCAGTCAGAACTGCCATTAAAAGAAGAAATGATTCACTCCATCACCTTTTGAAGCGACACTGTCTCGTTGTGGGAGGATAGGAGAAAGTACCAACTGCCCACTCGCCAAACCCCGCTCTCCTTACTCAGAGGAAATTTTTATATTACCACCCACACACATTCAAAAACCCATGACTCATCTCCACGGATAATGAGATCAGCTTTAAATCGACAAGATTTTGAATACAATAAAGGTTGCCTCCTAAGTTCTTCGCTTGTAGAAGGCACTTCTTCCAGTTTTTCCCACGTACTCCAAGAGGTGAAAATGTCCTGATTTATTTCCATCTCCACCTCTCCCAGGAACAGGGGCTCTCACGGGATCCCATGACTCCTAGAGCCAGGGTTTTTTGGACAAAGACCACCTATCCGCGACCTACAGCACGAAAATCACGGGAGCTGGCAAAGCCCTCGTGGCGGTGGGACCACTGCCCGAGTGGGAACTGAGAGGTCTGGCCTGTGATCAGCTCCATCTTGAGATGTTTCACTCGTTCCTGGCTCTCCTCCTGCTGCTCCGTTCCCAGCTCAAACTCGGCGGTGGAGGACAGAGAGAGGATTTAACACCTGAATGCGCCTCCTATCCTCTGCAGCTGCCTTTGCAGGGCAGGATCGGGCTATGAGTCATGGACCCCTCTGGATTTCAGACAAGAAAATCATTCCCAGAGGGATTTTGAGGCTCAGCTTGAAGTTTAGGGTCTCTCAACCACTCTGTGGTTGGGTTGTGGGTTTTTTTTTTTTATATTACCCCTTTGGGCTCAGGGTTCCAATTACTCCTTTTCATTCCTTTTTTCTTTAATGATTCGGAAATATTTGAGTGACAGATCTTTTATTAAAACATTGTTATCAGAAAGCATCCAAGAACGGGCAGGGCTAGCACTCCACTCAGGGTTTCCATGCCTCAGGGAGAGCGAAGCTCTTCCTGGCTCTCACCTGGCCTCCGATGAGCAGAGGTTTGGTATGCAGGCTTGGGTAAAGAAGACAGAAGAACGTGATTATCCCAAAAGGTTGGTATGAAAATGAATGTCCATCACACCAGAGAGGTAAGTGGCAAAGAAGACTCCCTTTGAGAGCTTCTTCCCCCCTCAATCCTGGCAGGAGAGCCGTGATCAAGAAGGACATCGTGTGGGCAGCTGATGCTGCTACTCACCTTGTTCCTTGTCTGCTTGTTGACCATCCACACAGCAAGGAGAGCAGAGCAGGGGCTGTGTCCTCTCCTCTTGCACTAATGCTTGAGGCACCCAAGCTAAACCCAGTGGTGATCATGTCTTAGACTCTTCCTTTGGAGCACAGCTTTGCCTAGGTCATTTTTTGTTGCTTCACCTTCTCTCCTCCCATGAGTTTGTATCTGCTTTGCCCACTGAGACTGCAAGTTCCCCGGGACAAGAAGCCTGTAATGATCCATCACTTGCTGGTACAATAGTTAGTGCCATGATCGCATCTTCTGACATGGGCTCTGCACGTAAAGGTCTATGGATTATATTCTGCGGGAGGTCAAATTAATTCCTCATGGATTTGATGGAAAATGAGGTTTTATCCACCCATCCTTTTTTTTCCCCCCACTAAGTGCATATTTTTTTCATTTTTCCTTAAAGATCATTCTAAAATGAGACTTGGAGCACTGGGGCCAGAACCTGACATATCTCTGTTTAAAAGGGCCTCACTGGGGGTTGCTGTTGGGTTACTGCGTCTCTCCTCAAAGCTCTCCCATCTTCCATGGCACATTCTGGCTGCAATTTCCAAGGAACCGACCAAAAAGAGTTCAGTCACCGTCCCCAGCTTGCCTCGCCCAGGGGATTTTGGGTTTTGGGATGGTGGGAGCGAGTGCCAAACACCAACTGCTCTTTGTCAGAGCGCACACTCGACACGGCACCACTTTCCAGTCCTCCCAGGCTGATGTGGTTTCTGCCCAGCTAAGTCAACATCACACCCAACGGTCGTGGGAAAAAAAAAAAGCCCAATTTGCTCTCTCTTGTCTATCTATGAAGCAATTCCAGTTATTTAATGGACTAAACGAGCCTGAAAGCCACAAGAAGCACCTGCAGTGAGAAGAAAAGAGTATTTCACAGCTGGATGCATTTGGCGTGTCACTCGCAGGTTTTGGCACAGAGGGGCATCACCAGCATCCAGGGCTTGGCTGTGCCGTCCCTCTGCTGCTCCCGAGAGGAGGAAATTTCTGATTTTCTAATTACGCTTGCTGAGTATTTCACTCTTACTGAAATTGGATGGATGTTGGGCAGGTTTGCTCGAGGCACGGGGCTAAGCCCCTTTTCCTAGAGGCCACCTATCTTCCAGGAGATGAGGTTTTTGGGAGGCCAACATGTGTCTTCACCGATGAAAGATATGAACAGGAAAATTCCACCTGACGTGCAGGGACAGACCTCACTGATAACCCGGGGCTACGCACGCCCCCGTCGCTGTGCCAGGGGGTGCCAAGTGTTAGCACAGCTCCATCCCACTTACATGCTCCCAAATGCATGTTCTCAAATCCTTTTTTCCAAAACAAAAATGATTATCAGGGCTTTCACCTCCTTTGTTTTGCTTGGCTGGGTCACCTGCATTTATTGTTCATCACCGTGCTCGTCTCCGCTCCCGAGCAGTTGGACCTGGGCTATGCCAGCAGGGAGGCACGGGATGGGGAAGAAGGGTCTGGACATGCAGGATGCGGCACTGCCTGCTTGAGGCTCCGCTTGTGACCCAAAATGGTGGGAAAAATTCGGCCAAAACTTTGTTTTGACAGAGGACTGTTTGCTGTGCAACCCCGGCAACTGTTGCATCATTATTATTATTATTATTATTATTATTATCATCATCTTGTACTGAAATACCCAGCAACAAAGAGGTTAGGATTTTGCTTCTGCCTCACCTTGTTTTCCCCACAGAAAAATGTGTATTTATTTTTGAGGGGAACTCATGAACTAAGCAAGCAATGGGGCAAAAACCACCTAAAACTTTCAGAGTGGGGTGAAGCGAGCTGGATGGGAAGGAGCCTGGGAAGGGGCTGGGAGCAAGGTTGTAGCACAAGTGCTCAGGCTGGAGTCTTTGAACCCAAGCACGAGACATTAGGGGAGAAATACAAGTAGAGAGGGGCAGAAAATAAATGAAAAGCAGCTTTCCTGCACCCCTGCTCACCCATAAAACTGGAGGAGCAAAGCAACGTACGCCACGTGTGCCAAGGGAAAGGGGAGGAGAGGAAAACTGATGGCATCACCAGCTCGGTGAGGTCTTCGGGAAAAAAACAAACGACCTTTTGTGCTGTCTGGGGAGAGACTCTTCCATCATCTTTATGGATTTCCACCTTCGGCGATAGCTAAATAGCCTTGCATATCTACCATCAGGACACTAACAGCCGTGCCATAAATCTTAACCCTAAACTATCATTATTCGCCAGAGAAAATGAATGGTTTGCTCCGCACATGAAGAAAGAGCACAGCTTCTGAAAGAGAAGACCCTTCTTGGGCTGGGCATCCTCCCCGTCTCCATTTCGGGCTCACTCCTACTTGTCGGTCGGACGAGCGCTTCTTCTGGATTTGGCTTTCAGAAACATCCACGAAAATGTGTTATTTTCTATTTCTTGAAACTGATATTATCTTGATATTATCTGTTGCTTGAAAGAGTGATTCAGGTTGGGAAACGATGCTATGCAGTCAGGTCTCAGTCGCTCATCTGCAAAATGGACTTAGATCAACTCACTTGGAATAAAAATTAAAGATTATTGGGATCCCAAAAATGATAATAATTGGGGCTAAAGCTCAGAAAAAGTGTCCAGAGCTTGTTTTTCCTGCCTCCTGTCCCCCACAAAGGACACACAGCCCAGGTACAGGCTGGAGCCAGCCCCTCATGTTGGCTCTGGGGCAGCTGCAATGCGATTTAATTCCTCCCCTCTTATTACCGCTTCCTTAGCCAGGGTGCCTGCGAGCCCTAAGGGAGAGAAGGGGATGAGGGGAAACATTAGTTTCTTAACAAATTCTTGTGTCATCTTTTTGACAGCACCTTTAAGCGCTGAATGACACTCAGGAATGATGTGGCTTAACCTCAAGAGTTCAAGCGAGGGAGCATTTCCCCTGCCAAGGAGCAGCAGTAATCGCTGGAGAAGAAATCCGTTCCAGCCCTCCCTGCCAGCAGCCACCGATCACTTTTAATCCACGTGGCAGGGACACGTCCGAGGAACCCTGCTCCTTTCCAGGCTGTGCCATTATGCAAGTGGTAACAGCTGGGTACGACTGCATTCTGGAAGAGCGTTAGGATATTTGTGAATAAAGGGGATAGAACGTATCATGCAAAATGACCACCTTTCAGTGGAGGTGGCGTGACTGACCTTATACACGCTCTTAATCTACTGCGAATGGAAAATAAAAGGGGTCAATGCAAAGCATGGGGAAGGTGAGCACAAGCGGAGCGAATTCGGCAGCATCTGCATTCCCGCGGGATGCAGGCTGTGCACGAAGGGTGCCTGGCTCGCTGCGCTGGCCCAGCGGGTGAGGAGTTGGATGCGAAGGCTTTCCCACAGCACTTCCTTTCCACACTTATTATCTGGAGACCAATAAAAAGCCATGGTCTTAAATCCCAGGGATTAAAGGTTTAACATGACCAAGAAGAAGAAGCCTGGAGAGCATTAATTAATGTTTATATGCGGTTTCTACCTTCTCTTCCCTTTGTCTTCACCCTTTGTCTCCTTCAAAAGATAATAGGTGGGAACAGCTTTTTCTGCCAATGCCAGGCTTCACTGGCTAAGACTCCTCTTTCTCCTCTCCAAAACGTATGTAACAATTTAATGCACGGGCTCATGATTCATGTGGCTTTCCCAGTGTTTATCTGCAATTAAGGCTTCCATAGTTCCCCAGCACTGGCCTTTTCTTGTAGGTTATATTCTCCACGCGATGATTCCCATCCTCGTCCTGCAGCCCTAGCCTGGGAAACACTCGGCATTGCTGCCTCCGCCACCGGAGCACACGCTTCTCCTCCCTCCTCTCCAAAATGGAGAGGTAAATAACTTCCCATCGATGTGGCATTAAGAGCAGATACCGCTGCAAATTCCTACCCTTGCTGACTTCTCAGTAGCTGGTGTGTGTAACCCTGACCTTTCTTTCTAACTTCTTTGGGTCAAAGCTATTCCTTGTTCATGGGATGAGCCTCTGGCAGGGAGGAGAGAAGGTGAAATGCCTAATTCCCAGCCAGACACTCAGAGGGTATAAATGGCTCCCCGCTGATTTATGTCAGCTGAAAATATGACTTGACTATGTCTCTAGGTTTCTATATAGCATTGCACTATGCTGCACTTGAACCCAGTAATTTTTAGCTAAGCAAAAATTTCAAGCTACTGCAACAGGTGAAAAGAATGAGGGGCTGCTCTTGTCTCCTGCCCCAACAGAATATATATTACCGTCTTCTTTAAGGAAAAAAAAAGAAAACAAACAAAAAAAAACCCAGAAAGAAATCCCTCATCAGCTATTTGTTGAAGTTCCTGAAGGTTTTTATACTGTATTATGCTTTTATTTTTCATAATAAGCAGCAGAGAGGACGCATTGCATGGGCAACGCTGCATACAGGGGAGAGCAGGATGGCAGGGGCTGGGGTGCAACATCCCTGCAATTCATCACACAGAGATGCCCTTGCATTGGAAAGAAGAGACTTACACTTGGATACAACATTCCTGTTTGCATGAAGAAACTTCAAAAAACCTTCAGTATTTTAGTTGCAAACGCCAGGCCTTGGAAGCTGGGAATGCTGGAAATTGAGTGTTGCAAATAATGTTAAATTAACCTGTTTCTTCAGGAAACACCCATAGAAGTAGAGTGGGTGAGATATGAAAACCTATGCAACAACAGATGCCCTCTTCTCCGCAATTACCATCGTTCCAGCCTACCCTGCCTACAGATGTCTGTCCCTCCTGTTTCCTCCTGTCATTCATCTGCTTCCCCAAAGCCCGTCTGGAGATGCTGGCTGACCGGGATGGGAGGCTAAAGCTGAGAGGAGAAAGCACGGTGCTGGGCTTCTGGCAAGGCAGAGCCTGCAGCTCCATATCATCCATTCCTCATCTGCTATAGATTCATGTACGATGACACCACGTCATGGGCCCTAAATGTTCCTCGCTTGTAATTTTTGCATTCTGCTTCCTCTATTTATAAAGCAGGATTGCCAGGCGAGGCACGCCGGGTAAATACGCGATGCCAAGGCAGGATTAAGCCTAACTGCATTGCAGCAGTTCCAGGCACTGCCAAGCGAGCACTTCTGCGTGAAAGAGCAATCGCGGTGCCCCCCGCCATGTGCAGCTGGAGGCTTGGTACCGACCCACAGACACGGCAGAGAGCATCCATCAGCTCCCAGGGGTTTATTCAGTCCTTGTCCTAAAGAGTCACGGTGATTCCAACAGCGCTGGGCTGGGAGGTCATATAACACAGTGAGGGGGGACCAGTGTGATCCCCCTTTTTCATCTCCCTTATAACACAGGCACAGAATTAATTTTAACTAGAGGAAGTTTCTTAAGAAGAGAAATTTACTCTGGATATCAATATTTCCAGTAATGGAAAATCCACCATAACCTAGGCACGCTGCTCCATGGTCAATTAGCCTCGCTGTTAAAACGTCTCTCCTGCCGTCTCCATCATCCATTTTGTCCATTAGGGAAAATCCAGTAGAGTTAAAAATGAGATGCGTGTCATTTCAACCTCTCTATAATTTTTTAATGCAAAAAAAAAAAAAGTATAATTCATTACAAAAAAAACCTTCCCCAAAAGATATTATTTTCCAGAAGCTGCAATTACAGCTCTTTTGCTCCTGACTCTGGACCAAGAGCTAATGAACTCGTTGACAATATAACTAGTGTGCAAGGAAAGGGACTTGGCACAGCACAATGCCGAGCCCTATGAATAGAAGGTTTCGCACAGCCTCAGCCACGTTAATGCTGTCTCCATTCAAAAACATTGTGCAGGAGCATGGGGGAATATTTCCACGTTTGCCAAATGGAATAACCGTAACAGCGAGTTATTATTACTCCATTAAGCAACCGCAGATATTTCTCTCCTCTTCCCCCAAGTTAAAAAACAAAGGCTGAACAGAACATAACTATTCACAGCTTGTTTAGCAAGATCACCTATTTTTAATGCGACATCTGTTATTACGCCAAAGTACCCATAGCTCCTGAAAAAAAAAAAGCTGGATCAAAATAGAACTTTATTAATTATAACCACCAGCAATTACAGAGACGATGAGCCCAATTCTGCTCTCACGTACAGACACCGCAAGGGCACAATGCCAGGTGAGGGAGGGAAGGCAGGTCTGTGAACCCAAAGGCACATGAGGGGTTGCCCAGGGCATGTCCACGCACCCATCCTTGACGAGCAAGAAGCGGATCAGCCCAGAAGCGAGAAGGAAGGGCGTACTTGAGAGCTTAATGAGGCTGCAGGACTCCCTGCCACACGATGCTTCCGAAACCCAAGAGCCAAAGTGTAACTTATGTGGATAATAATACCTAGGGTCATTATAGCCAGAAGAAGCATTTGGAAGGCATATACAATGTCATGTACCAGGGTTAAGCCAGCTGTTGGAGGTTAGGAAAAGGGCCATTGTGGAAGAAAGATTGCTCTGCATCTGTTTGCTACTGTTCCTTGTACTTCCCCCTGAGCCCTGGGTACCCAACGCTGACACAGGCTGCACAAATTTGATTCCACTGTTCGGACACCTATTTTTCTAAATTACTCAGTGTTCTCCACTTCCACCCTGTGTTGCGGGTAGTGTTCGGCTGAGAACGAAGTAGTCAAACTTTAAGGCATCTGCTTCTGCTAAAGGTACCAGGGGATCATTCATTTCTATGCAAACCAAGGTCTGGTGGCTTCAGATCTTATCTAGGCATCAGCAATCTAAACTAAGGAAACCAACTTAACCTCTGTGTACAGTCAGAGGCATCTCCAGAAAGCAATTCGCCTCTGCAGGAGACAGGATAAATTGCCTCTTTCTCTTCAATGGCCGTAGATGGAAAGGAGACGGTCAGCTCAGACTAAACAGCAAACTTTTAGATGGTCAAAGTCAGGTAAGATGAAGCCCACTCAACAGAAGAAGTGTTTCAAGCCAGTGTTGTGTAGCGTTACCTGACACATTCTCAAAATGACAACATTTCTACCTTAATTTAAAAAAATGAAGGTAGTATAAAGTTTATTTCCTCACCTCTTAATTGTCAGTCCTGAAAGGGCTGGTTTTTTGCATACCATAAAAGCAACAGAAATGTGATAAGGTGACCCAACTGGAGGAGAGTGTTGGAGAAGGAGCCAGCAAGAGAGCGTAAATCACAGCAACTTCCACCGAGAAATCATGACAGCATTTCTATTAAATCCAGGTGAAATTTTAGCTCATTTGGCTTAAGAACATGAATGAATATGGCAATCTGCATATAGGAGTTACATTACAGCAAAATAATAATAGGACCTGAGGTACCTGAAGTGGCTTGGACCCCAAACTAGACAGTAAAGCTGATCGTGGCTTCACTGGAGATGGGTGTGAAGATCCGGTTTCAGACATGAAGGGCTGGTGGCTTCAACCTGAACCTCTCTAAAGCTGATGAACAGCCCCATAGGAGCACTTACGTGATTTGCACGCTGAGTTTATTGACTGCCGGCTTTGGGTGCCTTCACAAATTCACCCCCAACAGCGAGCTCCACCACGACTGTGGGTTTTCATAATCCAGCTCCAGACCTGAATGCTACAGCTTGCTCCCATCCCTGCCTCTCACATCCTTCTGCACCTGCTGACTTGGGCTAGAATTACAGGTGATAAAATACTACCAGAAAGTCTGTTGTAATATTTCCCCATGCACCAAAAGCACAGGAATTCGGGAGAATTTATGAGAAACTCTGGCAGGATTTACACCCTGATTCACAAGCCCAAGCCTTTCAAAGGAATTTAAATACATTCCTTATGAGCAGCTGAACCCAGGTCCATGCTCTTATTGCTATCAGACAGGATCCCTGGGGTTTGCACTCTTGCCACTCTTGTCTTTGTTATTTTGAGAACTGTGCTTCATCTCTGTGTGCCTTTAGTTTCCATATCTGTAAAATGGGTGCTTCCCCTAACTTAGAAGTTTTGCATCAACTCATGTTACTAAAGCTTTTAAAATCATGGCCATGGAGTGCTTGTTTTCTTGATTTCACCCTGTAAGGAGGGTAAAATTAAAGCTGATTGCTACAGAAAAGAAGCCTTTGTGTCTCATCTTCCTCCATCAGATTAAGTTTCTAAGGTATGCTAAGAAATGAGACCCCATAGGGGTTAGTGGTGTCCATTTAAATCTCTCAAATACCTACACGCAAATACACCGAGTGCACGAGGATTAACTCTAAATCGGAGTGGATTAGTCAAGAAGCCTTGCACAGCGATGTGGAATTGCTGGAGAAAAATATATAAAATTGTCATTTTTGTCAACTTTACAATACAACTTGATCCCCCATGTATAATGAGCGGTAAGCCTGGCAATATCCCAGGATCAGGTGAAGAGAAAACTTTCACTTGGGAAAAAAACAGTGGAATTCACAGGGTCAGAGCATCAGAGACATGAGAGACGGGAAACCTGAGGCCACCTAGCTCCCTCACTCAACACCCGGCAGTCCCCACCGGCTGCGCTCCTGGAGCTCGTCCAGTCCTTCTTCAAATCGATAGTCACACACACACATATATATATAAAAATATATATTTACACACTCCCAAGTAATTAAAGACAACTATGAAAGATTAGGATGTGAGGGACATGATTAAACATACAAAATAACGTGAGCAAACAGACAACCTTGATCCGTCTTTTGAAGGCTATACATATTATAACACTAAAAAAAAAAGGGAAACAATTTCCTTTCAAAAAGAACATTTAACATAAAGCAAGCACAGTTTCCTACAGGACTTCCCTTGCTTATGAGATGTTTCAGCTGAAGGAGAACAGAGATAACCACTTGCAATAACCTTACTGGTCTATGCCATAGAAGTTGGGTCTAACCCATAGAAGTTGCTACCATGCTACGTGCATGGAAGAAGTGACCAAGGGAAAAGTCCGGCTCTGAGATCTGGCCTGAAAAGTTTGTCACTCTGAACCTATTGCTAGAAGAAAGGATGTACCACTCTGCCCTTCTGCCGGGTATGGGGCAGGAATATCAAAAGGCGGTAAGATTTTTTTCAAGGCTATCAAAGGAAAAAGGTCAGAACTGCTCCCGGGCTCCCGTAACCCGGATTACATTTGATCCACAAAACTCTCCTCGCTTTTTTCCTAAAAATGTCCCTGCCTGGAACTGGTTGTCAGTGGCTGCGTGACTGGTCACAGCTTATTCATAGCCTTAATTAGCAGGTGTGTGACTGCCTGTTTAGCCACATTTTTAGATCTCCGGGTTCTTGCAGGCTGTCAGAAAGAAAGGCATTATTTTAGGTAAAATACCACTGCAAAACAGAGAGTGACATTCAGTTTGACGCGCGAGGATAAATTAAAGATGAGGACACATTAAAGAGAACTCCGAGCGCCTTCGCCACATTCCTATATTCAAGGAGAAATGCAGCTGAGTTTCAGTTGATCTTGGCTTCTTCATTGACCTGTAGCAGTAAATTTTCCCCCTTTTAGTGTTTAAATACTTTGTCAGTGAATGATCCCATTCATAAAATGCTGGTGATGACAGTTCTGCAAAGCTAAATGGCACTTAACTGTGCACCTAATAAATCTGCAACAAAAATAAACAGAGAGGATGAGGGGAAAAAAAAAAAGATGAACAATGCCAAAGAGCTAAAAAAAAAAATTAAAAAAAAATCACTGGCAGGTATGAAAGGATATTGTCATTAAAACTGTTTGAAATGGTATTGTGCAGGATTGCTCCCATTTCCTGCCCCTGTTTGGCTGACCTTTGAATTCTCAGAAGAAAACAGGCTTGGCTGATATCTGGAAACTCTGTATTCGGTCAGATAAATTTGTTGCAGACAATGCAGATCCATCTCTCCATGTCTCTGTGCAGGTATCTGCTTCCACTGGGACCTCCCGATTTAGCAAAAGGGTATCTCCACTCTTGTGGAAAGCAAAATTTGTATTAATGAAATGGTAACCCTGATTCCATAGAGGAAAAAGCCCAGAGAGTTGTGGTGAATGGAGTTAAATCCAGCCGGCGGCCAGTCACAAGTGGTGCCACCCAGGGCTCAGTTTTGGGGCCGGTTTTGTTCAACGTCTTCATCAATGATCTGGATGAGGGGATCGAGTGCACCCTCAGCAAGTTTGCAGATGATACCAAGCTGGGTGGGAGTGTCGATCTGCTCGAGGGAAGGCAGGCTCTGCAGAGGGATCTGGACAGGCTGGATCGATGGGCC
>WAAD01039271.1:840308-928836 GCA_013389945.1 Fregata magnificens
TAGAGGTCTTTTCCAACCTTAACGATTCTATGAGTCTATGAAAAATGAATGCAAATACTCAGATTTCTGAAAGCAGGAGTCAGATTTGGGGTGAAATTAGGGCAGAAAAGCTGGAAATATGACAATCCAGTAAGAAACACACTCAGAGAGCTTATAGCTCTTGTGTTGCAAACAAGATGCTTATCACATCCCCAAACTCCAAGACCAAAAGTTTTAATAAATCAATCTAGCCGAAGGTGGCACTGGAGAAATGTCACATATATTTAAGAACTGGAAAGAAAATTTGAAATAAGCAAACAGACTGAATGCTGACTCTAATAGCTTGGGAAAAAAAACCAACCCTAAAGGTAGAGGAGATACAGGGAAATGGGATAATGTGGAAAGCAGTTTGCTATGCCTAATCTCTCTCTTCAATAAGATAATGGATTTTCTAGACAAAGGACATGCAGTACACCAGTAATTTGTATGGACTGTGTAATTCTGCATAGGGAATTAATAACTTCACTGACAAAAGTGGGGTTTTGTGTGAGAGGGTACAGAGGCTAGAGATCAAAGGAAAATGTGTTCAGAGGGAGGCAAGTGGGCTCAAGGAAGTGTATTAACAGAGTTGTTCAGGATTCAGACTAAGACTAATTTTATGTAAGTCTTTAATTAAAACCCTGGGCAGAAAAAGCAGAGTTGAGCCATCAAAGTTTGCTGATGACAAAAAGCTGAGTCAGATTGCCATTCCCAAAAAGGATTGTACAACCTGCAGGAAAACCAGGAGATGGAGGACTCCAACAGAGGAACAAGACATGGGAGGAGCAAACCATGAGCGTGGTAAATCAGTGAGTGATTAACCGAGGTTTCTGGCTACCAAAATCAGGTGGCCCATATGGGGGGGGTGGGGGTGGTGGTGGTGTTAAAAAAAAGCAATTGTAACTCCAAAATGAGCCAGATAAAGGTATTTGTGCTGGAGATAGCACTGCTGTGAGACCTCCTCTGTAGCAATGTGTGTAGTTTTCATCACCTGTGTCCAACAAAGATAAATTCAGCCTGGAACAGAAGCAGCAAAGGGATACCAGAGTGATCAGGGGGAAGGAGTTTATCTCATGAGACAAGCCTCCAAGAGCCTAGCAGGATGAAGGCTGCACAGAGATATGATCCCCAGCTATAAATACCCAGAGAGAGAAGCAGCAGAGAGGGAGAAGAACTGTTTGCACTAGTGAACAATGCTAGTGGAAAAAAAAAATACAGCAAAATGGGACATACAGAAGTGTAGTTAGAAAATTTAATGAAGGACTGCCACAGGAGTTAGCTTCTGAAACAGCTTTCCAAGAGGAGTAGAAATGTACAAAACCCCTCGATTTGTTTTTAAACGGAGACGGAAATATTTGTGAAAGGGAGAGTACGAACAAACACATGCCATTGCAACAACCTGGTCTTTGTAACCCAAACAGACCCTGCTAATCCCGGCTTTTATCTCCTGCCATCATATAGGATCCCATCTTGAGAAAGCAACCCCCCAGCACTAACAGCAGAGAATCTTGTTGCACGGGGAAAAGGGGAATATTTGTATTACATTTCACAATCCCTGTCTGTTGTTATTGTAACTGCACCGAGTTTAATCAAACTAAGCTGTTAGGAAGAACAAGCAGGAAATGAAACTGATAAAAATAGGATCCTCCGAAGAGGACAGCACAGCTCTTACAAGCACTTGGGGAACATCACTGATTCGGCAACAGTCCCCTGTTTACCTGCTCCAGATTTGTTGCCCAAAACCAGAGCTTAGTTTCTTTGCTGACAGCAGATCTTTAAAAAGAGCAATTAGAAAAGAGTCGAAACGTAGGAAGCTTTCCTTTTCTGAAAGAAAAAAAAAATAACAGCCTGCCTTTGCAATCCAGTTGCTGGATTTGCAGTAACTCCTGACTTAGGAGAACCACCTCTGCGGGACAGCGTGCGTGACACCCTCAAAGGAGCTCTATCTTCAGAGGCAGGATTATCTGCTGCTTGAAAATCAGGATCTCTCTCGGGTGGCTTAAATTCAGACTTTGAAGACTTATCTTGGCCCTTGTTCCCGGGCCCACGTCCCACACAAACTGCACACAGTGCTCAGTAAATAAGGCTAAAATCCCACTCTCTGCTACCTCGGGCTCTCCACAAATTACTGCTTGAACAGATGGGCTCCGTACTGCGTCCAAAAGGTCAACACATTTAGCCTAATCCAGACCAGGGCTGGGAGCCAGGAGCAGAGCATTCCTCAGGAAGGGGTTCAGAGAGGCAGCTCCACAGCTTTCAAACAGCCTTTACGAAGGGGAAGATCAAGTTCACGGGCTTTCGCTTATCCCTGGGTGGCAACATGGCATGAGGAGAGAGGCCGGTCCTTGGGAAGGGGAACAACGAACCTCAGATTTAGCGGGGAGATGTCTGGCTGATGCTTCACGAATGAGTTATCCCATCTCTCCTGGCAAGAGCTTAGAACAAACGTCAAGCCATCCGCTGCTCTTTGACATCTTCATCTTACTGCTCATGATGGGTGACTTTTGACTGCACAAATGGATCTAATTATTACCTCGGGGGTAAATATTCACTCAGGCACACAGAGA
Organism: Fregata magnificens; assembly: GCA_013389945.1. Taxonomy (NCBI): domain Eukaryota; kingdom Metazoa; phylum Chordata; class Aves; order Suliformes; family Fregatidae; genus Fregata; species Fregata magnificens. The sequence continues at coordinate 842,894 of WAAD01039271.1, forward strand.
ATAAGGCAGTCTGGGCTTCTAATCCCATTATCAGACACCTCCACAGCATCATTATACTAAATAACACAAAATGAAACACGGGGAAAAAAATACCATTGTATTTCCAGTAATGAGAAGCATGGACAAGAGAGGAAATAATTTCTCTGAGTCATGCTCCCCACCCAAATAATAGAAATATCTCCGTGTGGAGAAGCAGATGACGTTATGGATTAGCTGCACTTAATTTTCATCATGAAAAATTTCCTATATGCAAATCCCAGCACAGAAAGCCAGCTCTCCCTACTCAGGTGGCCTGGACTCCAGCTATTTGCTGTCTTTGAGGTTTGCAGGGAGCTGATGCTGTACATCCCTTGTTCGCAAGGGATCAGTCCTCTCAGGCTGAAGCCGTGCTCCTCTGATCATCCCACATCATTCAAGGGATGGGCACAGCCGCAGGATAAAGGGAGCAATTGTTCTGGACGCAGAAAGCAGTTCTGATGTGGCAGCTTGTGGTTTGGGAGCAGACTCAGGCGTCTGCTGCTCAAGAGCTGGCAGCATGGGTGGATCACAGCTCCTACCTCTCGGAATTCTAGAAGGTGCAATCCCTCAGCTGCCGAAGCCCCAAGGACCTCCTGCGGGAGCAAAGCTGACTGGGAAGGGGCAGATGCAGGAAGGTTTGGAAGAGGAGCTGGAATTACGGGTAATCCAAGCTTCCAGTAAGAAGAGGGAAATTCCCATCTCTCCTGGCAGGACCTTGGATGCTCAGAGCACCAAGGCTTGTACGTGCACGTATATGCTAAGGGACAGGGATGGATGAGGGAGGAAAGGTTTATCTCTTCTCACTGAGCCGGTGCCATAATCTCCCAGCAGAACAGCTGTGAGCAAGAAACCCCCAGCCTGTGACCTGTTTGTGTATTTATCACTTCAATCCACCACTTTCAGCCTGTCTGTTTCTCATTTAGCTACTAGACATCTAGGAGAGCCTGTATTCTCCTGCGGCACCGGGAAAGCTCCACAGAGAGCAGCTGTGTGATCTGGCTTTAAAAATAATCTTCCCCCCGAATGTTAGATTGCTAAAAAGTACTTGAGAGCCACAAAAATCTGCAGGGTTTGTATCCAGCAGTCTCAAGGAGGAAGCCCTGCTGTTTTCATGACAGTTTACATCTCTTCTTTTTTTTTTTTTTCCCCCCACTACTTTTGCAAAAAGTACTACTATATCATCATAATTATGAGGTGACACTGCTGGAATAGCCACCCAAGCTGCCTGGCTGTGGCAGGAAAGGATGCTGCTGAAAACTTTCTCCCGGTGGTTTGCTTCTTGCATAAATACTAGGACCTGACTGACTTAAAGCAGCTCTCAGACCCGCTTTAACTTAACTCACTTGCCTGCAATAGCCCCTCTGACACCTTGCAGGGGTGCAGGATCTCTGGCACATAGGTCTACCTTAGCCAAACCCTCCCTAGCTCACTGGAGGTCTGTAAGAATCTGCACAGCATCAGAATTAGGTATCGCAGCTCTGATGTAACTAAGAAAGGTTTTGCTTTAGCTTAAGTAAGAGCTGGGCTTTGGGTGTGGTGAGAACGGTGAAGTCTTAAGCGTCCAGGAACTTGTAACATTCGCCACCTGACAAGGATGCTAGCTACTGTTTGGGAAAGACATTAATGGCCCTCGTATGGGAAGCGCAAGAGGCCTGAAATATTTTACTATTGTTTTATCTACAAGGGTTTGGTTCCTTTGTTTTTACGCAAATATTAGAAGCATTTGCCCAAGGGGTAACCATTGCTTCCTCCGCTTTTGTTAGTGCTCTGGCATGCTCAGCAGCCTTCTTCCCCGGGAAATTTTGGCTTATGAAATTTCTTTTTGATAAATTTGTTTCTCACTAATCTCTGGGGGGGAAAAGAAAACCTCTTCCCAGTTGCATGCAGGAAGGTAGGATGTCCAGGACCAGGATGGTTTCAGGAACCTCTCCGAGTGAGTAACTCAGTCTGTTGCTCTCAATTGTTTGACAAAACAAGAGCTTTAGTGTTTCCAGCAGTTAACTGACATGTCAGAACAGCCTGGAGGGGTTAACTCTCTCCACTGGCAACTGCCTGGCAGTACACCTCTCCCTTTTGGCACCTACGGATCCCAGCAGTGATAAGAAGCTTCCTTCCTAGCAGTTACTACTACGCTAAGGCGTAATTATTCCATTGCGTTGGGACAGTACGTTCAAGGAGATTAACAATATGGGAAGGGACTGGAATTGGGGGGAAAGCCTAGAAATCACAGGGTACCTGGTTATGAAAAAAAAAAAAACCCAAAAAATTATGAGAAAAAAAAACAAAAACAAAACAACCAAAAAAATTTGCTAGGGAAAAATATATTTAGATTTTAGGGTTCAAATCTCTGCACTGAAAATCATCCTCATGAACCTTAACTGCATGACTTCGAAGTCTAAACTTAGCCTCTAGTTACGGATTCCTAGAGCACAAGACAAGCAACAAGCTTGGGGTTTGGTTTTTTTTTTTGGTGGGTGTTTTGGTTGTCATTTTAACCAAACATCACTAATTTAAGAGATATGAATTGCAACTGCTATGTTTGCAATGTGCCACTCTTGTCAAAAAAGGAAAGCTACTGTATTCCAAAGATTTGTGCCCCCAAACCACCTATTGTTCAGTTTACAGTAAAACCTGATAAATCCCACCTGGCAGTACCAGACCTTGGGAAGAAAGAGCAGCGGAGTTTCTTACAGGATGTTCATGCCCAACATCTAAGATTCCATGGGATCCAGGCTTCACCAAACCTGTGCCTTTGCCAAGACACATATTTGGACCCAAATCCTGTATTGTAGCCTAAGTCTAATCCAACTGTTCTTTATTCAGCTACGTTGTAACTTATATAGCATACAAGGAAACTTATGAAAACCCGTCATTCACCACTTGCATGTATAGTTGAACTCCAGAAAAATCTCTGTCTTTACAGAACCAGAGCTTGCTTTATCTGTCAAAATTTACCAAAAAAAAGAGTTGACTTTTCAACATGATTATTTTTCCCCCTAGTTTTTATTTTTCATGTAGTTTGATTACAGTTAAGCTTTTCAGCTTTGGCTTTTTCTTTCACCTCCTCTTTCTCCCTCCTTTTTTCACTCCCTCCTTTCTTACTGCCCTTTTCCATTTTGCTGCTGAAGAAAGATGATGGAGAGAAAGGGGAACTGAAAACCCACCCCAACACCAAATTTCTTTGTACTGGCCTGAAGTTAAACGAATACATACTTTTTTTTTTTTTCTCTTGCAGAGCAGGACGAAAGCCCATTCATCCTTGCTGGGACCTGGGGGAACTTACCATCTTGCAGGATGAGCTCAGTGCTTTCCAAAATTATCTAAACAGTGGGTACAATAAAAGGTGGGTCCCAGCCAGAACTCCGGATATGAGCACTTTCCATCCCTGTAGGGGAGTTCGGATTTCGACATCGGGGCTTGTTTCTTTGCTGTTAGAACTGGAAGCTGAACGCCCCTGAACATCAGCAAGGTTCAACCCCAAGGGCCCATGTCTCCGATCAGACTCCTCTGATAAGTGACAAGCAGTCCTGGGACAGGAGATCTGGGTGCCTGGGAGACAGAACAATCAATAGCCTCTTAAAAAATAAAACTATCTTCAGGAAGGCACTTGGAAAGCCTTTCGCTGTCACTCTGTTGATAAAGACGAAGCCTTTTTGTGCAGCCTTCCTCAATATTGACTGCAGATAGCGGTCCACGTTGGCTACGCTTCTGAACACGTGTGCCTAAAGTGAGACTTGTAATGTTATTTCTGGGTCTCGGGAGCAGGAAGCAAATACAACTTACATCCACAAGAGCTGCAGAACACAGCACAGCCCCCTTTAAAGGCTAAACTCAAACAGCCAGGCTTTCTCCATCCCAGCCTTGAAGCCTATCTCAGCTCAGCCCAAAGTCAAGGGGAAGAGTGGCTCAACTCTTTGCATTTCAGTGACAAGACCAAAAATAAGCCCAATGGAGGAAAATCTTAGAACAAGGAAAAGGAGCACTTGCCTACCAGCAATGGCTGGGATCAGTATGTTCAATTCTGCTAGAATTTGTAGACGTTTTTCTCCAGCTGCACATGCAACACAGAGCAGACAATAAGTATGAAAAGATTTAGCCAAGAAATAATTCAATGGTTTTACCATTTCTCCCCTGCTGTTTTCTTTCCATCCCAACACACGCATTCTGAACATGCTTTCCGTGAACATTCAAAAGATTATCAGGAAAGTCAGTGAAAGTAACTCAGTGTGAGCAAGTATCCGAGAGCATTTCAAGAGCTAATTTTGCATTTAAATGATCGCATTGAAAAATAAGATGCTAAGATTGCTGCTCATCCAAAAGAGGAACAAAAACATCTTCAGCGTCTTACGGACTCATTAAAAACTAGCCCAGACAGCTAGAGTATTGCATTTTTACCCACATTGACTCATAAGTGATTAGAATGGGATTAACAAAAAAAAAAAAAAAAAAAAATCACTGGAACTGTTCCCACTGTAAAGTGGGGTTGAGTCAGAAGAATTATGTTCATCTGGGAAGTGGGAAATGTCATTTTGTAAAACTTGCTTTACTCTTTGCTGGAAAATGACCAACTTGCTTTGCCTGTGATTTGGAATCGTATCTTTAAAATTTGTTGAAATTTTGTATTTTCATATTTATCCGTTTCATTGGATAGCACAGAAACGCCACACACCACTCCCTATTTCGGGGCAAGGAACTAATTTTTTTTTCCAGTTTCTACTTTTCGTTTCCCCCGCCATGTAAATCTGCCAAAATTCCTCAAATTAAACAAATCCACTGGGTGCCAAATGCAAAAAAACCCACCCCCCACAAACCCCACATGCATTATCCCTTTTATGGAACACATTTTGGTTGAAAGAAAGGCTACATACTGAAATTTCCAAACGCTATGTTTAAAATACACCTCTTAAATTTTTTGAAAAATTCACTAGAAGATACTTCCACTTTGAACTCCGAGAAGTTAAAATATCTTTGGTGCCTTCCCTGACGGTCAGCTTTTTATGTTTCTGGAATGATCTGCACGCAAAATTTGATTTGGTGAACTATTCGGGCTTGCAGTAAACTAGTAGAGACTCTTGCAAACTTTTTTGCAATCTGATGGTGAAACTCATTAGACAAATTATTTCCAGTAAATCGCTCCCTTCACCCCCACTGAGTACTACCCCATTTAAGACTTGTGGAAACATTTTATTTTGAGATAACAGTGCTGATGCTACTATCCAAGAACAATAGAGGACGATTATAGATTTCATAGACCATCTAATCTAATTCCTGTATAAACAGGCCATAGGCCTTTTTTAAATTAAATGCCATTTCAAGTCCAATAGATACGGTTGAACTAAAGCACAGTTCTGGAAAGAAAAAAGAAAAAAAAATAGACATCCACAGATAAAGAATGTGCAACCACATACTGTATCGTAACTCCAGACAAGTGCCAAAATCCTGCCCTGCCACCCTTGCCTCTCACTGTGCCTGTCACGAGTACGTCAGGGCTCTGCAAAAAGAGCAATGGTTCAAAGACAACCAAATTTTGACGCATTTTAATGGCAGAGGAAAGACTGTGTAGCTCACAGCCTGCATTTTCAACACAACAGGCAAGAGGGAAATCTTTATCCCATTTCCATCTCTCTGTGCCATAAAAAAAAAAGAGCTAAATGGCATCCAATGCCTGGGATTTTCAAAGTTTCTTGCAAACGAGCATTGCCCAACTTTGGTGACTTTTTCTTTTAGGTTTAGGTGCAAACCTGTAGATGCCTTTTCAAAGACGATTACTGTGTATTAAGTAGTCAGCAACACACAGTGAGTGAGTGGAGCAGTGTCCCACCCTGGCTTCGTTGAAGTCAGCTAGAGTTTCGCCATGTAAGTATTACCTGATGCAGATGCATGCGCCATTGCAGAGCTAATGCAGAGGTGGAATTAAAGTCTTCCCAACACCATTGAGCAAGAAACTGGGGAAAAAAAGAACTCCTCTCTCCCCACTCAACACTCCTTGGATAAGTCACTTGAGATCTGTGTGCGTGAATCATTACCACCACCCCAGAAAAGGGATATTAAGAAATCATCTTCACAGGGTCACAAAGACCCATTTATTGGATGTCCAGACCTAACTGCAGGAGGGCAGGCAACAAAAAATAGCTAGACCACCAGTGCTCTCATTCTGACACATTCACCTGCACCCAGTGACAAGGTGGCATTAACAACACCCCTCACCTACCTTAGCAAGGTGCTACACGGAAGTTTGCACAGTGCTTGCTGCACAGCAGTGTTACGGAAAGTCTGATGACTCCCATTATCTCCAGAGTTTGTTAGAATAGAAAAACCTAGCCCAGAAAAGTCTCTGTCTAGCATTCTGAAGGAGAAACAACAACTGTTTTATTTATATATTTAATTTTTAATTAAAAAATAAAGGTTATCTTAATACATCTCTTGCAGCCTTTGGGCAAAATGCACCCTTAACAAGACATTATGAAACATGATGCACATCTATTCTTGGCACACATCTTAAACGCGAACTTTCTGCAGCAACTTCTTAAATCCATCCTTCTCCCAAAACCCTGAAAACATTTAAATGTTCTTTAAAAAACCCTACAAAACTTAGAAGTGGGCCCAAAGCAAAAATCCCAGATCCAAGCATCCCAAAGCTTTTGGAGCAGACTCAAATCCAAACCCTCATCTCATTCGAAGTTTTATCCTGGATCACTGCAAATTCACAGACACGGCACCCAAACGACCAAGAGAGATGAAATCTGAATGCTGACCCGGGTATGAGTCTCGCTTCGGAAGCTTTGATCTTTACACTGGGCCAAAGCAAACCTATGGGTCTGAACTCCTTCCTAAAACTGTTCAAGTTGGGCCCATCCCTAGCAGAAATAAGTGCTGGTTACACGATGAAATGGTGCTATCAGAGCTCCCCATTTCTTAGCTGTCGCTGATCTGAGACCAGACCAAGTACTCCGTCCATTTGCACTACTTAAAAGGCAAGGATAAGGTCAAGCGAACACACTGAACCCTCCAACACAGTCATATCACTACACATTTGCCTCCCGCAGCGTGAAAGGAACTCTGGACTTCTCCTTTACTTGCCAGGAGCTGTCTCAGGTTTCTAGACAGGGTTTTCTCTGGAAACACGTTCAGGCCTCCGTCACTATCTGTGGGAAGGCTTACGCACGCCGCCGGAGGGACGGGTCGTCACCACTCACACGGGATGTCTTTGTTCCACCGTGGCCCATGATGGCTAATTCCCAAAGGCACAAAATGGCCAATCTTTAGACTTATACACAAGGTCTACACATATATATATATATTTATATATATATGTACACACACACAATTACATACATATTTAAATATATATATATACATATACATATATTTGGTTTTGGTTTTTCTCTTTTATCTTTTTTTTGCTTTCCTTTTTTCCCCTTTCCCTCCTTGCTTTCCCTTTTAACTTAATGGCGTAGTCTCCTCTGAGGAGGGCTCTGGTATATGTTCTGGAGACTCCTCTGTCTCCAAAGAGACTTCTGGCTTCTCCTCTGTCAATTTAGGCTCCTCGGGGGCTTGAGATCCCTCCAGCTCCTGACTCTGAGCCTGGCTGTTCATTTTCTCTTCTGCTTCGATTTCCTCTGAGGTGGGAATGGAGTTTTTCTTTGGACGGCCTTTGGGCTTTGTTGGAGCCTCCTGTCCACCCTTCAGCACCTGGAGCAAAGAGATGAACTGTCAGGACCAATCTGAACCCCACTGCTGTGAGACATCCTTTGGAGAAGGATGAAACTTGGCTTTGACCTCAAAGTTAATCCATGACTTGGTCACCATTTCAGCCTCACAGAAACACCCTGCATTCATGGCGTGAGCTCACCCATTATCTCATATAAATAAAATGAAATGCAAACATTTCCAGCAAGGACACCGAAAACTCGAGAGGTGTCCAAGTCAGTTCCTATGGGAGGCCCAAAAGCAACCTATGCACACAGTCCTCAACACTACAGACAGAGAAGATTTTATGCAGAATTCAGTTACTTTCCTGAGTATTTGCTTTATTCAAAGCCCAGGAAAGAACAGTCATAAACCTTAGCCAGGATTTCCCCTGACTGCCTTTCCTCCAGCCTCTCTGGCTTCTGAAATAGCCTTTATTATTATTATTATTATTGTAACACCTGCATTAAAATACATGAGACCCCTCTCATCTGTGTAAAAGGTGGGAGTCAGCAAAACGGGTCTGTTCCTATGTTTAATTCCCTCTCCCTTCACACCATCACTGCAGCAACAAGACACTTCCAACCTGTATCCAAGCTAAGCCCAAATTTGTTTTAAGTGGCAATAACTTCTGCAGCTGTCACATGCGTTCAAAGACACAGTCTAGAACTCCATCTCCTCTCCCAGATCAGAATACATAAACATCTCCACTGGAGAATGTCACAGCATCGTGGTTCCCACCAGGATTTATTGAACAGTTGTCCTTTCTAAAAGCATTTTAACTGGAAAAGGGCCATGAAGCTGAGAATAAGTGAAAGAGGTGAAAGGAAGATATGAAAAGCAAGAATTAATGATACTAGCTCTCAAAACTGCATTGGTTTCCATGGAGCAATACAATCTTTTTCTGTCTATGCACGTAACCAATCCCACAAGCATTAAGATCACAGGAATGCCAAAAATGCAGAGGGAGATATTTTGGTTCTCCCCTCTGCTCTGTTCTCATTTCTTTCATCCCTTTGCTTTGTATACTTCCTACTGCCTATGGTCCCTCTAGCCCACTACATATGTTGCAGTATAAACTTCTTTAAAAAAAGAGTGCGTTTCTAAGCAAAGCGATCAAGAATAAAACAAAACTTGGTATAAAGAGACACAGGTCACTGACACTACGCTCAGCTTCTGAATCATGTTCTTTTGAAGGACCATGGAGAAATGGTAATGAACCACTTACCATTTTCTTCCACTTCATCCTACGGTTCTGGTACCACGTCTTCACCTGGAGCTGAGTCAGCCCCAACGACTGGGCTAAGTCAAGCCTGGGAGACAAGAGAGACATTGAAATGAGTTCACGGAGGAGGAGAAGAGCTCAGATACCAGGTGCAGCCAATCCAACACTGTAAGAGCATACAACAGTGGGACCGCCAAAAAAAGACAGCTATTTGTCTCTCTAATCTGTTGTTTTGAGAAAAGGTCAGACAAAAGTGGTAAACCACTGTGAATTTAGGATGTAAAGATAGATGCTCTCATGGGAGAAGCAAGAATATTTAGGTGTTTGCAGGCTATCTGTTCTCTTTTCTCCTCTGTGACCGCTGGACAAACGAGCAAGCCTAGAAGTTGCAGAAGTTTGCCTGCCCTCTTTGAAACACAAGCCTGCTGTTCTCCAACTGCTGATGCTCCACATTTGTATATGAAGCAGGGAGCTACTGGTACACCGCATCCCTGAAAAACAGGTCTACGGTGTCTGCAGCTAACACGTAAGAACCAAGACACCCAGCATCAGTCTGCCTTGGAAAGTGCTGCTCTTTGTATCATATTTCTTCTTCACTCCCTACATAATGGGGATAATAGGATTTTCTCATTTCTCACAGAGTAGTAGTACATCTAAATCTATTAATTTCTAAAGCATTCTGCTATTATATGCAATTTAGGCTTATAAATGAATTTATTATTTGCGTGTTTAGCTTAAGGGTATATGGGGCAGGCAGCCCATAATCCTGATTCATCCTCCACAAATCTCCAACCTGTGCAAGTTCATCTGAAACCATTCATTATTTCTATATTAAAACCCAGGATATGAAGCAAATGGAGCTCAGAGTAACTCTTTATTCTTCCCCACAGGTGATAGCACGATGCAACTGGCAGTGTTGTAATGGAGTTGCACAATGGACGGAGTTGGAAATCCTCAACAACGCTGGGCAAGTGCCCCACAGAGTCACACAAGTCCTGCAGGTGGGACAGCTCAAGCTCAGAGTCACATTCCAAGGTGTTCTGGACTGTGTGAACTTTTTGGAAAATATTTCCCTGCCTTTGGATGGGGAAACGCATTTGTCAGGGCCAAGTTTTTCATAATAAAACTTTTGTTTCAGCCGGGCTCCTAGGGCAGTCAGACTCACTCCTACATTTACAAACACCTACGTACCTCACACCAGCTCTCTGTGCTCAAACACGCTCTCATGGATTCATGCTTTTCCCCCACTTTGGATTCACTCTAGACCTACAGGCTTGGTTGCCTGCTGCCTATGCCACTACATAATGTCTGCGAGATATCCCATTGACTTAAAGATACTATCGCTGTTATTTGAGAAGCAGAATCTAGCAGAGGCATTATCCTGCTGTACTGCTTACTCCCTTACTACTAATAAACCCGGTGCTTCAGTTGCCCTCCAAGCGGTACAATCTTGTGTCCAGGCCAAAAGCTGCAGGAGTGAAAGCAGATTGCAACCCACTGCTTCGCCGTCACGTTTCCAGCCATGAGCTGACAGAGAGAAACACTGCTTGACTAACTCTTGCCTTAGTGCATCTGACTTATCACACTTTGATTACCTGCAACCAGTTACCATCCCTTGCCACGCACATTAGCGTAGCCAGCATTGCCTAGAAACCTGAAGAAACAAACAGAGGGGAAGTGGTACACGGGCAGGAATTGCTCATCAGCCTCAAACACGTACAAAGCCAAGGAACAGTCATACCACAAAATTAACAGCCTCAAGTGCTTCATCAACGGTGTCAACCATCTCGTTATGTGAAGCTGTGAGGAGTCAGTACAGGAGCATTAGGAACTCTGAAACTGCATGAGACAGCCTGGCCGTGCCCATGAAGTTTGGTCTAGCTGAGATCCTTGGCTTTGGTGACAGGCAGTATGAGCGGACAATGCCAATCTTCAAAACCAATTTAAATATTGGGACACGGCCATCTGTGGAGCTTGAGGTCTGGTGTACCTTTCAAACCCTCCCTAGGTTTACAGACTTCATAGGAATTGGACAGGTCTTTTTCCTATAATTTAGATTTGCAGAGTAGGATTTAAAGCCTTTAAAAAAAAAAAAAAAAAAAGATAAAACCTCTCCTTAGTTTAGTTTGTCCATTTGGTACCAAGTAGTCCCTAAGAACTTGCCTTTTCCTTCACAAAGACAAGGCGCTTGCCAGTGCCTTCACAGGGGCAAGGTAGCCTTCAACCCTATGCAACCCTCTGTTTTCAAGCTGATGGACAGGCCACCACCTTCTCACTGAATTGCTACCCGAGTTTGCTAGATGAAAGCTAGTTCAGCAGCCAGCTGAAGCTACAGCCAACCTCTCAGCTGCCATGGAGACACAGCCATCCACCACCAGATCCCAGGAGGGAACAGGCTCCATCTTTTTTCAAGTGTGCAGCAGGAGTGGGAAACACAGAGAGCCTTCTGCTCTGTACCTTGCCTGTCTCTGAGCCTGGATGCTTGCTAGAAAGCACATAGAACAGAATCGTTAAGGTTGGAAAAGGCCTCTGAGATCATCAAGTCCAACCATCAACCCAACACCACCATGCCTCCTAAACCATGTCCCTGAAGTTCCACGTCTACATGGTTTTTGAATACCTCCAGGGACGGTGACTCTACCACCTCTCTGGGCAGCCTGTTCCAACGCTTAACCACTCCTTCAGTAAAGAAATTTTTCCTAATATCCAATCTAAACTTCCTCTGATGCAACTTGAGGCCACTTCCTCTCGCCCTATCGCTAGACTTGGGACACGTGGCATTTCCATTGATATAATCTATTCGTGTCACCTTTGATCCCAGGATAAGTTGGCCTTGAAATTGGTTTTGGTCATCTGCCCATGTCCTTGGCCAATGGCAGAGGCATCTCTGTGGAGCTAGAAGGCAGCACACTACAGCCAGGGAGCGTTCGGTGTAGGAACAGCTGAGCAGGGCTAGAGCAGCCCTTTTGCTCATTCCTTTTCCTAGTGTAAGAGACTGACCTACCTGTCAGGGGTAGACAGATACTTCTGCTTCTGGAATTTCTTCTCCAAGCCCATCAACTGGAGCTCCGTGAAGATGGTCCTACTCCGGCGTGGCTTTTTTAACCGAGGTGCGGGCTGCTCTGCCTCCGACTCGCTGCTGGCATGGGTCTCGCTGGCAGGTGTCTCTGAGCTCGAAGTCCCCGAGGAGGGCTGGGCTGGCAGCACGCGAGAGCTGGTGGCAGCTGGGACGAGGTGAGGGACCACGGAGGGCTGCCTGGTGATGACGGAGATGAGAGGATATGCCCTCAGAGAAGGGGACCCTGGCAGGGAAGGAAGCAGAGTTGGATAAAGGCCAGTTCAGTGGCAATATAGTTAAGTAATGGGAGCACTGGAGAGAGTAAGGAGAGAGGAATACCTTCCCTGGCTCTGCCACTCACTTATTAAATGACCACAGGCAAGTCAATTCCCCTCTCTGGACCTGTTCCTTCTCCCAGATTGCATGTGTTTAGTTTTCCTTGGGCTGGGAGTCTTGATGTGCATTTCCCTAGCACAAGGAAAGGAGGGCCTGCGTTTCCATTGCCCTTTTTTTTTTTTTTTTAAGGAGCTATTATAACACACACCATTGAAGTCATCTGTCTAATTACCACAAGAAATTAAACTCAGCAGACGACGAAATCTGTCCCCATTCATGCAACTCTGCTTCTCTACGGACACTAGGACAGGGTTCACTTGAGATCGTTACCTAATCTCCCTTTACAGGCGATGGACAATGGAGTTCAAGTCACAATTCATCTCATCCTCTATTACCAGTTACCAGTAGGTAACTGGAAGAGTCAGATGAATCACACTTTCATCCTCCGCTGTCTATACTGACCCCGTTGACTATACAGGCAGATGAGGATGAATAGATCAGAAGCAGAGGTCTTCACCGACTCTTAACTCCACATCTTATACCCACCAGTTGATACCAGCCCTAAAAAACACCCCACAGTTCTGCTCCAACCCTTTCAGGTCAGGGCCAGTCTGGGATGACAAATCTAAACATTCCCACACACTAGAGGAAGTTCTGATTCACATCAGACCTTCTGAATTTACAGCTATAGACAGATTTCTGCTCAGCCTTAGCCCCAGGAAATAAAATGTTCCTTTAAAATCCGGGCAGGGAAACAGGGCCACATATGGGAAACATCCACTCATTGCAAGACAGCACTCTATACAACTTTGCAACCAACCCGCAGAGTCTTGGGCAAGTCACTTTCTTGCTCCGTACCTCAGTTTACCTCATTTGCAAAATGGAAACAATCCTCCTTACCTACTTCACTGGTGGTAAAACATGGATTAAAGTTTAATGTACATAAAGTATTCAGAGATCTTTAGATAAATGGTACTGCAGAAAGGAACATATTACACCAGCAGGCCTGATTGTGAAACTCTTAATATGAATCACCACCAATGAAAATAATGATCTGTAGACCTCAATGAGTCTATTTCGGTAACTTGTCACAGTGCAAGAAAGGAGTTGCCAGCCTGGCCTGCTGGTGACCTGTATTCCTTACCCTCCTCTCCCAAGCGAAGGGTTGTGATCACGTAAATCAGGTCCCAGGTAAGCTGCAGTGCACGGGGTACATCAAACTTCACTTCTCTCCACAACCACTGCAACTTGGGCAAAACCCAGCCACTTACAGAGCAAGCTTGGAAAACTATTGCCAAAACACTGTAAATCCCAACAGACTGGGATTTAACCAAGACTGTGACTACAGACTGGGGTTTAGGCAGACTCGGACTTAAGCCTTGCTTTCTCCTCCACATCTCTGCAACACTAAAAATCAAAATATTTCCATTAAATTTAAATTATTCCACTTAAACCACCAAGGGAGTACTTGAGAGATGAGATCAGTATTGCCAAGCCAACCTTTAGCTTGTGTAAAGCGTTAATCTACCTTTTCTTTCTGTGGATTTTTTTTCAGCTGAAGACCGTGCTGATCTACAGCATCACCAAGTAATCTGGCAGAAATTCTGCCTTGATTTACAACTTCAGTGGCTGTTCAAAGATCATAAATTAGGATAGACTGCGCTGTCCTTTGCTTTATACTACTAATTCTGCCCTCACCAATATTTATGCACCCACTGACACCAGCCAGCTGCACAGACGGTAAAACAGATCCTGCTCCCATAGTCTATACCCTCCTCGCCGGCACCCACTACAGTTAGTTTCTGCCATCGCAGGGTAGCAAAAGCAATGCTGACCCACCAATGGAACACATGACTTCTTCTCTTTCAGCCAACTTTGCCAAAAAGAATCAGCCCCTCTTCCCTTCTTGAAGGGCACCTCCATTGCGAGAGCCCTATGCAGGAACCCTGAAGCCACCTCCACCGTTAATAGATGATCCTGGGTGAGCGGTGAGGTGTGTTGATGGTCTGCGTCTGGCAGCAGTCCTGGGACTTGGCTCTTCTGCACTACTGCTCTCCTGCACTACTGCTCTCGTTCACAAAGGCTGCAAGAGAAGAGACTTCAAGGATCCCAGTCCCAGCCTGCTCTGAATAAGGAGACTGAAAACCAATGCCCTAGCTTACACACCATGAAGGAGTGGATCCAGCCTTATTATATACCCTTATCGTGCCGTTTGGGGGTCCTGGTTCAAAGCTTCCCATCACACAGCTCCTGCTCCCCTGCAGGTTCATTTGCCAAGCCTTATCTCATAGCCTGAAACCCCATTCCTGTCCTCGCACATGCGTGGCTTTTGGCACCAGATCACTGGTTAATTGATACTTTTACCCTTGTACCCCCATATATTTCCAGCAGGGCTCTCCATAAACCACAAGATTACTAAAGAGTAATAAATCACCAGAGCTCAGAAACCCCTGCAAGGCTCCAAGTGACTGAAACCTCTGGACAAAAGCATTTTTACAAGGAACTCTCTTCAAGGGAGGTCAGCAAAAGGTATTTGATATCAGAGCAATCAGGGGTATTTGCTTTCCTGTATGGCGTGGTAGCAGCATGTGGGACTGCTTGGAGTGGGGGGAGGCTAGCTACAACGGTCCCAGAGCTTAAGATCTGCCTCCATCAAACAGGGGAAGATCTCTTCAGGCTATTTTTCTAATAATCAGGTAAGATCAGGAATAAAAGAACTGCTTTCCTCCTTGCAAGATCAGCAGCGACAACTTGGCTATTTTTGCAGGGTAAAACAGCAGTTGGTTATCCGAGAAGCAGATGACATTGGAGTTGTTCAGGTCCACGTTTTCAAGTGCTGAGCACCTGAACGAGGGGATACATTTTCCAAAATGTTCGGCAGCCGGCAGTTGTGACCTGGCCAAATGCTCAGAAAAGCTCAGCACATGCTTATTTTTGGTGCCCGCGTCAGGACACGTATTTACTTACGGCACTTCTGAAACTGCTGTTCTACTCCTGTGCAAGTAGTGGTTTGCAACTGCTGAGCTGCTTCAAGCTCCAGGTGGTGAACAGATTTGTGAGGCTGTTGACACCAAGTGTCTTAAATTTGTTTATCATTTGTGCTCACAAGAGAAGCCTTTGCTTATGGTTTGACACCAACAGTTGCAACAGTGCTTTTAGAAACCATCATAAATAATGAAAGCATCTGCTGACGTTAAGCCCAGCCGTATACAAGACTTCTCAGCTTTCTGCCCTCAGCCTGATGAGGACACGAGATGGTTAGGGCATAGAGTAAGGACAGCATTTAGAGAAAGACATGGGGTTCAAGGCTGGAGATATTTTTCTCGGGGGAAAGCTGCTGGCCAGAAAGGGGGCAATGCTTTAGCAGTCAACTCTCCTTGCAGATAGAGTAAACCAGAAAGAGCTAGCCTCTACATTGCACTAGCTAGCTCCTAGATCACAAAGAAAAAAAGCCTGAGTGCAGCGTCCTGTTCTGGATCTAGTTATCCCAAAGTTCAAAGGCAGCTGAACTGGAGCCAGTCCATTGTCTCTAGGTACACTATTAACATGACTCCCCTTAAACCATCCGTACAGTTCTTACCCTGATAAAGCCTTGGCTTCCAAACACTATGAAATCTGAGGCTAGATCTAAATTTCACATCCCCCAGAGTTCAAAGGTATTTCTAGACTGACACGGTATTGTAAGAATGGAATAATTTCTTAATCTTCAACAAATTAAATGCTGGCAAGCAGCTCTTGTCTACTCAGCACTGTTGTGACATGCTCTGTCTCCCAAAACGGGAAGGAATGGAAATGAAGCGCTCTTCCTTTCCATACCTGCCTTTCAGAACAGTTTCAGCCGAATGCATACTTTCCTGCGTTGTTGTCCAAGCACCTTTTCCAATCCTGACCCACTGGTCTTTTGCACTTGAAAACCAAAGAGCAGCCCACATAAGCCAGAAAATGAGGAATTAATTTGCTACCCTAGCAACACACCTCAAGTGTTCTGTTGTCTCCATCCAAAACAATCAAGAGGAAGCAGAGTCCAATGGTGAAGCCACCAGTGGTTTAGGACTCAGGAGGTCTCAATGCTCTTCATAGGGACCGTGGTCTCTTAGTGTGTGGTTTTATACAGAAAAGTCCCGGTTTTATCTATTAGAATAGTCTTAATCACCCCAAAGTCGAGGGTCATCTCGGAGTCACTTTGCTGCTGAATACTTCTCAAATACTTGGGAAGTATTAGTATAATCCATACTTCGTACCACGCACAACTGAGGGAGCAGTGCTTCAGCAACAGAAGCTCTCCTGGAGTTATTTAAGCATTTGAATAGTCTCAATTTCAAGCAGCAAGAAAGCTCTTATTTGTCCATCTCCATAAAGCTAACATCTGGCCACTCAGTTGCTAAAACTTAGCAAGAGCTAAAAATAAAAAGAACATTGGATCTGCAGAGTGTTTTCTGAGGATCTGAAAACATTTTGCTTTGCTATTTAAATCAGGCCATGTTGGCAGTCGCTGTACAGGGAATAACAGACCTGCCCCTTGCACAGTGCACTGACCACACCACCTTGAAATGAATTGCTTTACTCAAGCCACGCAGGTCTAGAAGAACCCCGGACTCCTGTTTCCTAATTACATGTAAAATATTTGTCCTAGAAATGTATCACGATCTAATGTATCCGAAGATTTTTTTTCCTCCCTTGTTTCGCTTTTCAGCAGTAACACCAAGAAGAAGGACAGAGAATTCATCCCATTTTCTCCAGAAGGTTTCAGTCCGGAACGTCAATCTTTACTAGCCAAAACAAGTCGATATCCAAGGCATAAATCTGCAGCGTGTCAGCCTTTTACTCCCTCTTACCCCAGGTGTGAACACAAGGAGCCTCACCACACTGGCTGCAGCTACATGAGCAGGAATTGGGAACACTTGCTTTTCACCAGGCCAACCTGAAGTCAGCTCCACTCATCTGCTGGGACATTTCCATTAAACTTCTTATAACCGTCAGATATGACGCGATAGGCACATCACCACTACAACAGATCGCGTTGCAAAAGTCTTAATTAAAAATAAATAATTCAAACAAATCTTTTCCCCTTCTTTTTCCCCCTTCCCCTCCTCCCTGGCTTACTCTCAATCCCAGCAGACACAGACTAGAGGGAAGAGAAAAGGGAAAGCACTAATTAATTGCACTGTTTGACTGCCGGCAATGGCAGAACAGTTTTCCTCCTAGGCAAACTCAGCTAATTCTGTTTTGGAAAGAAAGGAAAAGGAAGGAAAGATTTATGGATCAGGTCCTCTTGGCAGGTCAGCCCTGCTCGGAGGCAGAACGAAATCTCACTCAGAATGGGCTGCAGTGAAAGGTAAATAATAGAAGAAAATGAACTTACGACTCAGGAAGGTCTATAAATCTGCCGTCTCCTGAGTGTCAAAACAAAAGGGAACCAAGGAGGAGTTGAGTTCATTTAGGAAAGAACTTCATTTTGCCAAAGGAGTGGGCAGCCTACTGAAAGGAAGAAGCAAGCCCCGAGTGAAGCAAAGAAGGCAAAAAAAGCAAGGAAACATTGAGAATAAGTTGAACCACACACAGTTTGTTTAGCGGGGAGGGTGTTACATGTACTTCTTCCACCACAGATCCCCAAAAGGTTAGACCTTACCCCATCTGTTTTTGCTGACATTGGATTTAAGCCTTCTCTGCTCCTTCTATAGCAGGCTCAGGCACTGAGCAGCCCCCAGACATGGGGGCCGCTTCCTGCATGTCCTTGCCTCCCCTTTGCTGCCCCCCAGCACCCTGAGCATTGGCAAGCATGGGATCAGTGTCTCCCCGGGCACTGTTGCCTGTCTTTCCTGGAAAGGCGACTTTCCCTCACCTGGCAGGACTTGTCTCAGCCTACATCCAGCATTGCATCGTTGCACAGCCACGCTGTCGGCTCCCTTGCTGAGTGCACCTGTCATGAAAGCAATCACGCGGTCGGTCAAGGCAAGGCAGCAGGCAAGAGGCGGTGGGACGAGGAGCGTGCACACAGACTCCCCCTCTGCCTGCACCCTCGCCAGAGCTGTACCCTCGAGCTGCCAAGTTTACCACTGACTAAGCACCTCCCCAGCAAGATTTCTTCCCGTCTCTTCCCTGTGCTTATGTTGTGTTCTTACAGGCACTGCCATACCAAGATACCTCGCTTATTTGCAATTGCTTTATATTATCCAATAACACACAAAAAACTTGAGCCACTGCGTAAGTAAAAAGACTGCACTCATCTACTCTTAATGTTTTCCGTAAGCTCCGCTTTACGATTATTAACTATTAGAAGGCTGCTTGCATCAGGCTCTTCCCGAGATCAATGCTGTGCTCCACCAAGCACCCTGATAAGGACATAAAGGCAAAAGGAAAGAGAAGAACAGCAATGGGCTGGGCATATACCAGGCAAATTCACTTCCCCTTAGGAACAAGTGCTTAGGAGAGAGTTGAAGGGAAATAACCAGCTCTCCCAGCCTCCTTGCAAATAGCCCAAGATCCAGTCCTTTCCTAGATGCCCACTGGAGTGCTGTCATTAACAAATACTTGAATCCCAAGTTAAAAAAAATGACCTCGGTGATGTTTCCACTATGCAGCATGGTGCTGTGCACAGATCCCTCAGCCATCTCTAGAATGGGAAGCAGCATAGCCGTGCCAGGGTATGATTACACCTGAGCTAATTATGGCCTGAAGAGAGGTGGGCTAATTAGGTTGTGAACACTGTGTTGACAGCTTGACAGTTTCCAAGACATGAGTCGGTGTATTTGCACGGTACAGCCCTTGCAACACGTTGACACAGATGGTCCTTCAGAGCCAGCTACCCCTCTTGTATCCTCTCCTAATGGGCTGGAAGTCCAGGCATAGCCACAAGGTCTTCCTGAAGCTGTCCCCCTGCACAAGTCAACTGACCCTCAAGCCCAGAGGTGGTACCTAAGTATGGACTTAAATGTTTTTAGCAACCCTGTCAAACAAAGCTTGGCCAGAGAGGCGCTGACAGATAATTTGTCAGGAATCCTTTGCATCAACCAGTTCAGACATTGATTCTCTTCTCATTCTTTCCAGTCGTACTGTAAGACAACCCTACAGAGCCTACCCCTCGCTGAATATTGAAATAGCTGGACAACCTGCATGCAATCCTCAGACCCTTTAAAAGTGCTATCTCTCAATGCTATAGTCAGATCTTTCTGTGGCTATTACATATTAAATAGAAATTCTGGAACTGGGAATGCTTGAGAATGCTCTTTATTGCCATTCCTCTTCTCCAGCATCTCAGCACCTAAGAGCTCAGTCACTTAACTGAGAATTAGCACTGTTTTGGAGGAGGAGATTTTTCTGTATTTGTTTTTGTTTTTTCTTTTTCTACTAGCTCTTTTTCTTTGGTTACATGTGGAAACCAGTTGTAGCTAAGCAAGAGCCAAAGTCTCTGCACATGAGCAGAGGTGAAGGGCACTTCTGGGACATTTTGAAAGCTTCCAAAAATAGTCCCAAAGACTCAGCCCAAATGCACAGAGCCAAAATTTCCATGGGAATCATGAGTGTCACAGAGGCTACAGGAAAGCAGAGCAGTCAATCCTGAAAATCAACCCTGAAACCTAAGTGCAGAACTGGAGCATGAAGACACACTGGTGGTGCTCCAAAATAGCATTCAGCAAGGTTCCTTGGAGCAAAGTCTAACTGTTCATCATCAAAGGTTGCAGGTACCGTTCACACCATGTTCTATTTCCACTTCAATTCAATGAACCCTATTAGCCTGACAAGGACCACGAGTCTTGCAAAAATTAAATGCAACTCAGCTACACGGTAAAAGTCTGCTTGGTAGCAAAAGGCTTGTCTCCTTTGTCTCTTTTGTGGAAGAATCCAGACCCAACTGATGTCCATGACAAAATGCCCATCAGCTTCAGCAGAGCCAGGATTTCACCTGCATGTGTCCACAGGAGGAAGCGAAAAAAGAAATTAAAAGTTAGTGCAGCTAATTTTAGCGCAGCTAAAATGATCCTTTTTAGGGCATTCTGACTGAAGGCCAGTTCTTCAGCAGTCTATACCTTCTGTGATGAGCCAAGTGTAAGTGGGGGGAAAAAAGTGGCACATTATCAAATGGAAATTTTTGACAACAGCTTCTTAGGTGGGGGAAAATTAGGGCTCACCCAGGAGTCCTATTTTACCTTCCCTAGGCACATTAGAGAACAATCACTTTTCTGTTCAATCATGTATTTTTGAGGGAGCGGGTTTTCTGCTAAGTCAGTTGCAAACACAACCCCTGATGTCTGTAAACGTTAACTTTTATAATAATGAATATAACCTACTGCAGTTAAACGGTGCTCTTCCTCAAAGTATCTCTCATCATGCAACTACCTGTCCAGCTATCCAGAGGTGAGTGGAGCTGGACACAAGCTTCAGCTGCTGTTCCCCAAGCTGTGGGGCACTTAGATCTGTGGTTAAGTTTAGCCCAACTTCAAAGCCACAAGTGAAATTTCCTCAGCGCTTGGAGCTGTGAGATCCAGGCTTTCTGTTTCAAGCCTGTCCCCATTAGCAATTTATCAACATAATGTTTCTGTATAACTTCTACATAATAACAGTAATTAATAAGTTTGAATGCATCTGAGGCATGCATGCCGGAGGCCTTCACAAAAACTAACCAGAAAGATAATTAATCCTTACTTAATAATGACATTTGATATTTATATTGTGCTTTTTTACATGTGTAAGGCATCGTATACACAGTAAGTAATTGGCCTTGAACAAATGACGAGCCTGAGAGCCTCCCTGAACGAGAACTTGTCTCACTCCCTGCTGCCACAGGCTGATGTATAATACCCTGCCTTAGACAGGACTGGATGATGCAGGGCGATTATCTATTTTACAAACACAATCCAAAAATTCACCTACAGCATCAGCGTCTCCAGGGATGCCAGATCCCTGAAGGATGGCACCAGGCTTCTGCTGGCATGATTGGCGATAACTATTATAACAAGCTGGCTTTGTTCGAGGGCCATACCGGTGGGGGAGGAGATAGGAATGCATGTTGAACCTGGAGTCGAAAGACCTAGTTGTGCTGCTATCCTGGGGCTAGTCCCTCCGCCGTGGTTTCCTGTTATCACAGGATAGCAATGCTCAGCTGCTGAGTTTCTTCTCAATTGCCAGAAAGATATAAGCAAGCACCACCTGGGTGCTATGGGTTGTTCTCCTCGCACACAGCGGCCTTTCTTCCAGGCTGCCTGTCAAACAGGGGAGTGTGCCAGGACTTTGTCAGATCCTCAGTGAAGAAGAAAATTTATATATAAAGAAGATTTTTTTTTTTTTTTTTAAAGAAGCATTTAAATAATCTATTTGGCCAGCACTCAAGAAATCCTTTGTAGCACATGTAATAGCACTCCGGCTTAATAAGTGGAGAATGAATCAGAAGAACATGCACCGGTTTTCTATTTTGAATTATTCTGCTTCACGTATTCAAACGGCAACCCGCCTGTTGGAAGGGAGCCCCCCTTGACTCAATTCCACACTCTTCAGGCAAACTGAGCATGGCTCAGAGAGGTCCTGCTCTTTGTCTGAGGCTACAGAAAAGTGATTCCGTCTGGGATTCCTCATCTTTAGCAGATGATCCCTTTAAACCCTACTCAGTGGGAAGGGAGGTGCTCTGAACCCAAGCAGATCTGTCCTAATATCTCCTATTAGGATATGTGGGCCCAAGGCCATCATGACTGGAAAGAGCGCCAAATGGACGGTGGGTTTGGACGTGAACCTCCGTTCCAGGCCCTTACTGTTTGGACTCCAAGGGAGTTTTAAGACCAGGCCACATCAGTCCCAGAGAAATAAACACGAGCACATCTCCATAAACCACAGCACTCAGACTGTGCAGGAAAATTACTGGGACACAAGCCACCAGCTCATTTACCATATCTGTATCGAGGGACACTTTGGCTCTGTTAAGCCAACTTCAATTTGAAGCTCTTTCTTTTGACCTAAGTCATGTTAAATACTTCAGCCAAGTGCTTCCTCCATTACCGAGGATAAGACTCAACTCTAGAGCTCATCACCCGTTGGACCCAGATTTAGCAAGCAAAGTAGCCAAAAGATTACAGAACCAAATAGCTAGAAGGAATGGATTTACAGGCAGTCTCTGGTCTTGTCTGTTAGGGGTGGAGGAGAAACACTGCACCAAGACGACACAACTCTCGGGGTGTCTAAGCTTAAGTTGCAACAAGTTTCTGCCCTTACTGATGACAGCCAGATGACTAGACATCTTGGGACACTGGGGAGAAACGTAGGAGGCCAAATCCAATCCTCTGTCCAGATGGTGTCACTGGTCAAGGAGCAAGATTTGGACTTAGATCTAGAAACAGATCATCAGAGCTGAGAGGGTACCGTTTAATGGAAGGGTAAGTCACGTTCCGTTCTTTATACTGCTCCCTAAGTATCTCTTACTGGCCACCATCCAAGATACGAGTCTATATGGACTTTGGACTGACACATTATGACCATTCTTACATCCTTACATATTTGATAAATAAATCTGCCTTCCCTCAGGATTTCATGGTTTCTGTCCAAGTTCAAACGCATAATGCCATGCATGCATAAATCAATCAGTCCTTTACTTCCTGCTCTGTTAATTATTATCACAACATCCATAAGCAAACACTAGCCTCGGACAGCTGACTAGCCGTGCACACAAAAGCACTCTTCAGGTTTCTCAAGCCCACCCTTGTGTGAGCTCCAGCAAAAAGCTTGCCATAAATATCACTGCCTCTTCCTGCTTCGAGCCTCTAAAACACTCTGGTGAGTGACACATAGGAAGAAAGAAAGTTCAATTGGTTCTAAACACCAGACTCTGTAAATTTTGCCTGATGCATCTTTTGGAAAATGCTTTTTTCTTCTCGGGAGAAGAGTAGATCAGTGTTTAAAATACACAGGCACCCCCCTCTTTTCCTCCACACTGAAATGAAAGGGGGACTCCAGCAAGTACCAGTGTTAACCTGAAAGAGACCTCTCCCATCTTGGCAAAGCCTTTGCCTCTTATAATTGTGGCTTATCATCTCAAGGGTTGCTTTATTAATAATCTTGCCCCCATCAGGACACGTTTAGCAGAGAGGCTGGTCTCTGAGCTGCATATACTATTCTTTGATCTTGCATCTGCCCTAACAGAGAGAAAACCCATCTCTGTTTCCTCTATGGACAAAAATAAACTCTGTGGACGATTCAGCTGAACAGCTGCACAAACAATGCAATTTAGAAGGATGCAAATGATACACGAGCAGGTTCTGTTCACAGCCTGTCTATCCTTTGTGTTTGCCAATTAGATCAGCGATCTTAACCCAGCTCTTGTGGCTGGGGTAAGGAGGAGAGACGTATACAGGGAATAAAGCTAAGCATAATGCATGTCACAGTATTATTCCAGGAAGCTGAAACCCTATTATCAGAATCTAGAGCACCTCGGAATAAGGATTTCCTCCAAATCTGATCTTTTTGGTTGAATAAGCTGACAAAGACTATGTCACAGCTTCCACCAGCACAGGGCATGGCTATTTTTATTCCCTCCACATCAAATAACAGCACACCCATGTCACCCCATGGATTGAATAGTAACCCAAAACAGAATGAATCAAGGACAGCTAAGCTTTCACTTTTTGGATGGGAAAAAAAAATACAGCTGAATTTCCAGTTTATAGAAACCTTTCATTGCAAACCATTCTGCAACATTGCTAAAAATCAGTGCTGGCAACTTCATTCCCAAAGCAGCTTCCTTGACTTCAGGCCTGTCTACGTTATATAAAGTTAGTCATGAGCTGAAGATGTTGCAAGAACACTCAGTCACACGGCTTCATGACTGTCTCTACCTGCAGCCGTGACTATCCAGTGTGGACATGGGGAGGCGGGATGCTCACGTCGGTTACCCCCCCAGACTCCACACAAACTGATACTCCACTCACTTCAACGTCTGTACTTAGCTAGCCAGCCCTGTGGCCCAGGAGTGAGTGAGGACGAGGAAAGCTGCATGCACTACTACAGACATCATGGAAAGATCACATCAGACTGCAGCATTACACATGCATTTTCACTGCAGAGTACAACCGGTGGATGAAAACACAAGCAGAGCAGACAAGGCAGCTATGGGGTTGGTCTGCAGCAGGGAAACAGAGGTAAGCAACAAGTGGAATAGCCAGTTGCTCGGTGGAGAAGGACCTAGAAGACTCCAAACAACAGCTCAGTCCACCCTACACCAGGGTGTACCGTCTGCACCAGATCTTCAGCCTGTACAAACCTGCATAGCCCCAATATCAAAACCAGTCTGATTTATAGTAGCCAAGACCCAGCTCATTCATTTCAGGGTGGGTGGTGGTTTTTTCTTTTTTCAGCTGACGCACAAAACAAGTTTCGCTCCTATTGAAATTCATCTAATCTCAAAAAGCAAGCTGAAAAATGTCTCAAGGATGGGCAGTCTCAAAATGGACGCACCCAGAATAAGTAGTTCCATGAGAAAAATGTCAACCTCAGAGTCGCAAAGTACTCTGGAGGCATGCAACCACTTACACGTCAGAAAAGCGATGACAAGGTTTTCCCAGCTACCAGGCTGCCTGTACCACAGCACTGGTAGAAGATTAAGCCAGAAATTCCAGTTGGTGAGCTCTAGCTGTCCCAATCTCCAAAGAATACGAGCCCTCACTCATGTCAGACATTAGCGTGCTGGGGTTTTTTTTCCTGTTCCGATAGGA
The DNA here is from genome assembly GCA_013389945.1 of Fregata magnificens. NCBI lineage: Eukaryota > Metazoa > Chordata > Aves > Suliformes > Fregatidae > Fregata > Fregata magnificens. Next base: position 867,912 of record WAAD01039271.1, read on the forward strand.
AGTTAGCCAAGGAGACACTGTTTCCACATCTCCAGACAAATACAGATTAGATTCAGGGTGGAGACAGGTCCTAATTAATCCTAAAGGATTGAATTAGGTTTCTACAGTGCTCAAATTCTGCTAGCTTTAATTGTGAATTAATGCCACTATGGACAGAAATGTTAGAAGGACACCTGTTTCCGACAGCTCCAATCTATAACTACAAACATGCCCCTAGAAATGCTCTGATTTAGAGATCCATATGGGAGAGGCTCCCTCACCCTAAGGTTTGGAAGGCTTTGAGTCAAAGCTTCGGTTATCACCCATCTCATTTTTTCATCAGCACATCTATTTACCACCGATTCTCCTACGGCACCTGTCACTGAGGAATGCAGTATCGCCGTGTTCCACAGGTATGTCTGTGATTCGATAATTTCATTTAAATACCAATCATAAAAGTCAATACGCAAAAAACAATGCAGCCCTTTCTTCCCTCCACACGCGTGTGGGTGTACAGTTCCCGCCACCGTTACACGCAACTCCAGGCTGACGGGAATGTTGTCTCGTTCCCACTGATTTTATTGACTCTCACCTGCCCCATAAAGGACCAAAAGAACAAAGTTCTGTTCACTTGGATGTAGATTTTGGGGGAAGAGGACATTAGGCGTAGTGTTTCCAACCCTGCCACTGCCTTAACGTACGATCTCAGCCAAGTCCCTGAATCTCACTGGACTTCTGTTTTCCCCACATGCAAAATGAGGATGATAATACCTACCACACAAGGTTGTTGTATGGTCTGGAAAGTACTCAAACGGAAACCACAAGGGGAGGCAGAGGCGTTACTATCTCACAGCTTGCTGAAGACGTTTCCCATTAATAGACTGCATGAGCACTGCATTGAGAACTCTCTTTTGTGTCATACGATTACGAAATTCCTTAATGTGCCATTAATATATATGTTAATATTGAAGCAATGCACGTATCCTGTGATTGTGCAACCAGCAATGTTTCCACGGGAACTCCTCCAACAACAGGCACACATGCAGCGCGTGGTTTTTCAAACCAAAATAACTTTTTTCAGCTTTTTTTTTTTTTCTTTTAAAAGTTCTTCTAAACCAAGAAAGATATTCCACCAAAGATCAGCCATGGCTGCCAATTTTTACATGATGGTGATGTAAAGAAATAAGTCTGCAGGGAATATTTTTGATATTTCTCAAATACCATCACTATCAGACTCCTTTATGTGGCACTGCCGGGATGAAACTCATCTTAGATTTGGCATTCCCATGCTCTCCCTGCAGACAATATGACAGACTCTCTACATTGCCAGTGTTTTCATTAAGCTTTGAAACAGGGGCCATATCCCACCTGGAATGTTCTTAGATAATCTGTCCAGAGAACTTAGGCAGTTACTGGCATTTACTGCTGTATGATGACAAGCAACCAACACTACCAATTCATCGAGCTCAATTGGTTTGCTTTGCTAAGCAAGGGTGTAAGAGTTATGAGGGGTCTTTTAAATTCCAGGTGCTAAATGAGCCTTTAATATATGTTCGGTGAACCGCATACAAAAAGGCGCTTCAATTCTAGCATTTTTTTTTTAAATCCTACTCATCTTTTTCTCTTTCTTGAAGTATCGACGCCATGCCTACAGCGCTCTCTGTTTCCACCCCGGAGGATCTACCGGGAAGCCAGATCCAAGGTCTTTCAGTTTGCGCAGAGCTTTAGAAAGACTTGCTTGGACACCGCAACCAATTTCAGTGTCTTGAAATAGATTTTCTCCAATTAATTCAAAAGTGCTTTTTTAAGTCTTTTTCTTCCTTCCTTCATTAAATCGTTCTATAGAAATGAAAATCTTGAAGTTAGATGGATGCAGCGCTGAATGCATACAGATATAAATATATAGTGGGTTTAATAACAAGACGACTTCTCTTCTGTGTCTAGCCTGTGTATTCAGACCGCCACAAACACTCCACCTCCACCACAAAATGACACAGTGGAGGAAAGAAGTGCAACTGAAACTAAAGCAAAATCAGAAACTGACAATCTGATACAAGAATTGGCTCAAAATAACTAAAGATTTCAAATTATTTTAGTCCTTTATTAAAAAGAAACTAATAAAACAGAGACAGACTGAGTTTAAGGCATTTGAATAGCTTGCTCCTTCCAATTATAAAGTTTCAGACTGACAACACATTCCTACTCCTTTCCAACTTGGAGGGAACAACATAAGAATCTCTACAGAAAAAGAAAAATCCCGTCTTAAAACAAAAATCCATGTGCGTTGTCTTTACACACGTTATAAAGAGGAAAGAAAAAAAAAAGGCATCATTTTAATTATTTTCTCCTCTTTGTGGGTCACCTTTCATTAAATTGTTGAGAATAAAACATACTCCCACCAAGACATTAACGTCTCGTTTCCAGTCCTGCTTGGGTGAGGAGACCAAGTAAAAATAAATGGCTTCTACAATAAGACACATCATCCATCCTCAGCATGTAAAACGCAGCCATTAATCACAGAAGCAACCTACTTATTATGGGTATTCAAGCACTGGCAATACAAATGGTTATAAAACAGGGGCTCCTTTCATAATTCCCTGCCCTTGTCTCTCAATAGTTTAGAGGATTAACCCTTTTACAACAAGGGATGGGCAAACTGGTTTTGCCTAATTCCAAACCAACTTGACGTCATGGGTTCGAAAGTTCGACCTGAACTCAAACATTATCAGATGCAGTTTGTGCAGAGGGAAGGCAGCAAGAAAGAGCTCAGGGAGAGAAAAAGGAAGGAAGACAGTGAAAGAGCAAATCAAAAAACCCAGCAGGACATGGACAGAATGAAAAAAGCCCAGTAAAGGGCCAAAGGATGGATAAAAATTGCTAATGAATGAGTCGAAACTCCTACGAAGTAATAAACGCAGCTTTGTCTTAACACCTATCTTAACATGATTTGTGGGGAAGTCTCCTCCCTCCTACAGACTTCTGCCTGGTGCGAAAAAACCATACAGATTTTAGTTGTACTTAATTAATCCCCATGAAGAGCACAGTTAAACATATGCAGTCCCCACTGACCATATTACTTTGGGCTTCGCTTGCATTTCTTAGCAAAGGATTTTACAATACTTTGCACAAGTGTGTAATAAACCGCTGTTTAACTAATGGGAAAAGTGAGGCATGCAGCGAGCATATAACTGGCTCCACATCATACAGCGAGTCAAGGACAAAGCCAAGTAGAGATGGCCAAACCACCGAGTGTCCACTGCGAAGTTCTCAGCTACTCCATGGGCTCCGCAAAATCACAAACTCCATTCAGTTATCCCTGTTCCCACCAGCGGCATGTCCCAAGCTGCCAGCTAAATGAATGCTCAGCAGAAAACGTTCAGATATTTGCAGTCTGATGCAATTCCTTTTCTTCTTCTACACACCCAAAACTTCTATTGACTTCAAGGAGCAAATAAATGGGGGGGGGTGGGGGGGGTGGAAGTCAAGAGGTACTGAGAAAAGCAGTATTTGGACATAATCTGCAGCATGCAAAGGGTTAAATTGGTGTTTAAAATACATCAGCCTCACTATTTACTGATTGTTGTAAAAAGTGAGACATCTGAATGAAGAAAATTCTTGCGGAGAGAAACTGGATGAGGTATGTCTTTGACTTTTCTCACAATGTGCAAACTGGCCCCAGTTTAGCCAGAGGCAATAACTTTTCAAACACTTAAATTAACTTTGTCATCAACTGGACAAACATTTCCAATGTCGGTATCAATTACCGGAGGTAAATGACCCATGATTGGCTTTGGGGAAAACAAACATTTTGAGAAGACAAGTCCACCACAGTTTAAGCCGCGCTGAAGCTACGCGCCAGGTACTGGAAACGAACACTTAAGTTTCTTCTGGATGGATTTCTCAGTTAATTAACAAAGCAGCAATAGGCAGCAGCAGCTATTCCATTGTAACTTTCTCCATTTGTAAGAAATACTCAGTGAATACCTTGTAGGCACGACTGGTTTCAGGGTAAAGTGGGCTACGTCCTGGCAAATCGTCAGCAAGAAGTTCAAATCATTGCAGCGGTACTCAGAAATTCAGCACCAGCTCTGCTTCCTAAGAAATATCGGGAGTTTTCCCAAGATATTTCCCCTAAAGGAAATATTTTTCTTCAACCAAAGTTGCCGTCAAGGCACCGTGATGAATGAAAGCATTTTCAGTATCCTTCACTGTCCAAAAGGATTTTCTATCCCGTAATTTACTACAGAAAAGTACCGTTTTTATTTTGCAGGCATATACTCAGAGACAGAGAAATACAATCAGCAGGTAAAAACATTATCGCTGGTTTTGTTTTTTTGAAAGGTAATACCAAAGTTAAGATGACTGGTGAGCTAATGTGAGTCAAAGAAATCACACCTAGGCTGTACTAAGCAGTCAATATCTGTGAATAGATAATAGTAATGCTCAGGTTTTAAATAGTTGTCAAGTGATTTTTACAAGTCAGTGCATTTTTTTACAAGTTGTAACATGACTAATCGTGCTAATATTAAGAAAGGAGAAATAAGGGATGGATCACAGAAATCACTTTTTTCAAACATTATTAAAGTCACAGATCGTCAGCTACAGCTATCCAGTTGTCTGCGCTGCTTTCATGGTAGCGTCTTTGTTTACTGATGGGGAAGAAAACAGGCAGTATTTTTCCCTAAGCTGAGTCTGTGCCATAGAAGTCGTACACCAATGTTTATCATGGTTTTATCCCTTTTTCCTGATTAACACTGCTGGATGGGTATCACCTTTACCCTTCTCTGAAGGCTGGAAATTTCTGTTTCATAGTCGCAAGCTCTTCAGAAAGTGTTAGTGGAAGCTATTAATTGATCCTGCTATTAATAGGAACGCGTGGAAAACAGAAAAGGATATAAAAAAGGCAAAACAACCACGAAAACTGTGACAGCACAAAAGGAAATAATTTGCCGAACTGAGTTTGCCAGACTAAAAACCAAGTCCATTTAGCCAGCTAAACAGCTCTGAAGACACTCCAACACTCCTGTGCTAGCTGTGCATGCAGTCAAATCGATCGTTTTCATTTCTACCCACGTCCCATTTTCTGTCCTGTCACTGCTCTGCAAACATCCCGCATCTCCATCCATCACAAAGACCTTTTCCAGAGCCCGAGCAATGTCGCGTCCTTAGTTAAAACAAGGATTGGGCCCTATCTTTCATTTGAAACACAGCTGCTTACGAAGACAGAAAACAAACCAGACCAACTTCAAACCCTGCAGAAGTCCCTTCAGCGCTTGGCATTGACTGGGAGATCGTCTGGCCGTGGGGATGAATTTGGTTCACTCAGAGAGACAGGAATGAGCCCAGTTAACAGCTGCTCCCTGTTGTATGCACAGCTCACCATGTCCCAAGCTTTTGACAGATCTATAAGGATGGCACTTCGGATGCGGTGCTAAAACCTCCTGAGCCAGCCTTCCCCGTCAGACAAATGCAAGCCAGGAAACCCTATACCTGCCCACTTTGAGCTGCTCCAAAAAGCAGGAGGTGCCTTCGCCCTGCTGGAAAAGGGACGGTGAGGAGAAATTCTGAGGGCAGAACGAAAAGGATCAATCCTGAATTGGGGGGGGGGGGGGGGGGGGACACCAAAACATAAATCATCTTAAAGCAAGCTTGTGAATCACAATTTAAAAGATAATCTCCCTGATTTTCTGAAAACACCACCATATGTTGTTAAATCTGAATATATTTATAAATCCGTCTTTTTATCATGTAGGTTATTTCTTTTTAAATAATATTTTGGATGCTGTACTTCGTTCAGCTGAGACAAAGACGAATATCCATAACCATTACAGTTTTGAGATTAGCTCATGCAAAAGTTTCAGCAGTTTATGAGCTGATACTTACACAAGTAAGCGCTCTAAATCCTGACAATTAGATGAAACAACATCAGGATTTTTACAATCTCATTTCAGTCATCTTTGCTGTCTCTTCCCATGCGATCGCTAGCCAGCTAGCCTCTGACGGACAGAGCTACATCTACAGTATCAACTGCTGTGATACCTCTTCACAACAGGCAGGTGCTATAGGGGTTAGGCACCAGGCTAAGAGGTCTCTGTCTCTCAGCCGCAAGAAAAAGGGTTGCGTTAGAGCTGTACAAATAAAATACTATCGGTCTGGGATTTCGTAAATGTTTTTGTTTTAATATAATTTAAGTGCTAAACTACCTTATAATAATGTGCTTTTAAATGTTTACAGTTAAGGCATAATTGAATTTGACTCATTTTGGCCCCGATCCAACGACGATTTAATTGACTTCAGTGGGAGTTGGATTGGGCTCTAAGTAATTTTAACTAAAATAATCCATCAATTGTTCCTCACCCACTTCATCAAACTCCTTCCCATCATTTTATGATTGCTCTGTAATTTATCACAACAAGGTGAAACCAACCCTTCTCACTTCTGGCATGGCTTCCTGTCCCGCAGCGGAGAACTTCACTACTACCCAGCAGCCTAAACCAAATCTGCTTGAAGGAAAGCAAAAGAGCACAGCCCAGAGCAGTTGGCAGAGATGCAAACTGCCTGGTACTGTCCCCTGCTGCTACAGACACCTTCACATAGCAGCTCCTCCACTATTTAGTCACCGCAGGGACGAAATGAACTGTTAGCAAAGCTGTCAAGAGGAGGTTTTGAGCAAAACAGACAGGAGGGTGAAGCGAAATGTATTCACAAACTCACTCAAATGTTTTGTGGCCAAAAAACCCCCCATTTGCTTCAGGCTTCTCAGCGTTATATTCTATCAATGACTACGTCACTCGTTTCTATTTCAGGGGGACTTCTCATATTTTTCCTCTGAGCCACACGAATAAATGCAAGCCAGAGCACTAGGCCTTCCTAAAGACGTACGCTGTTATGCAATGACACGTATGCGATACGTACGGCATGCAAGCAGATACCTTCCATAAGAAAGTACCACCACTGCTAATTTTGCTTCAAAGATGACAGGTTAATCTGTCATAGAATACCCTATTTAAGTAACCACAAACATATCACACGCATTTCTCTGTCTTGTAAAAGAAAAGAAGATGCTTTTATCAAGGCTTCATCTCGTCTGTGCTTACACAACAGTGTTTTGGTTTTTAATGTAGAAATGTAGGCAGCTGTACGCTAGATGTGGCAATAAGTACCTGTACACTCGAAGCTACAGGAACCTGTTCTTGCTTCAACATTAGTTCTGAAGATGTCTATTGAAATTTAGTTCAGCTGAAATTGGACCTCTGTAAGCTGAAATCCCATTTAAAATAAAAAAAAAAAAAGAATTTGCATCATCAGGAAAATTAGCCACTAACTATCCTGTAACTTGCAAGATAATCATTAGTAGAAACATCCAAAGCCACATGGTGAGCCAAGTATTTAAAGATTACTTTATGACTACACTGAAAACTCTTATTTTGAAGAAAATCCACAAAAAGAGTAGCGAGATTATCTGAGTTACAGGGCAAATACAAACGCTTCCAATTCAAATCCTTCTTTGCATGAGTAGTCCTGTTGGAGTTAGCCAACTAACTACGTGAATAAAAACCACTGGCACGTTAAAGAATTTACAAGAGACAACCTGAATACGCCCATCCAAACACATTTTAAGGTCACTGTAAGGTTGTTGCTCTGGATCTCACAGAAAAAAAGAGCATATGTATTTGCAAATTTTCTGCCACCGCATAAAGCTAATTTTATTTTTGTTATATAGGAAGTTCTGGAAAACTGTTTTGCTCCTTCCCTCAAAACCAAAAAAGTGATTTTTTTTTTTTTCCACAGAAAAATGAAAAAACAAAGCAGAGATTTTGTCTGAGAGCTGTTAAGGATGGCATTCATTCAGGTTTTGTGTTTTAGATAGAGCTCAAATATTCTGGATGTAAATACTGCCAAAACTATAGTTTCAGAAAAATTTTGTACAGGGAGAAGACTGGTTTTTCCCACTCATCATATACGCCAGGGTATTCTTCTAGAAAACGTCTTGTTGTTTTTACTGGAAGTCATTTCTTTTTACTAAACTATAGATATTTATGCTCTATAAAAGTGCCAGCTATGAAGAGGTATGCACAGGCCAGTCAAAGAAAGGAAATTAATTGGGGGGGATTCATGTGGGGTTTGGGTTTTTTTTTTAATAAGGAAGAGACGCCGGACTGCCTTCCCGTGTGGCACACTTCAAAGAGAGAGATTTACACAGACAACTAACTGACGTTGACCCCAAGAACGCTACCACCCTCATGAATTCTCATCAGGTAGCTAGGAGCAGAATCAAACCTTTAGCATCCCCATGGGACATGCTCTACCAGCATCACCCAGACCCCGCTGGACTTGTCCCCTCTGGAGGCCAGGATACGTTCAGAGGACATATAAGAAGCAGCAAGTATATAACTTCATTTGCAACACCGGGATGTGCTAACTGCAGTTGGAGAGATTTGAATACCAGCGTGGGGGTCCACGTTCGGGAGGATGGAGGATTATCTTCGGCAAGGCAATTCTTCACCCTTCCCTTTAGTTACTTAAATGGGTCTCAGCGCCGAGTACCCCAGCACCTGTCCAAAATATTGGCAACTGGTAACTTGGTGTTCTTCCGAGCTGTGTTCTAGCCAAGAGAAATGAGGGAGAAGATGCAAAGAATCAGTCAAAACGTAAAGTTACATGAGAGGAAGACGGAAAATATTAAGTATTTCCTGTGTTAGCCAGGTCCTAACACCAAATCTCTATATAGTTTTAAAGATGTCGTTAAAATTTAGCTTTGGAAATTCCACATCACTCAACAAGGGCTAGAAGCCTCTCTGCTAGATTCTCCCAGAACGTTAGGAACACAAGAAATAATATAAAACCCGGGGTGGGGGGGAGAAATCCCTCTCCAGTATTTCCCTAGATGGCAATATTAATATGACCTCACGATTTATTGCCCACTCTGAAACTCTCGCATTCGTCTCACCCATGCAATCCATGGTGGGAGTGATCAGACACATCACGGCACAGAAACTCTTCCTAGCGGAGCGAGAAACGTGAGCAATGCAAAGAAGGGACACTTTCCTGTATAAGTCTGTGTGAGCGGACACTGTGGTGCTCATCAGCAGGAGGCATAACTTGGTCTGGCTGACCTGAGCGGTGCAACGCTGCGCTCCGCTCCCCACCGAGCAAAAGCGTGCATAGGACATCTACTGCCCAGCTCCCAATAGCTTGTTCTTGGGATCCTGTTCTGTTATGGACTTCGTCTTGACTTACACAAATACAGCTGAGATCACAAACCAGGTCCTAAACTTTCCAGGGAACTATTATTTCCTAACAAATGAAGCTCATGTTAACATGTTCTGGCTTCTGCAGTCCAGTTGGAGCAATTCTTAAATAGAACTGACTGAAAACATTTGGTTGTAACTTCCCTTTATCAAAAGGGAAAGAAAAAATAAAGAAAATTTTGCAATACAGAAAGTAACTTCATCGCTTTGCCAAATGTCTCGTATAAAACAGGAAAGTGCTAGGAAGTTTCGTTTCAGCCTTTAGAAGGTATGTTTTCAATATTTTATTCCAGATCAAGTATTTTCTCTGATCCGATTCCCCCCTACTTTTTAAACTTTTAACTTGCCAAAATAAATCTAAAACATTTTGTTTCACTCTAAACTGAAAAGGACAAGTGATTATTATTTCTTCTATCTACCAACAAACAAAACATCCATTTTTCTGACTACTTGTAGTATTTCCGCTTTGATGCGATGAAATTTTGTACACTGTCTGCAAGCGCAAAGCCCAAGTTTCCAGTTCCTCCAAGCAGGGCTGCACAGTCACCTCTAACTGGACAAGGTATCAAGGGAATGAGCATAAGAAATAAGTCATCAGAATCAAGAAATCAAGATCATCTGAGCAAGGATGAGCAAGAGCAGAGCCTCTCTCTAACCCAGTAAATGCCAGCAGTGGATTAAGAAACAACTCTAGCAAGCGTATTGAGCAAGTCGTCTACAGAGATCAGTTCCTGATGTGAAGATCAATTCCAGATGATCAGCTCTGCCATCCATCACGTACAGTTGCATGCAAATCTTTCTTCCTCACAGGCTTGCACTGAGGGCACGGAAGCAACATAAAGTCAGAAAGGCAGAGATTTCTTTCAACCATCCAAACCTGCTTAGAACACTCCTATCGGCATTAAATCCTTTCTGAAGGTGGATCAACGCTCCGATCAACAGACCGCCAAGATTATGATACCGCCAGCTGTCCTTCACCATACTCGTAGCTGGAAAATAAATGTAACGTTCAACACAAGAGAAGAAAAACCAGAAAGTCTCCTCAGCTACTGCTCTGCTCTGTTCCCCGTAGCCGGGCGAGCTGACTGGGAGCTTCACACAACTCGTTGGCTCAAAACAGTCTCACTTTTTTTCCCCCTCCACCTTCCCCAGTGAAGATTCTTGCCCTTGCTCATACCCAGCTAGTACTGAAGGCAGCAGTGCGGGGGGACATTTATTCTACTAGACAAGTCTTGCTTTTCCTGCATTTTACAGCAGCAAGTTGAAGAAAAGTCATAAAAATAATAAGCACAATAACTTGAGAGCTGTGGCACTAGGTCTGTATTGCGCAGTCTCCGTGAGCGGTGTCCAAACTGAGGATACTTTTCACAAACCTACGGCATTTATACCTAAACCAGTGCCTAGATAGATTTAAACCGCGCTTCAGTGCAAGCCGCGAGGCTTTAGAAAATAAGGTGTAGGTGTCAATTTTCCCAGCAGAATCCCACATTCATTAATACGTCCTATTATAGCATTCCTCCGCAATGCTTATTCATGCTTAACCACAACCACAATGTTGATTACTTTCCACAGTAGGTTTTATTGCAATCACTGGGGTATGATTTTCTGTTTTGTTCCACGTAGTTTTGCCTTTCATTAGTTTCTTTTATTCACTATTAACTGTACTGAGATGCAGACAGCAAAATTCAGTCTTGATTCCAAATGTTTAAGTATCTAGCACTGAAACTCCTTTAGAGCCAGACTTCCCTGCTCAGTCTAAGTGGGACCTGTTTTCAAATTCAGACTCTGATCTGGCTTTGCTTCTGAAATACCGCCTCTAATATCGGATGTAATCTGATGGAGAAAATTGACAGACTCTTCTCCAAGTATATAGTTATTATTAGCCAGCCCATTATTATCCCTCATGTGCCACTTTTTGGCATTTCTGAACTACGTTTTCCGCTAAAGACATCAAAACACGTAAAAACCAAGGCGGACATCCTGAAAAATGCCAAGCTCTTTAAAATTAAATTTTTTGCCCAACCTTCAGCTGTTACAGATGAACGCACTTGCAAAGCCCATAGCGTTTCTTCAGTTTACCTCGGCTGATAAGCTGGTCTTCAGCGTGATTTCTACAGACTTTTTCTTGTAGGGCTAAAATGGACGGGGAGTTATTTGGTGGAGAGTTTTGAGAAAACTCAGGCCTTCCTGAGGTTGCAGCTGAATAAATCACACTACGGAAGGAGGGAGATAGCCCCAAAGGCAAATTCTGACTTTTCTAGGTTTTCAGAGGAGTGCTCTGAGACACCAGCGTAAATGTGACTACATCTTCTAGAACCTGTATGCAGTAACGCCGTCTCTGAATTATCTTACATTTATTAGGAACACTTGATAGCTTCCCTAATACCAGACCAGAGACACCTACAGAAGAAACATGTCGTATTTTTTGAGATTAATAGATTTCCTTTGACATTTTGCCTTTACTTTTTCCTATTAGACTATAGAACTATACTGATCTTTGTAAGCTAAATCCAATAAATGTTGGCAGTTTTCAAAAGATTTTTTTTTTCTTCATATGTTTGCACAAATAATCCCAAAAAATCCCAAACAGCACATTGCAGCAATGTAGATTTCCACACAGAGACACTTAGAGCTTTGCAATTTAAGTTGGCACCTATCACTCCCTGCTGCTGCATAAATGAGCGTATTCATTTTGGCCTGCTTCCCTCAACAAATACGTTTTGGGACACGGGTCTTTAACGGACCTCGTGAGTCATCGAGTCCCAGCTCCTGCCACGCCAGGCCGACGTTTAAGACATCTAGGTCTCCTGAGCACCCACTTTGCACACCGCAAGACCAAAACTCTTTCCAACACCTTGTAATAACGACCGGGACGCCACAGCAAGCCCTTACCTCTGCAGTCTACTGGGGGATGGCAATTCAAGCCCAGCTGAAGATGCAGGGCTGGCGGGAGGCTGGGCGCACTCAGGTTCAAGTTAGCTTGGTAGAAGGCATACCCACAACTTTGTATTAGCTTTATTTAACAGGATTAATCCAGCTGTTACGTTTCAGATAGCACGCTTTGAATGGATGGCATCTCATTTTTCCTCACGCTGGGACATACGCTACATGGGTTCCCTTTTCCTTTCCCACAGTGCCCTGCTTTCCCCCAGGAACTCCGTAACAGTATCCGTTCAATTTAAAGGGAAAAGGTTCAGCAACTATTTGAGCAAAAGAAATGGCTTCCACCCCAATTTTAAATAATGTCCCAGAGCAAATTCAAACCTTGCCCATATCAAGGCCTTTTTGAACACAATCAGAAGGAATCTTGTTGTAAGGTCACACATAAAAACTGAGCTGTTTTAAGATGCAATAAATCTACTTTCTCACCATGGTTTCCTAAAAAGGCTGACAAGACTGACTGAGGACCCAGAATATCAGAGCTCCCACTTTATCGCACAAGCAGTGATTCCCCGCCAGCCCCACTGGTTGCAGGCATCGCTTAGTTTAATTCAGAAAATATCAAATATACCAGGAAAATGACAGCTCAGAAAAACTTTGGGATAAACAACTCCCAATTTCATCCTAAGCTAAAACAACAGAAGACAGACAAAAGAACTGGAAAAGAAGAATTCAAGTTTTGAGCAATTCTATACGAGATACCTACTTACATTAAAACCCCGACTGCACAAATACTGAACAAGGACTCATTCTTTTCTTCCAAAAAAACCCAACCCCAACTCAAAAATCCAAAATAATAATTTCAAGGAAGCAAATCATAATTAGTAGTGTTCTTGAAAGGCAACTTGGTCCAGACTAGCAAGCAGAGTAGTAAACTTCCAAAAAGATGTAAACAAGCTGAGAAAATTAAGGTTATGTCCACTTCCAGAAGATGTGGCACTTTTAAATATAGGTGGAGCAGTACAATCCCCTTTAACACAACTCCCCTTCCACGAGTGTAAATGTTTGACGTCAAAGTAGCTAATTCTCTCAGAAGAGAAGTCAAACCACACCGATACAACGCAACTTTGCACCTGTAAAACTACGTTCGTGTGAGGTGTTGTTCTAGTACAGCTACTGTAGCAGATAAAAGAGAAAGCAGCGCAGTCCTGCCTGAGATATGCACCAGTAAAAAAAAAAACAAACCCCTGGTGTAGAATGGAAATAAATTACACTGATGCTCACTGGAATCTAAGCTATAAATTACTAAGATAATTTCAAATTTGAGGTATTTTGATGAGCTCCAGAACAGGTCCAGGTAGAAATGAATACACAATATAGATAACAAGTAATTTGCACTATGAACTTTGCTAAAATAAACTGAAAACTCATAAAAAGCTCTCTCTTGAAAGAGGCAACGCGATTCTTTTTAATTCAGCCATCTTAATTTAATTGGCATAGTTCAGAAAGGACATGCAAGACCAATATTGTCCATTATCAATACACAAAGTCACCAATTCCACTATCACCAGGGACAGCACACAAATTCCCCCCGCCACCCCTGCTGTGACCACCCTGGTGTTTATTTTTTCAAGCTATTTTAGTTACTTTGATAAATATGAAGCATTTCCAGTGTGAACTCGTAACATCATATACTGACAACGTCCTGTGATTCTTTATCATGCCCGTAACTACAAATATGGCATTTGGATTGTGAATGTATCACTAAACCAAGATTTAAAAAAAATCCAGTAAACAAACCAGAATCGGTATAGCCTCACGTACAAATATTTTTAAATGTAGACTTGAAAAGTTATACAGAGACCATTTGCAAAGCGATTCCTATAGGACTCTGCTCAGTGAAAAAGCCACCTTCAGAAATCACTATACCAAACCAAGCACAGTATACGTTAACACTGTAATCATTACTTACACAAATTAATTAGATATGACATAGTATGAAAAGCCAATAAAGATATAAATATCATAGTGAAAACATTATTTGTTTTGTTTCAAGTCATAAATCAAAGAGGTATTAACCACCATCTGAAAATATTTCTGTTTAAATATCTTTTTTTTGTTGTTGTTGTTGTTATCATAATGGCTCTGAACCTGGGCATTTTGTTACAGATTCAGTATGAGTACAGCCTTGTTTATTTGGCTCAACAAATGCCAAAATACATGTTCATACACCAAATTTTAAGCTAATGATGGATCATTTTCACAGGGAATTGCATTTTTCTTTCCAAAGAAAAATTTTAGCTGGGGCTCGTTCCAAGCTCTTCGCAATGGCAATCTCCCCAGCAAGATCAGTGAGCTTTGCCTTAGACCTCCTGAATGCTCCTCACAACTGAAACGTCAGTCTTCGCCTTCACGATGCGCACGGAAAAGTCCCCAACACTCCTTCCACCCCCCCTCCCCCTCTACTTAACAATTTTGTTTTGTCCCAATTCAGCTGCATGTGCTTAAATATGCAAAAGAAAAAATATTTTCCATTTGGTTACCGATGTTTTTTTCTCTTCACTTAATAAAGGATGTTGTTGAACACACATGCTGCACAACTACAACATCTTATATCTTTCGGCTCCAAATAAATTATAAAGGCGTATCAGACTTCTCTGACTTCACCCAAGATGAAAGAACTGTTCTCTTTAGCCCATGGAAACACCTACAAAATTTGACTCCTGAGTGGAGAAAAAGCTGTGCTGCTGAAGAGAAGTTCAGCTGAAGTAACTTATCGCTCATTACTGTTTCAAACACTCCCAAGTCCCAGCTATGACTATACTGGCAAGGTAAATTTCTGTGATTTAGATTTAAGATTCATTTCCTTTAGACCGCAAAGAGACTGAGTGCTCACTCCCTTCCTGATTAACTCAAGAGACCAAGGAAACGCGGGCAGTAAGTTAAATGCCATAGTGCTGTATTTCTGCAGTCTTTAATCCCTAAGTGGTTTGGGGGGGGGGTGTTTGGGTTTGGTTTTTTTTTTTTTTTTAAACAGATTTGTGTTGGGTATTTTTCAAATTCTTTCACATTTAGTTATCTTTTGTGGTATTGTCCATTTCTTAGACAATGACACAATTTCCTCTCTTTTATAAGAAAAAAAATTCCCATTGCCTAACACATATAGGACTTCAATTGTACCTATAAACCTTAGAAGGCTTACAATTTGGAAGCGTGGACGTTTGTAGCAGTTTCTTTGATGGTTTTAAACCCGCAAGCAAATCTCTCTCTGTACTTCACTCCTCAAGCACTGCAACTCCGTAACGCTTATTCCATTACAAGCAGATATTCACAATCCACCCTGACACAGGGACAGGCCACAGCTTGGGCTAGAAACACAATCTTGAGGGCAAATTCATTAAAGATCCCAGGCACAAAGAGAAATAAGGCTTTAATTGAATAGTAACCACAAGAGTCATGCTAGCATCACGCAGAATCCACTGCTGAATCATTTGAGGATTATTAATGATTATTTAATGAATATATACTAGTCTTGCAAAGACAATGTTTGCTATACTTGACACAGAACTACATACTAAAAAAAAAAAATCTCTCTTTTTTCCCTTGGGGGTGGTGAGAGTCAAACCAGCTGCTGGGAGACGCCCCACTGATCAAAAATGCCGATCCCTTAGCCTAAACGTGACATTCAAATCATGCTTTTTGACGCCAAGTTAGTCGTACATCCTTCTGGATGTTGGTAAACGTTCAGGTTAATATTCCTTCTGGGCGCTAAAGGGAGCTTTCTTTTCTAACGCTTCCTCTTTCTGTACAGAAGGAGATAGAAATCTCTTTCCTCTTCCTGGCAGCCCGAGGTCTGTGGAAGTCACGCCATCGACTCCGATGCGAGCAGAATTGGGCCCTCTCCACGTAACTGCGAGCTGCCACACACTGAAACCGTTTGGGACTTTCATGCCTATTTTGCCCAAGCACAGAATTTTACTGCCTACGCAGTAGTGAGGGATCAGCTCTGAAAAATTCCCTTGTCAGCAATATCTTGATTAACAACCAGATCTTCTTGTATAAAAATATGTCAGCGATTAGTTAGAGGAGGCAAGGAACGTCATATACAAATCGATCGGGAGAAATAAATGTTGAATGAGGACCACACTATTCATGTAACCTCTTTCAGAAAGTTGGTCATCATCGGTCTTGATTCTGATCCGGCCTCCTAATCACTTCTGGATCTTTAATTATTAGTATTTACAAAATAAATATTGAGGTTGGAAGAAGACTTATGCTTGGACCAAGGGTTTACTCTACTTGTCAAACTCCTAGGTAACCTAACAGCAAGTTGTATATTAGCACAGCTCCACTAAGACCTGAAAAGTTCCTTCTTATTTATATTCAGCTAAGCATTAAGACCAAACCAAAACACCAAACCTAAGCCGAAGTGCAGGCCCTGAATTTTTAAACTCAGCTTAATACAAATGCAAAATGAACATTCCCAGGAAAGAGAAAGGAAAAGTAGAATTTTATGACCTTGAAATATACATTATTTTACCGGGAATTAGTCCTTTACAAATATTTTTCAATAGTTAAGATTTTTTTGAAGAACGTATTTTTAAGGTACAGTTTCATCATCTGATTCTCTGAGGACGTTAGGTGTCACCACTGGAAGTGTGGCCTTATGGGAAGAATATAAACCTGGAAAACTGCCTATTTCAGCAGAAAAACAGAAGGATTTTTTTTTTTTTTCTTTTTCTAAAATCTGGAATGCATTATAAGAATGATATTTTTACTTGTTAACGTGGATTTTTTAAAAGCTCACGTTACACCAATCTGTTTGTGAAATTTAATAACGCCCATGGTCAGGACCCAATCGCTCATTTTCTTGCGTTAAAATCAGTGGTATCTGTCCAGGACAGAGATCCATTTGTACGTATTTATTTGTGGTGTCTATGTCTGCAAAATCAACACAAATATGTTCACATCACCTCGGTTAGAAATAGCTTAACTTGTTTCAAAGGAAGGGAGAATTTAGGGAAGAAAAAAATTGTGCCTCAATAGCCGTTTTTCTCCTTTTTCAGATTTTCTATTCATTTCTTTGTACTCTCGCAGACGGCAATGAAAAAACCACCAATGGTTTCAACGAGCAGAAGCTGAAGGCCGCTTTCTGCTAGAGGACCCGTCCTCCTGTTAGCTCCTTATCATTCGCACCGGTTATTCGGTTGTGAACACCCCGAGGAAGACCGAGGCCGAATCCCACCGCTGCACGCTGCGATGGGCGACGTGGCCCTGAAGATTTATCTTCCCCCCCTTCCCTGGAAAACACAGGGCACGGGAGCAAAAACCCTTCCGTTGGGGATGGGGAGTGAAAACCGGGGTTCACGGCGGGGAGCGGGTTTGGGGGGGGCTCTCCTTCGCCTCAGAGGAGCGGGACACGCCGGGGGTCGTTCGTCCCACCGAGGTAAGAGAGGTTTGGCTTGCAAATGGTGCCCGTGCCCCCCGACGCATCCTGGCAGGGGGCTGCTTCGGGGGGCTCCCCCTTCCCCCCGGGGGGCTCCCCTTTCCCTCGGGGGGCTCCCCCTTCCCCTCGGGGGGCTCCCCTTTCCCCTCGGGGCGCTCCCCCTTCCCCCCGGGGGGCTCCCCTTTCCCTCGGGGGGCTCCCCCTTCCCCTCGGGGGGCTCCCCTTTCCCCTCGGGGCGCTCCCCCTTCCCCCCGGGGGGCTCCCCTTTCCCTCGGGGGGCTCCCCCTTCCCCTCGGGGGGCTCCCCTTTCCCCTCGGGGCGCTCCCCCTTCCCCCCGGGGGGCTCCCCTTTCCCTCGGGGGGCTCCCCCTTCCCCTCGGGGGGCTCCCCTTTCCCCTCGGGGCGCTCCCCCTTCCCCCCGGGGGGCTCCCCTTTCCCTCGGGGGGCTCCCCCTTCCCCTCGGGGGGCTCCCCTTTCCCCTCGGGGCGCTCCCCCTTCCCCCCGGGGGGCTCCCCTTTCCCTCGGGGGGCTCCCCCTTCCCCTCGGGGGGCTCCCCTTTCCCCTCGGGGCGCTCCCCCTTCCCCCCGGGGGGCTCCCCTTTCCCTCGGGGGGCTCCCCCTTCCCCTCGGGGGGCTCCCCTTTCCCCTCGGGGCGCTCCCCCTTCCCCCCGGGGGGCTCCCCTTTCCCTCGGGGGGCTCCCCCTTCCCCTCGGGGGGCTCCCCTTTCCCCTCGGGGCGCTCCCCCTTCCCCCCGGGGGGCTCCCCTTTCCCTCGGGGGGCTCCCCCTTCCCCTCGGGGGGCTCCCCTTTCCCCTCGGGGCGCTCCCCCTTCCCCCCGGGGGGCTCCCCTTTCCCTCGGGGGGCTCCCCCTTCCCCTCGGGGGGCTCCCCTTTCCCCCCGGGTTTCGCGGGGAGCGGGCTTACCGGCGCAGGAGTGTAGCGGTTTGGGTCGGACGAGTAGGGACGGACAGACGGAATAGAGGGAAAGTTTCTCGAAGTAATCGCAGGTTTCCTTGGAGAGAATCTCGTCGATCATGAAGGTCTTGTAGCGCCTCCTGCCTGCCTTGGCCCGGCCGGGAGCGGCGAGCCGCGGCTGGGGCTGGCAGTGCATGGCGGGGCCGGCCCNCGCGTCCTTTTTAGGACGCCCCGGCTGTCAATCAGGGCGCCCGCTGCTCCCCGGCGAGCACCATTGTTACCCTGCGCCGGGCTGGGAGGATCCCGCCGATCCTCTCCCCTCCCTGCTCTCTATTTTAAGATACCGGGGTGTGTGTGCGCGTTTCTTTCTTTCGTTCTTTTTTTTTTTTTTTTTTTTTTTTTTATTNAAAACTGGACGGGTTCCAGATTGGGGCTGGCTTCCCCCCCCGCTCCTTTCTTCTCTCTCCCCCTCCTTGCTCTCCTCTAGCCTGTAATTAGTTTAAAAAAAAAAAAAGAAAAATTAAAAGTGCACATCCTGCAAACGCGGGCTGTCTCTTCCCGAGCCCCTACAGCTTTCTCCGATCGGCATCAAACCTATTTCCCAGCCGCGAAGTGCTGGAGAGCGGCAGGGGAAAAAAAAATTTACTATTTATAGGTGCCTTGCTGAAGCAAACGCTGCCTTCTCCGGAGCGGCATTACTCAGTCTCCAGGCTGCTCTCGCAGCCTGAGATGATTTACTGGCGGATCACTGCTTATCTCAGCTGGATTTTTGCAAAGATGAGCTTTGAGCCCCTTTTCCGCTGAGGACAGGCCCCACGCAGCCCACTGGCGGTGCGTGGGGTGCCGAGGTTTCCCCAAAGCTGTTTTTCCTTGCAGGCTGAGCCCTGAGTTTTATTTCTCCGCTCTGTGGCCTCTCTGCGGCAGCTCCCCTGATTTGCAGGGAGGACTGCTCCCAAATGGGGATTTTAGCCTGCTGAGAAATTACACCGCGCCCTGTTCGGAGTCGGTGTGGTTTAGCACAGGAATCACCGGGACACCTTATTCAGGAGAAGGCGTATCAGGAGTTCTCCTCCCGATTTCAACCGGTTGCTGCATGGTTTTCCAGAAACCGCAGCAGCTCGCAATTACAAACTTTAACTGGGTAAAGAGAGGCTCGTTATGCAAATGTGCCACCCCCCAAAAAAAATTATTTGCAGGCTTCATACAAGGATTTAAGTATGATCTGCAAAACGTTATCAGCCACCGTTTAGTTTTCAGGCTTTGGTGATCCAAATGGCAGCAAACTCTTCTTTTACTGCTAGAAAACTCAAATCTGGTTTTGCAGAAGGAAACAACCATCTGAAACGCTCATAAACAATTTGAGCAACTTTTATTTTACTGATCTATATTTTTAAAAGCCCTCAAAAATCTATAAACTATCTTTCATCTCTTTTGCAAAAGCACTATTTCTTTTCAATTACAAGTATCTTGAAACTTCAAAGATACATTTGCCGATTTGGAGACTCCTAAAACCCCCCCAAAAAAAGATATTCACATTGTCCGCACAGTCAAAACTGGAAAGCAGACACAAGGAAATATAATACTTTGATATATCCTTTGAACTTTTTTCTTAAAAACTCGTTACATGGTTTTAAAAAACACGGCGCAGCAAATGATATTAAAAAAAAGATAAAGCAAAGCGATTTGCTCATTGAGCCATTGGAACGGCATTCTCATTTAAAACAAATTGGTTGGAAATGGTTTTAGTTCTTTTTATTTTGAGAAACTGAAGCGATCCTACAAACAGGAATTGAACTAGAACGACAACAACCACTAAGGAGTTCAAGGACTTTTTTTCCCCTGATGATATAACTATTTTAAAATTAAACTGTTGCTAAACAAACGGCAAATATTTAAGGCGATGTGCTGACTTCATTAGGAATGTAACTTTATGAGTAGTCACTTCGTAATTCAGACATAAAACATTTTAGGAACATACTTTCTTTGCTGCTTTTTCAGACATTTCTTTTTCAAGAAAACAAAATAATTACCAGTAACATTAACTTCAGCAATTGCTGCTTGCTGATAATTACTGCAAAGAATATTTCTGAAGCAATGTCCTGAGCAAGCTATTGATTTAAATCCTGAAAGAGCAGAAACCAGCAGCAAATGGCATTTTGCTCCACCGCGTTTCCTCGGTGTCTGGGCAGTAGCTGCAGCCCCCCTACCCCCACTCCAAATTCATTTTGCATTTACTGGCTTTGCAAAACCTGACAAGACGCAGCAGAGGAATGTCTCCTAAATTGAGAGCGCAATACAAGCGCTAGAAATCAAAAGAGTCTTCCATGAGGCCAACTAGATCCAGCCCAGAAATCAAGAGGGGAAGAAAACCGCCGGCTCGCCTAACTCACACACAACTGACCGCAAGACAAGAGTCTCCGCTTGTCTTTAAACGTTTCTTTCTCACATCTGAAGGGCTGGATATCCAGAGATGTGGGGCTGGCACCTCCACCCATGCTCTAGAAACACCGATGCCCTCACCGGAGCCCAGGGAGATGAGCTGGCAGGTGGGATTAGC
Source organism: Fregata magnificens (assembly GCA_013389945.1). NCBI lineage: Eukaryota > Metazoa > Chordata > Aves > Suliformes > Fregatidae > Fregata > Fregata magnificens. The sequence goes on from WAAD01039271.1 coordinate 888,936, forward strand.
ATACCCTGGCATGTCTCTAGAAACTTTATTTCTTTTATTAATGAATTTAAAAAAAAAAAAAAAAAGTGGCCAGAGCAATACGGTGGGTTATGTCGTATGAAACACACACTGGCTGTCAATCAAAAAGGGGGTGCTTTGGTCAGGAATAATCGGGGGTTTTGTTTCCAACATTAATGAAGTGGCTGGAATAGCAAACATCTGCCAAGGGGACTCAAACCCCGAGCAGCTGTTGGAGCCCCCAGTACTCTTCCCATGTAGGACAGCCTTGCTGATAAGTACTTCTCCCTAAGGTTTCTCTAGCGGTTGAGAAATGGGGCCGTACGGGAGGGTGGAAAGCAAAAGGCACATTAGGAAAGGTTTGGAGGGCAGAAGACTTGACGCAGTTTGTCTGCGTGAGCCCAGCTCCCGCGCTCCACAAACGGCGGCGTGACAGCAAGTTACCGCGATTTCTGCGCTTGCCCTTTCCAAGAGGGAAGGGAAGTTAATCCGAGGGACACGATCCTGCAATTCACCAACTGAAGCAATTTTTTTGTGTGTGTAAAACCAATATCAGAACTGAGAGGAAAATAGCACCGCTCTGAACTTGTCAGTCAGCAACGGGTTGTTAATGATGACGAGCAAGGCCTTCAGCCCTCCACCGGAGAAAGGAAAGTAGATCCTCCAGGAGGGCAGTCATGTTCAATCAGAAAAGATATGGCAGGAGACCTTCCAAAGTAGGGCTTCTGGAGACAATTTGTTCTAATTTGGAGACAATTTGTGCTCCAGGCACTTTTTGTGCAGTACTGAAACCCCACTGCCGCTGTGCACCTCGGGAAAATAATTAAGCACCTTAGAGGAGATTTGTTTGGTCCCGGCACAAACAGTATTGTAGGATGGTGATTAAGGCCATAGGAATTAAGCTGCTGCTGTATTGCTAAATTTGTTGTTTAGGTAGTACCCAAGTACCTGGCTCTGCTGAGGGAAGAGTTAGCTGGTTGCGCTTACTTACTTCTGTATTTGTACACTGCCTGGCACACTGGGATCGTTTGCCTAAGGAGAGGAATTCTGTTTGATGGGTTTTCAGCTCACTAGTTTTCACATTCAGAGAAGAATTTACAAAGCAAGACACCTATTTTTTCCCTGCCCATTCTGCCAAAAAAAAAAGTGCCAAAACCTTAAAGTGAATTGGTTCTTGTTCTGAATTCCTTTTTCCTTATGAGAAGGGCAAAGATACCTTTCGCAAGCCCGTGACATTACCATGTTTAATCACTAGAAAAGTCCCTTTTCCAGTGAAATCCAACCACCTTTGAAAATAGACTCATACAGACATAACCAATCCTGTTAAACGCCATCCCTCTGATCTTAAGTGTATGCCTTTTTCAGCATGATATTGGGCTTGATACCTGATCCAGAAGAGAAAAATCAAATGTGTGGCTAGAAACAGGGAGGTACAATTTGGGCCAGTGTTTTGCTCGAGGGAAGCGTATCCAGAGGCTTTGTCCTCTCAGCGTGAAAGGTCTTGGTGCATGAAAGTCCCTTTGAGTAAAAAATCTCAGCATCTATCTCACATAAGTAAAGAGGGGTTCTAGTATCTGCCCGATGCCAGAGTAAATGGCAATGCCCAGGAAACTTTTTTTAAAAACCAGAAAAAGAGCATAAAATCTCCCCACACATACACATATAAGGTAAACACAATGAGCCCCTTAGTCTTCTATGTTCCCCTGACAGAAGTGCTTTTTGAGAGAGACAGACAGACACACCTCTGAGCAGGGTCGCTCTCCCCCATCTCCTAGAAGGCCTTTGTAAAAGCAGGATCCCATCATAGGATGGCAGAGAAACCGAAGCGTTTGTTGACTCTGAACTTTACCTTGGCCCCTTTGCAGATGGCAAGATGATACCACTAGGCACCGAAGTGTGCCATGTAATAAAAATCGCAGAGCAGAGAGGTCATTGCACATGCTCACGCACTGCGTTGCCTTCAGGGAGGCTGTTGCTTCCAGCTTATCTTTACAAGCAAATTTCACTCCTGGCCTAAGCGACTGCAGAATAGGACTGCTCCAAGTCCAGCGGTTTCATTGGAATTTTTTTTCCAGCTCCCAAAGCTACAGAGTCTGTCTCAAATCCTCACAATTACATTACTTCTCCTGTCACCTTTAAGTCTGTCTGCAGCCTCTTTGAGTGTCAACAGACCTCACTCTGAGCCCAACTGAGTCTCCTCCTATTCCCCCCACCCCACTGTGATGCTGCAGCATTTGTGCGGTCCGAACCAGCCCTGGCTTCGCTAGCAGGTTTTGTCCCTTAATGGACAGACCTGGGCTTATGGCAGCAACACTACAAAATAGCCCCCTTGCCGTGGTCAGAACAAATCAAGGCTTGATTTACTTTCTTCAGTAGAATCATAGTGAAAGTTGAACTATCAATTGGGACACCTCTGTTGCTCTGCCACAAGCCTTAAACCTAGTCTCCCTTGCTTAGAGCCAACTGTGAATGGTCTAGAAATAGAGTATAATGGTACTTACCATGTGAGTGAAGCCAGTGACTAGTCCCCCAATCAGTATTACTTTAAAGTACTAATACAGCTAATATTGTTTTTATCAGTTGTACGGGGTTTGCGTGGCAAGGTTTTGGTAGCAGGAAGACTACAGGGGTGGCTTCTGTGAGAAGCTCCTAGAAGCTTCCTCCATGTACAATAGAGCCAATGCCAGCCGGCTCCAGTGACAGACCCACTGCTGGCCAAGGGTGAGCCCATCAGTGACAGCGGTAGCACCCCTGGGATAACATATTTAAGGGGAGGAAAAAAAAACCTGCGCAATTGCAGCTGGAGAGAGGAGTGAGAATATGTGAGAGGAACAACCCTGCAGACACCAAGGTCAGGGAAGAAGGAGGGGAGAAGGTGCTCCAGGCACCGGAGCAGAGATGCCCCTGCAGCCCGTGGTGAAGACCGCGGTGAGGCAGGCTGTTGCCCTGCAGCCCGTGGAGGTCCTTGGTGGAGCAGACATCCACCTGCAGCCCGTGGAAGACCCCACGCCAGAGCCGCTGGATGCCCAAAGGAGGCTGTGACCCCGTGGGAAGCCCACGCTGGAGCAGGCTCCTGGCCGGACCTGCGGACCCGTGGAGAGAGAAGCCCACGCTGGAGCAGGTTTGCTGGCAGGACTTGTGACCCCGCGGGGGACCCACGCTGGAGCAGTCTGTTCCTGAAGGACTGCAGCCCGTGGGAGGGACCCATGCGGGAGCAGTTCGTGAAGAGCTGTAGCCCATGGGAAGGACCCACATTGGAGAAGTCCGTGGAGGACTGTCTCCTGTGGGAGGCACCCCACGCTGGAGCAGGGGAAGAGTGTGAGGAGTCCTCCCCCTGGGGAGGAAGGAGCGGCAGAAACAATGTGTGATGAACTGACCGCAACCCCCATTCCCCGTCCCCCTGCGCCGCTGGTGGGGAGGAGGTAGAGAATAATTGGGAGTGAAGTTGAGCCCGGGAAGAAGGGAGGGTGGGGGGAAGGTGTTTTAAGTCTTGGTTTTGTTTCTCATTACCCTACTCTGATTGGATTGTTAATAAATTAAGCTAATTTCCCCAAGACGAGTCTGTTTTGCCTGTGACTAACTGCTGAGTGATCTCTCCCCATCCTTATCTCAACCCACGAGCCTTTTATAATATCTTCTCTCCCCTGTCCTGCTGAGGAGGGCAGTGATAGAGCAGCTTTGGTGGGCACCTGGTGTCCAGCCAGGCTCAACCCACCACATCAGTGCTGGTAGCAGACTCAGAATGCACAAGCCAGAAAGAACTCATCACACAGATCGTAAAGTCCCTTAGAAAGGAGAAATAGATATGGTTTCAGATCTACATGCAGAGAAACCAAGGCAGAGGCTCCCTCTGCTAACCCTCAGGACAGAAGCCAGACCTTACTGAACATCATGCATTCTCCAGGTGGAAAGCATGATCTAAATCCCAGTATTTTCCTCCTGTGACCTCATTTTTTTTCCCCACAGTGCCACTGGGGGCTGTGAGACAGTGTCTTGCTATTTTTCCAGTTACCTCTTTGCAGGGACGCAGAACACCTGAGCAGCTTCTCCTTTCCTAGGCTCTATTGCTACCAAAAAATCAAACCAGATCCTGCCATTGGCAGTGGTGGTTGGAATGGTTTCCATGAGCTCACCAGGGCCATTGCCTTGCCTATGCAGGGCACCAAACATTCCAAACCGGATAGAGTAAATCATTATGAATCCTGAGACAGGCTCACTGGCAGAACTGAAGGCATTTAGAGAGATATTTATAGGGTGGCTCTGATTTTCTGGGTGTATTTCTGGGTGATTTTCTGATACCACGTACACCTGAGTTTACGCCAAGAAACATATGCCATCTTTCAGCATGTGGGGATTTGTTTTTTCATGCTATAGCTAAGAGGCTAGAATCCAGACTTGTAAACTAGGGCTAAGGAGTTTGGGAGCGGCAACCAGGAATGCAAAGGAGCATTCTGTGTCATCCTGAGCAGGAAAACACACTGATGGGACTTGCTGTGGAGCAAAGGTAGCAGATCGTACCCGTCATGGACAGGCCCACTGTTGAGGAAGAAAAACAATCCTGGAGAATATCACAGAAGGCAACTGTTCCTGCTACTGTCCTAAGCACAACACCCGAGGGTCCAGTTTGGGCAAGACAGATGTGCCTGGTCCCCTACTATTCACCCCAAATATTAATGGGACAGTAAACAGTGGTTTTCCCCATGCAGCCATTTCTCCAGGGAACTCCACACGGCAAAACCATCTCTGCCTCATCATCCTACCCGTGGTGTTGTCCTCTCCAGGATGCCAGTGAAAACCAAGACACCTATTTTAATATGGCTAAGGTAACAAAAAAATCTCATTTAAATCACTTTCCCAGAGGGACTGGAACCAACGGTAAGGGGAAGCATCTGATCTCATGAGAACGAGAGTGTTTGGGATCAGAACATCTTAAAAAAGCTCTCCTGATTTTTTGGCTAGGTAGGCTTTCCAGATCTAACACAGTTTCACTCTTTAATCCATACTCCAGCCTAATTTGGATGAGGATCCACATGCGAATGCTCACCGTTTCATCCAGCTTTGCCTAGGGCCAATTATTTTTTGCACAAGGCTTGCTAAATCTCTGCCAAGCTGGATGGTAGCGTGTTAAAAAAGGAAAAATCAAAATATTTCTAACTCCTTCTATAAGAGGGGCCAGGATGTTTTGGTGTTCTGTGACTGATGCTTTATTCATTATTCAAGAGGATTATATCTGTTTGTTTTCTTTTTTCCTACAAGACAATTTACCTGAAAGCAGAGAAGGAAAAAAAAGATCTGAAACCAATAGACCAGAAGAATGTCTCCAGTCTCCATAGAGACACCAGAAAAACACCATGATCATGTGAATTGTACACAAGAAGCCTATTCATACAGGAATGGGTGGTGTTCCAGGACGTTAAGTAATTTTGACAATCTGCCACTATCTCAGCCTGCAAGAAGCCCAGAGGGAGTTATTGATGCCATCAAGTACTGATCTTTATAAATGGTTTCTAGACAGCCTTCATCATTTTGGGCTCTGCAGGACCACAAATCCAAACCTGCAGATGGATCTTAGCACAGCCATTTGAAGGAAACCAAGACCACCATCCCCAGAGAGAACCCAGATGCTCTGTGTCCTACACAAACCGCTCAGGCTTCCCCTCCCAAGCAGGCTGCAGAGTCAGGAATTGCCTGCAAGAAGCACAGTACACTACAAGAGCCCAGGTCTCGCTCTTCACTTACCCAGGCGCCATGCTGCTGCAATTCACTGGCATAGACAGACTTGCACTTAATTGATGCAAGGACAAACAAGGAGAGACAGGGGCTCTGGGAGTCAATAAATAACAGAGCATACCAGAATTTACTGTAGCACTGCTGGATTCCTAGGGTTCACAGGTAAGGCTGAGACTTTCATTGCCTAACGCTAGGAGAAGGGCAGAGATATTTCCAAGAAGCAGTGCCTGATCATGCCTATAAATAGACTCATTCCTTCTAAACAAGGAAAGAGCAAAACCTCAGCTACAGTGAAAAACCTCTTTCAGAGGTTCTGGCCAAATTTACTCTTCTGAGGTAGCCTGCTCACAGGCAAAGGGCTTGCTGCATGCGTGGAAGCCAGCCAAGGCAGGGTTGGTGCTTGAAACACAGAGGAGAGTCTCCCTTCTATTAGAAGTGCCTAATTTGGCTACCTGCGATGCTCAGCGTCCTTCCTCGACCTGCCACAAAGTCTGCATAAAGCTCCTACCTGTGGAACAGCTCAGGAATCAATTTCATGGCCAGAGTTGAAGAACGATGCCATTCCCAGGAGGATTTGTTGCCTGGGTTGCAGCGGTTGGGTATTATTTCAACATCAGCTAGGAAGCAGCACGCGGCTCCAAGGGTTCAGGAGCACTGTATTTGGGGGACTCTGCACATGGCTGGGCTGCCTGCAGTACACTCAGATTCATCAGCCCCAGCTCAGTCAAAACTGCTTGTAACACTGAATCCCTCAGAGGAGCCTTGGACTAAAAGATTTGGCCCTGAAGAATGACCTGTCTGCACCAGTGCCGTTCTGGAAGCAAATCTGTCACACTCTGGATTGCTTAACTACAGCCAAGGCACCCACAGGAATCTGCAATCCATCAGGTTGTGCCACTGCTCACCTCCACAATAACTGGCTCTGCCTCACTCCCCTTCTGGTTGCTGCAACATGTTTTCAGATAGAGCTTTTCAGAAGATCCTGGCTCTGTGCAGGCACAAGTCCTGCTGCCAGCCCAGGGTTCAGACCAAACAGCTAGTACCCACAAGGAACAGGGAGAAATCAACTAATTCAGTTGCCACTCAGTATAATTAGGACATTGAAATACACATAGCTGTTAAGACCCTGGTGCCAACGGTTAAGCCACAGAGCTTTTACTGTGTTATCAATGTAAGCATGGGAGTAGGACATCAAACAACTGATACATGTGTCCAATCCCCTTGCAAGTTCCTTGACTCAGATGTCCCATTTTTCTGCCCATAACCTCAGCTTCATGCTTGACCCCGAGCTGTTTGTCTTCTCACCATTACCTGCTTCTTCGCCTGCTCTCTCTTTTTCTTCTTTTCTCTTCTTATTACCTTACCAGAGTTGAGGCAGTGCCTTCCTTTCTGTTTAGCACCTCATATTTTGCTCTGAAAGTCTCCCTGCTATAAGGACAAGAAGGAAAAAAGAACTCTGGCAAAAAAAAAAAAAAAAAAAAAAAAAACCGTGAAAAAAAAAAAAAAAAAAAAAAAAAAAAAAAAAAAAAACAAAACAAAAAACTAAGAAGGAAAGCTCATCTTCCCCCTTTTGTAAGAAAGGAAGGGTGCCCACGCCCCTGCATTTCCACCTGCAAGGACTAATTAGGGGTCATTGTGCTAAGTGCCTTCTGCACTATAAAAAGGGGACAGGACAGTTGTAGACACACCTGTAATAGTTATGGTTGCTGGTTATACTGTGGTAATAACTCAATATTAATCTCAGAAATTGAAAACAAAGTGTTGTAGCTATTAAAATAAGCAAGGTCAATATAAAAGGAGTCTGTATAGACTATGATTGCACACTATTGACCTAAAAGGATACCATGAAGAAAAAAAGTCTGAGATCCTATGGTAAGGACATCTTACTATAGGCCGTGCTTTATTAGGTAGAGCTCTTTCTCTCTCTTTTTTTCTCAATTCTGAACTTCAAACAAATGTCTCTTTTAGCACTGAAAGAACAATGTTCCAACACTTCATTTCTGAAGTCTTACTAACACACATAAAATTTTACCTTCACCAGCCATGGATCGATGTTGTAGGTAAGAAAGCTCCTTATGAGCTACAAGGGGTCAGGGAGTACTCTGAGACTCCTTCGTCTTAATTCTTCTGTGCTTTCTATAGTAAAGAAAATGATTATTTACCACAGTTGTAGCTCTGAAGTCTAGAAGAATACTAAATGCCTAGGAAAATAGAAGCATTAAAGTAGGTATGTATGTGCACATGAAGAGGAGTCAAGGCTTATAGAAAGTCTTCTATTAAGTGAGCAGAAAGAAATGATTCAGCTGCAGCTGGAGAATAAACCAAGATACAAAATTTCTCATAGTAAAACAAGCTTCTTTTCAACTTACTACTACCAATTCATAGCCTGTTAGTGATTATTAGTAATGAAACAGCTTACTTCAGCCTGTCCTTTTACAGTGAGATGTCTGCTCCTAGAATGACAGAAATAGGCTTTCTTCCCTTACATAATAGAGCAGAATAACAAATAACATATAAAGGAAACATACAGCATCTCTGCTACAATTCTTTCAGAAACAAATTCTAGGCAGACATGGATGGGCAGCTGGGGTGAGAAGGATGGGGCTGACAATAAATGGTAACAGCATCGCTAGCTGGGAAGCCTGAGACTAAACTAGCAGGTGTTTCTGTCTTGGTGTAATGCCTGAACATGGACATTTGATGTGCAACTAATTCCAAACTCAAGGGCATGCTTTAGACACCAATAAGCAGAGCGAACCTTGCTGATCTGGGCAGAGGAAAGCAAGTTATCAACTTGGTGTACATCAACCAGCTTACGGCAGCTCTTGGTCCGTTCCAGCATGACAGGCTCCTGTCTTAGCTTTGCCCATAATCAAAGCAGCTTGTGGATGCCGTAACAAAAAGCAAGATGGGGGAGTTGAGGGCACTTGGGCATTGGAAGCATGAAAGGAGGTGTGAGACCTAAGAAGGAAATAGACCTCTTAGCAGGAAGGAGAGGAGGTTTGAATGACACTGCATGGAGGGGGCTGGCTAGGGATGGTGGGGCAGGAGGCAGAGGGCTAACTCCAATAGCTGGCCTGCGTCCCTCTTTTTTTGTGCTGCTGCTTTGACCTACATTGGCCAATCAATGTCATCTCTGGCATACTACCTTCACTTCAGTCTTCCACTTAACACTTGTTGTTAGCTGCTATGTTTCTGCAGACATGAGTGCGAAAACTCCCAGGGTCTTCCAGAATACTAGGACTGTGAACAGGATCCAGTTTAACAGATTAATCCTGTTCCATTGCCTGCAATGGGACTAAACTGATACTAGATAAGGACCTGTCTTGTGATCCAGATGAGGCAAAGCTTGAGAGTAATTACCAGCTAATTAGGTCTCCATGGTCCAACTGTTCTCTCAGTTGAATCAGGATAAGTAACTGGTTAACAATAAAGACCTGCTCTGAGCTTATAGCAGCATCCTTGTGAAAAGTTGCTCCTTTAAACTTCCAGTGTGATTTTTTTTTTTTTAAATGTGTGTGTATACATCTATAGTAAAGGTACGACAATGACAGCCAGGCAAAGGACGGTGACTTAAGATGTACTGGTAAGCCACAAATCATTGTTGGGAAAGGCAAAGAGCAGGTTAAAGGGGTTTCTGTTCCTAATTGTTTTAAGCACAACTGGTATGGCCATATTGCTACAAGATGTTCCCCTGTACAGGAGTGCAAACAACTCTTCCATCTTCCAAAGAGCCCTCTTGATATGAGGCACTACTTCAAGCAGAGAGCAGTTTTGTTCATCTAGTGCCCAGTTGTCACTTTGTACACACAAGTAACAGTAGATATGCAGCCCGGATCGTGGGCTGGGATAAATCAGGCTGGTTCTGTTTGCTTCCGCAGGGCTTAGCCAACTTATATTAGGAGATACAGGTCTCTTGGGCAAAGGTACATGTTGTCAGCTGCTGCTTTCTGTCTCCCCTGCAGGGGATTTTTGACGACTTGGTGACTAGCACCCCAGCAATCTGCAGGGTGGATAAAGGTGGAGTGTTCCGGGGCCGGTGGTATTTGTGAACGTTACCCCATTGCGCTTTACAAACAAATAAATGCTCTCAGTTCTAAAATGAGCACTTGTAACAGTTCTAAATACATGCAAATAGAAGAGTTTGACAATGTTGTCAAAAGACAGACTGATTAGAGGTCCTGGACTCTTTCTGACCTCTTCACGCTGCACTGCAAACTTGAAGAGCAGCTTGCAGGTCAGAGTAACAGCAATCTGTCTGCCGTGACAGACTTCAGTGGGATCTCCAGAGCCTTGCTTCCCATTGGATATGGAGTCACGGTGTTAGTGGCAGGTAGAGGTAGGTCAGCACAGCTTTACTAGTTTTTCAATAAAGTTATCAATATCCATCAGCTGGGAAGCCCTGTTCTGCATATCCTGCAGCTAAAGCTTGCTACTCTTGTTGTGGTAGGTGCTGACAGTCTGTTTGACTGTCACTAATTTGTCACTTTTTTGACTCATTTGTCACTAATGAACCGGCCATTAAAATGCTAAGTTTGAGAAGACTGTTTGTCAAACACAGGGTGGTGTGTGTGGTTAGAATAGATAGCACCATAGAAACACAGATGCTGGCTAAAGAGGCAAGAAAACAAATGTCCCTTTGGTCTGCTTCAGCCTCAGATGCCATCCAAGCCATGTTCAAACATCCAGACAGGGCTGCTGTGTTCTCATAACCAATTGACTCTCCCTTTTGCAAGTGTTGGGTCACAGACATGCGGGTTATTCATGTTAAAAGACAGGCAACACAACTCTTCCATAAAAGTCCAACAGACAGACACATTAACCCCTGTAATCCCTTCCTGCGGTGTATATGACGCCACCCAGATTTATTAATTAAACCCTGTTACCCGGTGGCCACTGTCAATTAAGTGTTTCCTTGTAATGTGTATAATGAGGGCTCATTCATTAGCAAATGTTTCCATTACATTTAAGGCTGTGAGTCTCTCTGAAGGCTTCTCTTCCCCAAAAAGATGTACAGAATTTGTTGTGGTGTGAGATTCTGGGTGAAGGGGGGGGATGGAGAAGGAAAAAGCAGGGGAGAGACATAACGACTCTGTCGCCGAACTGAACAATTAATAAATGATCATCGCTGTGCCCTGGGAAGGCACGGTGCTACCTGCAAACAACTCTGTTTCAGGAGATGGATGCAATTCCTGGCTCTGCCACTTGCCAGCCCTGTGACCCCAGAAAAGTTGCAACACACCCCTACCTTTTTTGTTGCTGTTCTCTGCTTAGGCAGCTCTCTGGAGAACTGCGTGTACAACTGAAAAGAAGCAACCTTACATGTGGGGCCTGCATCTTGATCGATGCCTCTGAAACGTACCCTCACCCCATAGGCTCTTCAGGTAGCCAACAGTGTTGAGGTCTGAAGTGTTGCTGGCTCAATAACTCATTGCAAGGTTTGTAGTGCTGACACTCTTCTTAAAGTACCAGCTTCCTGAGTTATGTTACTAGAAATATAATCACATCTCTGTCAGAGAAATTCTGACCCCTGAGAAACTAAACCGCCAAAAGACTGAACAAAAAAGCACAAGATGCTTCTTTCAAGTAGCATCTGTAATAACAAAAACTTCATGATTTTAAAAGAGTACTTAAAGTCCCTTCAGACCTGATGTGATTTTTAGATGGTTGGGTTTTGGTAAAACTGATCTAATAGAATAATTAATCCACTCTGAATGTTACCAAGAGTTCTTTCCAGCAGCTGCCTCAAGAGAAAGAGGGAAAGGACTAACTGAATCCAAAGCTTTTAATAAGTACGGGCCTGCCAGTTGTGCTAGAGCAGCTGTTGGGAGATGGAGCTACAGTTCCCCCTTCTGGCAAAATTTGCAGTTGCAAGTCCTTCTTAAAAATACGATTTAAATTAAAAAAGATAAAGTATATTAAATTAATCCAAGGCTAGGTTAAGGCTCCTTGTGAATAAAGCTCAAAGCTAAGTATGCCAGACAAATCACAAAGTCTCCACGTCAGGGAAAAAAAAAATCAAAGCCTATCTGGAGATAACTGACAAATAGCCAAAGGACTTAAACTCAGCTAGTAACTTGTTGGCTAACTTAACCCTAGCAATGATATTATTAGTGCTGCAGTGGTGTTATGTCTTTGTACAATGATCTCGAAGCTTTACATTTACTACAGTGGCAAGAGAAAGGCAAGCTTCTTGTAGAGATTCTTTAGTTGCCGGAGGCCAGTTGCAGAGCCTGCAAACAGATGGGAGTGGAAATTTGGATACCAGGCTGAAAAGTTACTGGGTGGCATCCCTGTGCTGTTCCCTGCTTGTTGGAGTGCTGCAGTAAGCTGTTGCATGCCAGCCCACATGGGGAACGGGGTCGGCAGGAAATCCTGAAAGAATCCCATAGAAAAGATTCGAGTCAGATGTTCCCCCTCTCCCAGGTCCTCTGCAGCCAGACTGAGTGCATGAGCTGTTACCGTTGAGCACATGGAAAAGACGACCTTATCGAATCAAAATCACTGGGAAAAAAAGACAATACCATCTGGCCACTTCTGAGAGAGCTAGAGACCATGCTGGCACTATCTAAGGCAGACTGTACACTCATCCTTCCCCACGCATTCCTGGGACATTTCTAATCATAACTGTGAATGGCATCCCGCAGTGCCTTTCTGGGATCAGGTTCCCCTCTACAAATGCCCAATCCTGTGTTTGGAGGCAGCAGAGCTTCAACTGAAGTCTGTTGAAACACAGCCTGACTCACTACTGTCAGAGCTGGTATTTCACGGAGGGTCCATTAATAAAGTTTTTAAGAGAATGTAATTTAGACTTTCAGAGTATTGTTGTATCTATTCAAAGTTGTGGTTTTTTAAGGAAGCCAGCAAAAGACAGGCAAGGATAAAATGATATATTCCTTGTCCTTTCTTCTGAATCATTCTACAGTAACATATGTGTATAATCAATTATGGAGAGCAAAAAATAGGATTATTTTTAAGAAGCCCGCTTTACTTTTTTCCCTTTTTAGTGTCGGCATGTTCACGCAATTCAAAATGGACTGAAGTGATAACAAGTAACTCAGCACATGGCCCTGTCTGCTCAGTTTATTATCATGCATTCCTATCTGACTATCTAATCTAAGATGCTTTTAAAGGACCCATCATCAAAATATCTAAGTGCTGCCACAGGATCTAATTACTAATCTTCAGGAAGAAACACTGGCTTTGCTGCAAAGTTGGAATAAACCCCCCTTAAATCTTTATGAAGCAGAGGGCCAGAAGGCTGCAAAACATACGTGTATAAAACATAAAATTGTCTTCCTTGTGCCTAAGTCTGTGAGCACTTGATGCATGACGCAATATAAAACTATTGTTCTATCAGAAACGATGGTGTTATTTTACACTGCACGAGACCATGAGTCATTAAAACTGTGTTGTACTACGTCCAAGAAATGGTTTATATTGGCCTGTGTTATTCATCACTTTCTTTATTGGTTGGCTTTTCTTTGAGCATGTTACCACAGAATTTGAGTGCCCTACAAGTACTAGTGGATTCACTCTCACAGCATCCACAGATCACGCAACACTTATCATTTTCTTTACATGTGGGGAGCTGGAGGCAAAGATGAGGGATGAGATTTGCCCAGGGAAATAAGAGTGATTTTCAGGGCAGCACTCCAAATGCAACCAGATGTCTTGTGTCATAGTCCTTCCCTGCAGGATCTCTACTCATCTAAATAGAGCATTTTCCCTTGTCTCCTGACAAGCCAAGGACAGGTTCACCTGCTGGACCAAATAAAATCATAGCCAACGACTGCATCCTTCTGCTCAAAGAAGTTATTAAAACTCTTAAGGTGCAATAGGCTCACAGTAACGCAGTGTTGGATGCAGACTTTGTTGCTTGCTGTATAAAATGGGGGAACAGAAGACTAGGGAATGAGCCTGGGATGAGTCTTTCGTGCTTGTTATAGAAACCGTCTTGCCTAATTCTAGGTCTCTCCTTTCTTCTGCTCCTCAGTCACTACCAGCCTTATATTTGGTTCCTGCCTATCAGGAATATCTTGCATACCCATATTCCCGTGTAGTTCTTCATCACAGACAGGAATAGGCTCATGAATCACATCCCTGTGTCCCAGACAGAGAACACAGAAGTCTTCGCTTCAACTCAGTCCACACAGAGTTCCTCAGCTTCAAGTCAAAGTATGATTTTCCTAAAACTGCTGTCAAACTGTGGGTGGGCACTGTCTGATTTACAACTTGTGTGGACCGAATCAGTTTGTAGCAGCACATTTGCAGCTAAAAAGTAAACCATTATAGCCGAGTTTACTGTAGCAGATATTGTATTCTCATGCTGCACCAGTATAACTTATGTTTCTAAGCAAATGTATATAGACAGGGCTAGCCAGTCTCATCTTAATGACTGTCATCCACTTTCTCCCATGGACAGGAGTATAACCCACGTAATCTCAGCCCCAGTCCAGCCTTCTCTTCCCATTATTCAAGTCACCCTCCCTACTAAGCAATAGCAACACATTCATAGAGTTAAAGCACGTACCATAAAGTTATCCAGACGGCTGAGCGCAGACATCCTTGAACTGCTCTGGTTAGTAATTTTGGGGTGAAACAGCATCTTCAGGAAAGCACCCACAAAGCCTTCATTTGATGGCATCCTGAAACAGGGAATTCACCCATCTGCTGAGATGTGCCACTACAAAATGAAAGTTTTACATCTAATCTGAATGTGCTCACCTTTAGCATCTAAATGTTGATTCAATAAGATTGTTTGGCATTTGATTTCTAATGTTACAACTCCTACTAATTATTTTGCTTTCTAGTGCATTTATAAAAGTGTGTTTCAAAAAAACCATTGTAATTTTGCAAACTGTTACACAGAGCAGGATTAATCATCTGTAAAAAAGTACACTCATCACTGGAAAGCCATTTTAAAACGTCCAGCTTCACTCCCTAGTCTGCCTGGCCTGGAGTTAGCAAAGGTGCTTCTGCCCTGCCAGGGTTCACACCAGCTCATGTACCAGAGGGGACACGGATGAGCCAAGCTGCACAGGTAAATAAATGGAGGGTAGCAAGGTAACAAGTTCACCACTCACTATAGCCATGCCTTTCCAAGAGAAGACCACCAGATGGCAATCCTCCAGAGCAGAGCCTCAGAGCCAGCACATAAGCATAACCTCTTCCTGCTGCAACGTGAGGCGAGAGCACTAGCTCAAGCCAAGGAAACCTGAGAAAATAAAAGACCAAAATGTCCCTGAGCTTTGCTGAAGAATTCAGGCTGAACTTCTGTACCATAATGGGCAAACTCATCACTGCACGCCGCCTTCTACCTCTCATTTGCCTGTCTTTCCCACACTACTCTTATTACTATTATAGCTATTTTTATTTTGGAAAGCAATAGTTACTTTTAATAGGTTGGCACCCAGCTGGGACGAGCAGCCCTTGTGCTGGATGCTGAATCACCATGCAATAAAAACTGTCCCTTTCACCAAGATTTTACAATCTAATGTTATTTTGCTTCTCTGGGGGCACTCCCACAGACAATATAACACCTTTCCTACCCTAGCAGCTCCTGTGCAGAAGTCAGAGGGAATACTGTTACTCTCCACGTACCTTGGTAAAACTGCCTGCCTGTTTCATACCAGATGGTTTGCATAGTACAGTGAAGGGGCTTGAATGAGCGTGAATAACACTTCTTCTGTTACTCTTGTCCCTTTCTGTATTCTCCCATAATTATATCATTACATTTGTTACTTTGAAAACACCAAAATATAAACCAATCTCAGCCTAGAAGAGTTCATACTGGGAAGGGCAAAAGAAGGCCTTTAATGACTGAGTGCATAAACTATCATTTTAAAAAACAAATCAAACATGCAAAGCTTAGCAAAGCAATCTCTTAAAACCCAGCCCTGGGAGGTGGAAGGAGGGGTGGCGTTATCCTAAAGATGGGGAAACTGAGACAAGTGCCTGCAGTCAGTACCAGAAGGGCCGCCCTGCTCCCGAGTCTGGGGTTCCCAGAGCTGAACCCCTCTGCCTTCTGAGTGCTTCCCCACGCAGAGAGCTCATCCACGATGCCAAGCCCATGATCTCCATTTCAAGCCATCCTCCTGCTCTGCGGAGCCTTACTGCTGTAAACCCTCTGTCCCACCTCTGCTCTCTTGCCACCTGCATCATGCAAGGGTCTGACCTCAGCTCTGGAGTTATAAAATATTCAGCAGGAGCGAACGAGAGCTGGGATGGAGCTGGATGCTGAGTGCCAAACAGGCAAGGAACAGCAGGGGGAGGTATCAGGCCAGACATGAGAATAACCAAGAGAAATTCCCTGCCCTGTGCTGTTAGACAAGATAATCACGATGGTCCCTTTGGGTCTGCGTGTCTCCCACTCCCATCTTCCACTGTGGGAGACGGTGCGCCCTGAAAGTAGTTGTGCATAAGGAAGAAAATGGTTTTACAGGCAATATACAGAGACAATCCTTTGTGCCCTGGTCAACTGCACAGCTGTGCACATCTGTGAGCTCTTGAAAGGACACAGTCACTGGAGGGACACGTAAGCGGCTTTGCCCTTTGGGTGTACGTTTGAATGCTGCTGATCTCATCCCTGCCACGCAAGTCTAAAAGAAAAAGACAGGGATGCCACATGCATCCCTGGAAGAGGATGTAGCTCTCACCCTCCCAATGCATGGATGCTCTCAATAACCAGAGGTTCTGAAGAACACATCTGGAATCACTTACAGCAGCATCTGGAAGCTGTCATGAGCTGCAATGAGACACAGTTGTTTAATTATTCTGGGTCCACATCCTTTGCCACTGTGAAGCTGTCAGTGGCCATTCAACCTCCTCGGCACAGATCCCAGCACACCATCCCTGCATGCTACTCGTCACATGTAATACTTGTGATGGTACAGGAAGCATCAACTTTATCTTCAGTCCTGCCCTGATGGCATCCAGCACAGGCAAACAACTATGGGAAGTTCACTGTTACAGCAAGAGGAATGAAATAAAAAGGAAAATTTCTTAAATGCTCTACGAGCCTAGAACAATAGCCCTGTAATATTCATAGTTTGTCTCACCACCAGACACAAATGAAGCTTTCATTCCACAGCATCAATCCATTCTTCCGTGAGAAGTCCCTCAAGAAATCTGTCTGCAGCAGCTGGGTGGTTAAACATTATCTTATGAGATATCCTAGAAGAGGAAAGGAGTATGAAAGCACCCAGGACAGACTTCTACTTTACCATTATATTCTCAGTACCTCATGCTCTCTTACCAATATAGAATAGATGGTCTTTTCATGGAAGATGCTCCTTTTTGATTCCCTGTCTCTTTAACAGCATCTTTGCTTGCTCCTGGAAGTGAAGGAGTTAAGCAGACTGTACTGTGCATTTTACTTATAGCACAAAGGGAGAGAAGCTAAGGATTCTTGCTCATTATCCCAGTGCTGAACTTCAAGCCTGAACTTCCTCTAGAATCGTTTGCATCTTCCCTTTCCGCCTCCAGCAATGCCTCTGAGGTCAGTGTCTTGACCCAGGATGGATGGGATTAGAGCAGGAGGGAGGCTGATGCTTATGCTCAGTCAACTGTTTCAGAGTGAGATGGTGCTCCCTGTGCTAACAGGAAGCAGAGAAACGTGAGAAAAAATGGAATAAAAATAATAGAAACCAAACAGGAATGTTGAGAAGTTCTGGGGAGAAGAGGAAACATGAAAGTACATGCTACAAAAGGACAGAGTGCACTCACGCAACAGTGGCTCCAAGGGTGCAAATGAGACGTATCGAAAATGCAAAGGAATGATAGAGAAATCATTAAACCAGCACCAAATTCCAAAGGATACATCTAAGAGTTCAGCTCATACTGCAATAAACAGCCAGATGGCTGCGTATCCCAGAGAGACGCTGCTGGGAAAGGAAATGGAGAGGGAAAGAGGGGGAGAGCAGGGTCACTTACACACGACTCTTCCATTCCCAGTGAAAGAGGAAAAGGAAATGTAGATTAACAGAGGTCTTCATGGCCCCAGCACTGGCTGAGCCAGCACAGGCACAGGAGGCAGAAGCAGCCAAGGAATGTCTTTGAACCTCTTGTGCTCACATATTTTTCTTGCCCTCTTCCCTCTCATTCTCTCCCACCATTTCAGCCCCCTCTTTTCTTACTTACACACCACCCCTCTCTCCATTTCTGACAATCTCTCTGCACTTTTTCAGAGGCCCAGAGCAAGGACTGGTTTATAGCACCCTAAGCCATGTGTCACCGTCTCACGTCCTCACTTCTTTTGGTGCTCCAGAGCAGAGTCCTTCACTAGTCACGGTCAAACAAAGGAGAAGCAGTGAGACAAGCCTTTACTCTTACAAAAAGTGCTCTCCGGCATCCCCAAAGGTCCACAGGATCTCCCAGATTCATCGTCCCCATGAAAAAGGGAAAAATCAAACACTCTACTAATAAAGTCATGCAGGCTGGACTTCCCACCGCAAGACAGTTACGGGAAATACTGTAAATTTAGGATTGCATCAATTGGCTCGAAATCGGGACATCATCTTGTAGTTCTTGACACTCTCAGCACTCATTATGTGATCTTGAGTAAGTCATCTACCCTTTCTGTGTCTCACTTCTGAAACAGGAAAGAATGCTGACCTTGCTTTATATAGGACCCCCAAGATTTTGTGTTGAAAACGTGAAACCAGTTTAAAGAAATATTACTGGATGAATCAGCTGCTATTAGTGACTTCTCTAACTAAGATTTTAAAAGCTTCGGTCCTTCAAGCACCTGTGAAAGTAAGAAACATCACTGAACTTCAAAGCCAGAGGGTTTTGTTGTTGGTTGGTTGGTTTTTTACTGGGCCCTTTTTCTGGCTTGAGCTGTAGGTGTTACACACTGAATATGGATTCTTTCATCCTATTAAGCTAGCATGCACCAAAGACAAGCTCACACTGAAGGCAAGAGAGATGAGAGAGTCTTCTTTACACATCAGGTAGCCGTTCACAGACAGCCCTGACCCAGCAGGGTGAAGGGCACCAGCAGGAAAGGCAAAATGAGAACTACCTGGTGCCTCAGCCAGCTGGCAAAGCAAAAGCAAATCCAAAAAAGCACCCCACAATATTGTTCTGTTTTGCTTTGATAAGCTCCTTTTCATTGACTAGTATTCTATTACCTGTGCAGAGGCCCCGAGTCTTCAATTAAAATTAAATGACTATGGGAAATGGGGGAGCTGTGTTATATAGAAAGAAAGTAGCTGTCTAAAAGGCACACAAAGTTTGGACATTAAATCAACATTAACCAAGTCCTTTTACTTTTTCTGTAGTTGGCAAGATTCTCACGTGGAGTAAATCAACAGAGACTGAGTGTCCCACGTACAGCTACAGACTCTAACCAATACTGGGAAGCCAGTTCATGGGTGTGCAGCATTAGATCTCCTCTCCGCTCCTAGACATGCCACTGACCTGCATGACGTTATTCTGCCAGACTGCACAGAGCTCAAAGGGGACTGGAGAAGCTAATGGAAAGTAAAATAGTAGGAGCAGTATGGCACTGGGAATGCCGATGGGATTCCTGGAGAAAACAGTACCAGAAGCCATTACTCAGGACATATTCCCAGACTGGCTGTAAAGGGCTGACAAAGTTTGTTCCGCCCTGGAATAAAAAAAACCTGTAAGAGATATTACCTATGAGCAAAGGGAGATGGCTCTCTAACAGAAGGAGACACAAGACGCAGGTTGCAGATTACACTCCCTCCATCACCCTGAGTGGTTAATACACCAGGCTGATTTATCCAAGCTTTTAAAAAATATATTATATTCAGGAGAGGGGAAAAAAAGACTGGTTTTGCTTTTTTCCTCTTTGTTCTATATGCTGCCTACTTTAGGATGAATAAGGTATTCTTTCTTCTAAGCTTTTTATTTTTAGCATCAGTGTTTGTAAATTATTTTCCCTTTTACACGTGTCTACCTTTAGAAGGAGATTAAAGTCTGCCGTTAGGAAGATGTTAGGTGTACTTCTGTCCCCGGGTGCTTGAATGACAGGGTGCAGTACTTTGAGAAGTCAGCATTTTTAGGGCTGTTTGCTTTCATCCTTGCTTTGAATCTGTTTTAGAACCTGCTGACTAAGCAGGGAAAATGAAGAGACCGGGTGGGGGACTGGCTGAAGCAGGAGGAAGACAACAGACTACCATAACACCTTGTTAAAGGATCTGTTTTATACTGAGACTGCTAATAACATTGCAGATGGTTTTACCATCACTTCAATCCCATGAGCCGGAGCTGGATATGAGGAGAAAGAACAGTTTCATGGATAAGACAGTGAACCAGATACTGCAAATAGTAAACCAGATATTGCTAATTTTATATATCATCTTTAGTAAGTCGCTATGTGATCACTCATCTGTAGAAAAACAATTTGCTTTTCTGTCTTGCCTTTTGAAGGTGCCTGCTCTTTTGGCGTCTCACATGACCCAGACAGCATCTACCCAGTGGGATTGCTGTGTCTCTAAACACCACCACAATGGGAAAATCAATGGCGTGGGCTGAATCCTGGAACACAAAACTTGGCCATGACTGTATCATTTCCACTCAGCAGACAGGCAGATCGCTTCTGGCACCTCTAAGAGCAGGAGGCCTGTTTTACTGACTGGCTCAGATTCCAGATCCCCTAGAGCAATAGAAATTGAAACGCACTGTCCAGAAAGATTTAATAAAATAGTCTTTCAGCCACAAAGATGGGCATCAAGCCATTCTCACTTTGCCTCTGCCTAGCAGCATACCTTGGCTGACAGGTGATCAGAGTCCAAGACAGACAGAACACAGAAAGGAGAATAATTCTTCTGAGTCAAAACAATTGCAGCATAGGAAATGTTTGCATTTCTGGGCTGTAGCAGCAACCGAGACAAATGTACTTCTCTCTATCTGCCATAGCATTTGCAATATTTCATACTACAGAACAGCTCAAGGTATGCAGGCTTTTCCAAGGGATTTGCCCTAACTTCCTCCCCAGGTCTGCCTTTGTAGTCAGAAATCCCTACCTCCTTGCCAATAATTATTTCAGATCTAGACTGCATCACCAGAATATAAAAAGTTTCAACTGCATCCTTGTTGGAGTTTTCCTTGACTTGCTTAATGAGGTGCAGGGTATTTTTATTATCATCATCTGTTTTGCAGAAGCATCTAGGATTCCCAGTCGTAGCTCTGCAGCACCAGCTGCTGTACACGTACAGAAAAATGGCAACAGACTTTCCCCAAGGAAGCTTATCTGATCAGACGTGCTGCATCCTACTCGTGACCCATACGTGGCTAGGTCCTACATCTTCAGAAAGTGATTTCCACTTACAATTATCTTCATTCTCTGGAAATAAAGCCAGCTCATACAAAATTAAGCTCCCCCAAACCATCAAGCTGGAAAACAGACCTAGATCTTTTCTCATTGCAAACAGGAAAAGGTTTAGGTCCATTACAACTGGTGAAAACTTCCCAGGGGATAATGCCAGTTAAGTGGGAGGAACCTTTCAGGCACCCTTTCAAGCTTCTTAAAATTGTGTCATTTGGATGTCACACTTCAGTACTAAACTGGACGCTGCACAGCACAGTGATGCAAAAAAACCCAAAATCCAACAAAACCACACACGCACCCCAAAGCAACCTCCTGAATTCCATGCTTTTATCTAGGGCTCTCAGATATATGGGATTCCCTAACCAGATTTTTTTTCTTCCTTCCAGGAAATTTTATCCGAGCAGAACTGAAGAACACATACACTTTCCTGGGCTTCTGGATGTCCAGCAGCAGCTTTGATCTGGTAGTTCTGTGTCCAGGACTCCTGAACATATCCTTTGGGTATGTAAAGCTCATCCCTACAGCACCTGCAGAGCAAGACTAACGCTTCCAGGAAACTTTGGAGCTATTAAGCATGCAGCTCACAGACAATCTGCATATGCAGAGTGATTCCATGGTACTCGTGATGTGCTACACAGAATGCCTGAACAGAAATATGGCAGTCCTTCACCTCCAAGACAAACACCATCATTGTGAGAGGGAGTTTGATAAAAGGCCATTCGTGTAGAAACGAAGAACATTAGCTGTGCAGCAGTTAGCAGCCATGTTATTCTAGGGCTGGGATCCTCCAACTCTCTCTATAGTGTGTCTTACATTGTTCTATGCTGGGACAAACCCCAACAATTTAGAAAGATGCTGCATGGGTTCCAGTCCACCCTTTGGCAGCTGCTTTGGTTCTCTCCTAGATCCAGCAGTCCTCAGTTTGAGCAGCGAGTCAGCAGGAGCTCTGGGCATTCACCACCTCGCAGAACATCACACACTGCCTGTCCAGCCCCGCTGTCCAGCTTCTCCATTTCAGGAGAGGTTTTACAGCAGCTGTAGTCACACCTTGCTTCTGTAGACATACCTGCTCCCCACCTTTGTGATGGGTCAACAACCTGAAGAGCCGCTACAGTTATCCATTTCAATAATCATTTTCTAGAGATAGAAAGGGCCAGTATTTTCAGCTTATTTTAACAGTGTTAGTCATCTTTGGCTTGCCACAGGGCTCAGAGAGCTTTCTCTGCCTTTCCCTCCTTCCACTTTCAGGCATTGCAGAACCTTCACACAAACTCCCACAGTAAGTGGGCTCGCCTCTAGGGTGGAGACAAATACTGAACGTTCAGGTATTGAAACAAGCGTTATAAGGGACTTTGTGCTTATTCATGGAAAGCAACAAGAGGACTGGAGAAGCTAATGGAAAGTACTCTTTCATCAGTAAATGTGTTTCTTCCTCAATACAAGAAAGAATAAGTGTGGCAAGAAAGAGCAAAGGGAACAGAGATCTCTCTGAAATGAGTAAAGAAATTCCAGTAATTGAACAGCTCATATTTTGACACACTGAGTTATTAAGTTTTGAGAACTCATGAAATATCTCTCTAGACATAGCACTGCTTCCTGAGTGCCAGGATAAATACCAGAGCTTAGGCAGCCTGATTTTCAACACAGATACATTGTCCATGCCCACAGGCAAGATGACAGTTGCTGCTGATACAGAAAATGTTTAGGAAAAAGCCTAAAAAGGAGAAGGTGGCTCTGAAGGTAATGGAGCCACAATTGCTGCACACATGCAGATGGATGCTGTTCAACACCCATGGCTTAAAGATCATGAAATTAGAGCCTGCACCTCAATATTCCTGTGAGCTCTTCCATCTCCTACTGATTTTACTGAAAGCTGAGGAACCTCCTCCCACGCGATCCCCTCCTCCAGTTTCTATAACTTGCTGCATTTCTAGCTCTTCTCTGTTCCAACGGAAACTGATGGGACCACTCCCACAAGCCAAATCTGGCACTGTGCACCACTACCTAAGTATCTACACTTGGATTTTGGCTTGCAACCTGAAATATGCCATGGATCCGACTAGACTGCAAATTTAATATTTCACAATGAAACTAAATTGTTTTTACCTCGCAAATAGCTGGGAGCATCGCTGTTAATAACCAATAATCATCCTTTGCACATATGTAGCATCTTTCATTAAAGAGTCTCAAAGCACTTAATAAGCAACAATTAATTAACCCCGTAACATCTCACTGCTGTAATTAAAGCATCTATATAAGGAATAATTGCACCACCAGTGATTCCGGTTCCAGTAATTTCATCAAAATGCAGCAGATATGTCACAGCAGTTTGTAGTGCAATGCAACAGACAGCAGCAGCCTTAGAAAGATCCTGGAGTTCTGTATTAGACTCTGGAGAGGAATTCAGGAAAGCAGAATGCATACAGGTAATTCATCAATGTTACAGGATTTCTGGACGACACGCTTTAATACTTCTCTTTTATAGATATATTAATCACCAGTATAATTTTGTTCATTGCATTCACATTAGGGTAAAAGTACCCTATAGAATCCCCACAGAAGCCTTGATCGACAATTCCCACAGAAATACTCACGTCAAGTAAATGCTTCCTTTTCAACTTCCGAGCACAAAGTTTAAGGATCAGTTAGGCAAGACTGCCACGAAGGAGGCAAACGAGTTTGGGGGTCTAGCTGATGCCTTTAAAATACCTGAGAGACTTTTCAGGTTAAAAAAGAAATAGCATCAATGAGCATGTAAAGTGCTATTATCTCAGGCTCCTGGGTATTACATTTGCATTCCAGAGCCCAGGGCATTAAGCCAACAACAGCCGTTGTCTCACAGCCATAAAGGCCCCTTAATGTCAAAGTGTTTATTAGACACTCTCCACAGGCCGGTTTTGGGATACTTCATGTTTCATTATCAGTTTGGATGAAGAGCTGTCTCTCATCTCTTCTTTTTCTAGTGCCGCATTAGCTTCTTTCCTACCCTTTTATACCTCCTTTTCAGCAATAGCTGTCCTATCTTCCCATCATGACATTTTATTCCAAGACAAAGGAAAAGGGAATTTGTTCCTTTTGAGAGCTTTCCTCTGCACACAATGCTTTAAGGCATCTGCCTAGATTTATGTAATCTGACAGCTTAAAGATGGAGCAATAATAATAATGGCAAAACTTGCCATTTTTTTTCCAGCAGCTCTCAAAGCAATGCAGTGTTCTTCATCAACATTAAGTCTTAAACCATTGCCAGTGTTTTTATAAATGGGAAATCTTAAGCACACAGTGGTTAAAAGGACTTGCAAGAAGTCACAGGAGTCAGAATGCATTTAGGAACAGAGTTCAAATATCCAGACAATTATGTTAAGGCCTAATTTTTCCTTATTCCTTTCCACCACGTAATTAAAGTGCATTTCTAACGTGCTGGTTTATAAGAAGCGGCTGTACTTCATTCCTTGCTGCTCTCTCTCTTTTTCCAAACCCACACACCATCGGACTGGATCAATACCCAACACTGCGAGGATACGCTGAAGCAGTGCTTGAAATGCTAAACCTTGCGATGCCATACCCAAGATTTTCACAGGGTGCTGGACCACAGCAATAGAAGACTACTGATATTGAGTTACCTTGTATTGTTAGGCAAAAACCACACAGCAATAAGAGACTGAAATCTTACCAGGTATAATTTAGCATAGTTTTATTGAACCCAGAAACTCTAGACCAACTTAAACCAGCCAAAGCTGTGGTAGCAAGACTCAAAGGAAGTATTTAACATGCATAAAACCATCAAGATCTGGAGTTTAAGCAAAATAGAAAGATAAGTATCTTGTTTCAACATTTAAGCCAATCTTTNCATCAAAGCTCTGCCTTGTGCTGTACAAAGAGCAGAGTGAGTTCTGGCAGTGCCTGGACCTGAAAGGCAACATTGTTAGAGTGACAATGTGACAGCCAGTCAGCAATAAAAGTGTTAACCCGAGTCTGGGTTTGTATTGCCCCGGATCGCTGCAAAGGCAGCAAAAAAGAATCGTGACTTCTCGGCTTGGAAGGCTGAGAATGCACCAGCTGTAACTTCAGCTGTATGGGTAACCACTACTTTAAAGTTTTAGCATGCTTCATACACCAATTTCTCCTGAATAGGAAACTAATGAGTGGCATAAAATGTGCTGTTAATTAAAAGCTTCTAAAACGCCAAACCTTCTACATGCTTCGGCTCAAGTCAGCAGTTCTGCAGGGCTTGGTTTAGGCTGCAAACCAGCCCGCAGCCTCTGGCAGCAGCGTTCAGCTATTTAGAAAGATGTTCAGCCAGTATTTAACCCACTGTTAAGAGACATCCACATCTTGTTTAAATTTATCAGACAGCTTGCTCCTGCTAAGAAACATTTGACATGGCAGAGCTCTGTCAAACAGCTCAGAGGTTGTGGTTTTTGTCTAGAGGAACCAAGCCAATGTTAAAAACATATAAGGAGCACTCTAGCTCGGTGTGAAGTCAAAGAAAATGCAGCTAACCTACCTCAACAAAAGATGCCTGCAGTGCTGTGCAGAAACAGGCTCCAAATTCTCGGGTCACAACAGACTTCATACAGCACAGGGTCTGTCTTACAAAAGGAGGCGTGCCTCTTGCAAATCAAGAGGCATTGCCTATGTTTACCATTAAGGTCCATTGTTCGGTACACCAAAAAAAACCATGCTGGAGGAGAAGAATGTTGCTCTGTTTTACAGAGCTAAGGCTTTCAGTATTCATTTCTGCCTTGATGCAAACGAAGCAAGGAAACCCCATCCAAATCAAAATCAATTTTCTTGCTGTTATGGCACACGGGACAAAGAAGCTAGTCAAAACTAGAAAGAAAAAGGGGAGAAAAGGAGACTGAGTAAGTCATAGCATGCTGGTCAGATCTCCCAGACTTCTAGTTGCCCCAAAATTAAGAAAAGCAACAGAATCTACTTGTCATCACAAAGTTTCTTAACGTCCTCAGATGAAATAACTTCACACTTATAAATTGCCTTTTATGTGAAATCTTTCAGATGAGAATCTCCTTACTTTATGTAAAGCACCTAATGTGCTGAAGAAGTAATTGACTGCTGTCAGCAAGCACTACTATTACACCGGGCGCATTCTTCACCTAGAGACCTAACTGGATAATTATAGCTTTAAAAATGAAAAATCTAAAAGAACTCAAGCAAGGAAGGGCGGGTAACAGTTTCTGCAGCATTTGTTCCTCATGACAATTAAAAAAGGTTTCTTCAAGAATTCATGGATTAATATACAGATATTTAATTTAATACATAGCATGGGACATTCTCTACTCATTTTGCTCCAAATTGGTGTACGGTATGGAGAACTTGCCTTGCAAGGAATGCTCTTGTTTAAATGGCTTGATAAATTGTATTCCTTTGATGCTGTTTGCTCTTGCCTTCCTTAATCTCTCCTAATCATAATAATGATTTTTTTTTGTCTGCAACGCATCTGACCTACTTCCACATTCCCCCTATCCTGCTGTTCTTTTCTGTCTATATCTTCTGTGAAGTATCTGTATTCCCCCCCTGCTTTTTCCATTAAATTTCTTCCAAAAAAAATTGAGATCCTCAGGCAAATCAGGAGATGTTTTGATTCTCACCACCCAGTAAATGCTGGAAACCACGTGCTAGGATTCTTCCCCTTTAACCAGTCCAGGCATCAACCTTTGTCAATCCCAAGATACTGTTAGTCTACATGGAATTCATTGAAGTATTTGAACCACAAGACTCTGACAGCGACCCACAAAATGCAAGCAATTAAATTTTTAATCACTCCAGCAAAAAAAAGAATTTGGCAATTAAAAAAAAAAAAAAAAAGCAATTTTGACACAGGGACAGAAAGAAAATAACTAGCTTTAAATAGTGGCAGGTGCATCTCCATCCATCCTGAACTCTGTCTGAAGCAGAGGGATAGCTCAGGGATTAGGGTTTTAATAGAAAATTTAGAATTAGGGATTACAGTCCCTGTTCCACTACAGCCGGTCTATGTGGCTTTGGCCATTTACAAAACAGGGTTAACAATTTTTCTCCTCTCTCACCAATATTAAGAGACAGGCAACACTGAATATCGTCAGGCTGTTAAGGCTAAATACAATCTAAAATAAATAATTCTTGAATGGCATCTTGAGCACCTAACACGGGAGCTTCACGAGCATTTAAACTGAAAGCCACAACTCCTCCGCCCAGTACCCATGCATTGCTGGAAGCGTGCTCATTCAAGACTCTCTTATTAACCTAGAAGTATCCTGGGTAGCTGTAGTTTTGCACAGACCTAAATGGGCCCTGATCTGAGCAGGGAAACACTTCAACTCATGTGTAAACTCTGGCATAATCCAGGAGAGAAGAGCAATGCCTTTTCACATCTCAAGCTCAGCAGTCACCTTAGTTTCTACTGTAGCTACCTCTCTTTTTTTGGGGTTTTTTTTGTTTGTTTTTTTTTTTTTAATCTGAGACTGAGATACCGGTGTAATAGGTGCCATCAAAACAAGGAAAGAGCAGCTGGTTGCATGTGAACCACTTCCCAACAGAGGTAGGCGCTGATGTGGACCAGAGTGCTATGGCGCAAAAGAACTGAAAACAGCAGCACAGGGAAGCGTAGACCAGATCTCAGTTTGTGAGGCTGTAGCTCTTGACACAGCACGTAGCAAAAAGCTGGGAGAGGGACTGAGTCTGAAGACAGTCAGCTGTGACAGAATAACACGGAAGACCTGGGGACAGTTACTATTGCTGCTCAGACCTTAATTGTTTTCCATTTTTTACCAACTCCACTCTTCCCTGGAGATCAGGAGAGGTAATAGAAAAGCAGCTTTTGCATCAAGAAAGTAATTTCTTTCCTCATTTCTGGCATACCCCACTAGGAAACCATTAGCAGAGATCTTGCTTGCAGATTCTCATTTGAGAGTCAGCACTCCTGCAGACTTTGCACCATTCCGTATCAGCGACACTCCAGTCTTCACTTGATGTTTTGAGTGTCTTGTGACCAAGTAAGTGAGTTTGCTATCTGCCTTGAGAATATGACTGTCTAGACATGCTGGGCTTTTGAGATATCCATCCAGCTGAGTTAGGCAGGAGTCAGGCAACTGCACACACAAACTCCCTTGGTGGTGTAGCCTGTGCTGTGACTACAAAGCAGTCAAGGAGAATCAGGTAACTGGAAATATGGTGTGGATTACCACCAGGCAAAGCGTAGTCACTAAGTCTTGGAACTGGCCTGCACGTTGGAGCTAATACTGGAAGATTTGGAAAGAGCGGTACAGCATCCTTGACAAAACTTGAAAAAAATAGTCAACAGTCCTAATTCCCCTCATGTGTGTCAATGCATCTTAACTAATTGCTTCAGAAGCAGTATTCCTGATTTGCTGCGGCATGGGGGAGAGGAGAACCTGGGCCCATGTTCAGGGAACAAAATGTTTAGAGCCAAGCAAGCAAAGACAAAAGGACAACAGGAATCAAAGGGTGTTGTATCTGATCCAAGAACACAAGGCAGTTAGAAAAACAGTCTCAGAAGTAAATTGCAATAAATGGCAGGTACCATAGTAGCTAGAGAGCTAAGAAACAAAGATATTTCCTGTGCAATAAACCAAGTAGCATTACATAAATGAACAACTTAAAGGGACAACCATCCTTCACTCTTGTGCTTTCCACCGCTTTTAACACTTTTGTGACAAACCAACAAGATACTCTAATACTGCAGCATCCAAGGGGGTCTCACTCTACCACAAAATCTCTGAAGTTATTTTTATGGATGCCAAGCCAAAGTACAATGAGGATACCTGACCAAATTCACACAGTTTGTCTCTGGTGATGCAAGAGCTGAATCTGGACCTCCCACAGTTCAGGCCAATGCTCTCAATGCTGGACTCCCTTTTCACAGCCCCCCGCCCCGACACAGGCACACCTACAAGAAGGGGTGCAAAAATGGACTCAAGCTTACTTTATTTTCTTTACTAGAAACCCAGTGAATCAGCTGTTGATGAGAAAGTGCAGAATCATGCACATGCAACTGTTAAAAATTCAAGGGAATGCTGAAAGACGTCATTTTCTCCGTCCTGTACTCAATACCTCACATGAAATGAATTTGCTGGGTGCCATTCCTAGCAGCAACATCACTACAACCACCATTCTAACTAACAGTGTTTGCCATCTTGTCAGATACCTTACAGGGACCAAAGACCTTCTTCATCCAAGAGCCGTTGTTCTGCTTGCACTGTGCATTCAGTGGATTAATTCCAGGTCTCGTTCCCGCTGGCTATCTTGCACTCGTCAGAAGAACGGTGCAAAACTCCCCTACAAATGAGAAAAGAAAGGATCCTAGAATAAGCAGGCTTAAAAAAAAAAAAAAAAAGCAGCTCGACTGGAGTATACGTGTTTAATAGCTAATTACAATGCTAAGTCATGGAATCTGATGATAAAAAAAAAATGGCTATCCCCAGGAGACACACAATCTAATAAATGTTCATTGCAAATCCAGCTCCTAAATCTAGTGCCCGCTGAGATAATGAAGAATGATTCAGTCAGACCCAGGCATCTTTTTAATTTCAGATCCAAAACTGCTCAGTGTTGTGTGAGGCCGTTACAGACAGCAGCAAGGTAACTGGGGGGGACAACCAGCGCAAAACAGGCTGATACAGCCCAGACTGCCAGACGGGAGGAGCTCCCTGCCCAATTCCTTCAGGGCTGGAATATGAGGAAAGAAATAGGGCCATAATGAAGGCTCGGGGGCAACAATTGCCAGTAGGATTCCTGGCTTCATTTTTGGTTTGATATCGCTGTAGAGATGCACGTGTGTTTATGTTCAGCCCATTTATGGAATACAGAGAGATTCTGCTCTGGAGACTTTGCTCCTTGTTAGCTATTCTTCTTCTATCACAGCAATCCTCACACGTAACCTGATTCCCTGGCAGGTATTTTTATTTATTCATGCCACTGAAAAACCTGCACCTGCCCTTTGGGTAGCAATACCTGGTGACCCTCCTTAATCTCTGAACTGAGAACAAAGCTATTATTATATTACCTTCAAAAAATGATCAGCAGCTCCAGTGATATAACATTAGGCAACAAAACTCTCATCTATTAAATGAACTGGGATGTGCTTTCTGTTTTCTGACCTACATATTTAATCAACTTGTATTTTCAAGGGGCTGATAACACATGGCTCTGCTCCAAGGACAGCCTGAGAGTTTCCATATCATAAGTGAGCTCCAAAAAAGTGCCACAACTGATGATGCAGCATTTTTAAACAAATTTCCAGATGCAAGGAGGTGCACTTCTATCCACTTCCTGACAGAGGAGCCCAGCGGGTAAAACAGACCTACAACTTCTGAATTGGCATGTAAGGCATATATTAGGGAACTGCCCTTGTAAGGGACATTTCTTATGCCTTTCTTGTTTACTTGCCCACAGGCCAAAACGCTTGGCCCAAGTGTCATTCTAGGATGCTCAGAGGGAGAGCAATTGCATAAAAGCATTGCAGGCTTGACCTAAGGCCAATTTCTCTCCAGTGTAAGTTAAATCAATCAGCGAGGGAACCTTTTAGCTAAATTCACTGCTTATTTCTCACACTTTCTCTTTCCTACCCATTGCCCAAAGCCACCCTCAACGTTTCCCTTCCTTCCAGTGTTTTTTTTCTCTCCAGCTTGTCCCTACTCCTACAGCCCCATAAGCTATCTGGCTGTCTCTGTGATGCTGCCTCCCCTTATCCGGGATTCTCAACCAGTGCCCAAGGGCCAGAGTAGCCTCTGCTGGCTGCGACGCAAGTCTGGAACAATCAAGTTAATCTGCTGGTTCACAGGGTGAGCCCAGCATCACCTCGGTTCCTGCAGACATTTTCTACAAGAGGACTTTACTCACCCCTTTATTGCTATGCCCCATAGGTACAAAAAGCTGGAACAGTATCTCACATCTGCTGTTGAACTTGCCACATCTCTTGTGCACAGTTCTTATCACCTTTTCTACCAACTCACACGAGATTTAATCTGGCTTGGTGCACAGGACTTCTTCCATTGGGGACTTCTCCCTCTCCTATTCCAGACTTTTGGGGTGGCTAATGCCAATAGCCAGAAGTCTGACATGTGCCAGCAATAATCACCTTTTACTTCCAGTAAAAAGTACTGTAGTCCCAGTATGGCAGTAGTATTGTAGTCCTGGTATCTGCACAGCTCTGCAGCTAGGTATCAGCCCTGAACTACACTGCTGTTAAGTTCAGTGTTCATATCCTGAGCTTGCTTTCTGTCTGCTGTCTTCTATCCCATTCAGGTTAAACTCTGCAGTTTTAACCTTTTTTTTAAATCTACAGATTAAGCTTTTTATCCAGTACTTTAAGTGAAATAATGTCTATACAAGCCTAAAAGAATTACGTGGCGTAGCCCAGCCCGCCCTTAAAAATTACTGTGATTTCTGGTTTTTACTGCAGCAATATTAGAAATTGACCCTCAGTCCAGCAGAAGTCAAGGTGAAATATTAGATGATTACTAAGTAGTTACTAGTAAGTTTCTACCGTAAGTTCTGTGAAGGTAAGTACTGAGCTTTGAGCCGTTCTGAAGTCTTCAGCTTTATAGTTCTGTAGCCTGTGTTAACCTTTGTATGGCTCAAGGCCAGCTACAGGTAATCTGTGAGGGCTTAGAGTAGGTGATACTCACTTTAAAAGACTCTTACGTTTGTTTGTAGGATCATTAAATTCCTACAGAATCATTTATTTGCTTAAACAAAGCACCATACAGTAATTTGGGTTAACAAAAGAAGTTTTGCTAAAAAAAAAAAAAAAAAAAGGCAAGTAACCATTGGTTGAGTGCTAGATTAGTTAATTATTCTTACTAAAGAATGTGCCCCAACACATAAAAAGCCTTCCAGAGCTTTTCTGTCATTTTGTAAAGTGCACACAACACAGGCAAGTTGCACAAATATTTACACTTCTGAAATAACTTTTGCAAAACATCAGATGAATGGTTGAGCCCTGCCCATGAAAATTGACCTAAAGCAGCAAAACCTACGATGAAACATTAACAAATAACTCATTTGCAAGAGAAGGTTTCCCTTACTTCCATCAGTTTATATCTTGGACACCCAACCACTAGAAGATTTAAATACCTCTTCTAATAATAACTGTATATATTTATAGATATTTTCAGATATTTTCATCCTCCAGATAAATACGCAACACTAACTCCTGTTTAGCACTGAGCACCAGTATCTTATGGCAGCAACTGCTGCTGATCGTAACTATATAGTCCTCAGAAGTCAGTATCAACTTTGGCTTCCCCCAGCTCTGAGACGGGTGTAGGAAAATAAAGATTCTGCTCTTAGGTGTAAGTCTATAAAGACACAGGAATTCTCAGCTTGTGTATTTAATATGTAAGTAACCATCCCAAGCTTGTGGAGAGTTCACAGCCAAATAAAAGAACTTGCTTCAGTTGCGGCTCTTCTTACAGCCAGCTGCTGGAAAGTTTTACCCATCCCTGAATTTCACAGTATGTTTGTTAACAAGAAAAAAATTTAACAAAAGCTTGAAAAATAAACTGCCTTCTGTCCTTAGATGTGGGATCAGTTCCCTGGCACAACAACAGAACAGCAAAAAAGCTGTCTCAGCCCTCAACGTCTAAGGTAGATGAAGACTTCACCAAAAATGTCACTGATTCTCCCCATGCTGATTAACCCAGCCAAAACAGAGCATGGTCATGATGCAGGGGGTGAACTCCAGACATGTCGGAATTACACAATGACCAGATGAAGTGCTCCAGTTCAAGAAAGGAATAAATGGAAGATTAATACAGGACACAGCAAAATAATGAGGTCTTGCTCTGTCCTGCTTGGTCTTGAGCCCTCTTGACAGCACAGCCTTTACTTTTGTTATGCATTTCCCAATGTACTTCCCCAAAATACAACTTTCTTGTACTTGGCTATGTCTAGAGCGCACGTGAGGGGAAAAAACATCCACAACTTCCCATAAGCCACAGCCTGCCAAGCATCTGCATCGCATGTGACATGTTCACATTTGACAGCTCCGTCAGGCTCTCCTGGAGGCTCCCTGAAACGCCGCACGTCCATCCCAGCTCCAGAAAGCAGCTCTGCTTCTGCTAGCAGGTACCGGAGGCCATTTCTAGCACCTGCACTGTGCAACCCCTCATTTTCCCTCCTTTCACTTGCTCATCTTGCAGGACTGCAATTCAGCGGGTGCGACTGGAAAGGCAGAGTTCAGATCTCATCCCAGTTTCCACCCTGACAGCCTGTCACTTTGTTTTAAGCTCTCTCCAGCTCATCAGTCCACATCCAGTTTCCCTTCCTTGGTGTTCTCAGGCACCCATCTAGCAGTCATCCTTCAACTTCTTATCCTTATTCCAAACTAAAGAGCTTCTAGACATCATTCCACCTGCTCAGGGTTCCAGCGGCCAACTCTATGCCAACCCATGTCCAACACTTGGATATTAGGAATTGCCACCGTTGTCATCATTACAACAACTGGACGTTATAGCTCATGTATCAGGGGTTAAGCCACTCTCTAACAGAGATGGAGAAGACCTAAGATTAAAAATGCAAGGTACTGTGCACTTCTTGCAGGATACTTGTCCAGCTTGTATAGCTAGACCTCAGGCCTGATCCAATCTGCTACGTTCACTCACTTCAGGCAATGGAGAGACATGAATAGAAACAGGCAGCTCTGGCCACACAGAGTCATAAATATACAAATTATTACACAACATAATTTGCATTAAGTATGAAGGGGAGCAGCACTAAATCAGTCACTGTGAAAACAAGTCAGGGTCTGGTCTATCCTGCATGTCTGCTCTCCATCACACGGTGCCTCAGATGATACTCCTTCCCAGCTAAGGAACAGCGCTGGATTCCAGGACATTGCTGGGTTTCCCTCAGCCCAGTATCTTTACTCACTCAGTGGTGTGCTACGATGTTTTAAGTTCATAGTCTTTCTCAGCTCTTTACTCACGGGGTGGGTATAATGCTAGTATGTCCTAATTCACACCAGCTTCCCAAACCCAGGGTCATTTCTCCATAGGAAAAATACCCCAGTGTCAAGTTATTCAACAGAGATCTCGAGCACTTGCTTAGTAAGTCACAGAAGTGCACAGCAAGGGCTAAGTCTCCTCAGTGTTGCAGGGCCTCCGCTTACAAGCTCTGTTGGCTCATCTCAATCTCTGGTCTCATTACCAAAGCAAGCTGAGGCAGTTCTCCACCCACGCCAGTGCCTGTAACTACTTGGAAAACTGATGGTGCAATGCCCGTCCGACAGCTGGGATATCTGTCTCAGATTATACAAAAAAATTGCAAGTCTGCAAACTTCAAGAAAATTGGGCATAAGTGGTCTAAAGAGAGAAATTGTGTGAACAGGCGAGCAGTTGCAATACAGTCCCACTTCCCTTCTCACCAACGTCGCAGCAGCTGGAATGCGCTTGCCTGAAGTTTGCTCTCTCAGAGAAACAGCCATGTGATTGACCCAACTAGTCACTTGATTTCACAGATGCTTCACGGCAGTATAGCTCCAGGAACATTTATAAGACTATAAGGGGGGGGATTAAAGAGCAAACAGTCAAAAGAGCAATTTTGCTCTATCCCAAGCACAGCATCACATTTGCACGCAAGGAGAAATAAGCCCAATAACTGGAAGAATTCCATTCAGCAGCCTGCGCACTCGTCTGGGCAGATTTGACCGTCAAAGAGACAGGCTGGAATAGAAAGTTATAGTCTACTCTGCTTGTATTTATACATACGTGAACTTTACATATGCATAGTCCCAGATACTAAGTGTGTACGCTAATAATATTTTGTAAACATCAAGAGGTTCAGGGCTTTAAAAATCAATTTATTCAGTTACGCTCCTAATCTTCCTCATTGCCCCATATAACCAAACACACTGTTCTCCACAGGAGCGACAGAATAGTAATAATTTTAAAGGAGTGGAAAAATGTCCAATTCTTTGGGTAAAGGCTACAGGATATTGCAAATTTATACTGTTGTTTGCAAGCATTTTGAGTATTCAATGACTATTTCAGCCAAATCATTTCAGAGGATGGTAATTTTTTTGCTAAATAGTCTAAATGTATGGTTCATTAAAAACCTGATCTGAGTTATTCTGAATGCATATCTTTGAGTCTAGAATTCACTTGGATTTACAGTGCTGTGCCTGTGTACAGAAATGTGCCCAGCTAAAGGATCTGTATCAACTATGCTTTGGTATTTGAGGGTTGTTTTACTTTGGGGATAGTGGGGTTCATCCCCACCAAAACTTTTTAACCATCAATAAAATCTTTGAGTTACTTACCTCTTATGCTAACCATGCACAACGCGTATGCCAGCATCACACCTAACGTGACCACATTATTTAGCTATCTTCCCGTTTATCACTTCTACTAGAAAACGTCACGCGGCAGCAACAAGTTCTGGCATCATCCGTGACAACTGCTCAACAGCTAAGCCTCTGTTCCTGGGTGTATGCAGTAGAGTAAGCAGCCATGTAGTCACAGAATGGTATCTCTCTCTTTCATTTTGGGTACACCACGCCCTTTCCTCTTCCAAGGATGAGCAGCTTTAAAAACATAGATATGTTTTTTGTTTTGTCCTACATGAGTCAGAGGGTTTCTGACACCTAAAGATACTAAAAAAAAAGAAAAAAAAAGCCCAACCAAAAAACTAGCCATAAAATACTACAGGAAAAAAGGAATCTCTCCTATCTCGGACAAATAGGAGCCGAGATGTCTGAATACAAAACATTCGGGAATGGAGCACAGCACGTCACAGAGTGACGCTGAGCAATCAACCAGCCAGAGTCCATTTATCCATTGCCAGGAGAAGATATACTTATTCTCTGAAAACATGAGTAGGAATATTGGTAAAGGCAGAGTCTTTGTCTCTCCTCCTCCAGAGCCCTCCCAAACATGCCAAACTTGCTACTGAAGTTACTTGGATGAGGTCTCTTGCTCTTATCACTAACATCTACTTTGGGGAAAAAAGCCTGGCTTCAATTGTCAATAGCAATGCTCCCATCGGCTTCAACAGAGGCGAGATTTCACACTTGATACCTCAATCCTAACTGAATTACCAGCTCTACCAACTGAAATGAAGATTAGCTTAAAGCTGAAGTTAATGAAACTAGTTGCATTTTTATGCGAATGCTTTTTGCTTGATGGCAAGACACTCACTGGTTTAGCTTCGTAGGGATTGGGATAAATGAGAGAATCTCTCTCTGCAGTAATTATCCAGAAGCCCCAGTCCAAATTCAGAACCCCTATGTAACAAGCTCTCTAAACATACAATTGTGACCTGTCTGGCTCCCACAACCCAGAAAGGATTTGCCTTTCTCCCTGGGTTATATATATCCAGGAGACTTATTCTCTAAATGGTGGCAGGAATTGCCTCACTCAGCTCCCAAATCTAGCATGAGGCATGACTAATGCTCGTGATGTGCCCTGAAATACTGGGAGGAAAGGTGCTATAGAAATGCAAAGCAGCTTTCAGGAACTGAAATACATTGTCTCTCACTTTTCCTTTCCCCCACCTTTTTTCTTTCACACTTCTTTGTTGTGGTCCCAGAGTCCAGTGCTGTTTGGCAACAGTATCAGCATCTTCTCAAAACAAACATGTAAAGCTCAGAAGAAATCTCCAACTGCAACCGATTGTCTTAAATATTTATCATTTCCCTCCAAGAAAAATATTTAAGAGAAGCAGAACATGAAGTAAAGGAAGGAAAGATACAGTGTTATCTCACATAAACATCTTCTCAAAGCGCAGTCAGGCCAGCTTATATAAAACAAAACAAAACTTTGAACTAGCCATCAGCAGAGCTGCTCTCTACAGCCTCTCTCAGCAGAGGCTGAGGCATCTTTTCATTGACATTCCTGGACAAAAAAGCCACCCCAAAACCCCCCAACAGTTCTAAGCCAGGAAAAATCCCCTTCTTCAGTTTCCCTAATCTTGTCCCTTGGTGGAAAAAAAGGACAGTGGAAAAACCCCTACATACCTAACAAGCGACGTGGCTCAAAAAAGTCCTCACTCGGGAGAAAAAAAATCATACTCTTGATAACAAATAAACATGCACCACAGTTTTTAGAAGCTAAAATTAAAAATTCAGATCTGGAGGAAGTGACACCTGGCCATAGTCCTCCCTCTCATCCTTTGGGTAAGTTTTTTTTCCTGAAAGCGCTGGGTAACTTGCTGATGAGGTGATCAGGGCCCAGTGACCTTCAGATCCCACACGAAAAGGGCAGACAAGCCCTGCGGACACACACCAGCAACCTATAACTGGCAAGGGCTGAAGTAATTCAGATCAGTCCTTTCCTGTTTGGGTGAACTGGATACAAGAGCTCTGTACTTTTCATTCAAGCTGAAGCATTTCCTGGCATGGTGAAGGGCCATTAAAGTCTTCCAGAAAATTAGCAAGACCAAGGACTGACGAACAAGAAACAGAGAAAGTTTGAGATGGGAAAACGTTCTCCCTTTTTTTTTTTTTTTTTAAAGCAAAGATGTTCAGACAAAAAGTAAAGGCAGTGAGCTTCAAATCACAAGCCACAAGCTTGGTGGGAGGCAGTTAAAGGGGAAATGCAGCAGGGATCCTTAGCACTGAGTCAAGACCTTTCTTTGATCTCCAGTTTTCTCAAGCTGCATTCCCATATGCAGCCCACCATTTGTTTTCAGTTAGACAGACATAATGAAAAATACTCTGCTTGGGAAGAGCAACAAACAAGCCTTGCAAAAATCATGCAGTGACAGCCAGTCAAAATACGGAAGAACTAAAACCACAAAACAGATGACGGCATCTAATAAAGAGGGAAAGGCTCAACTACTTGGGGATGCTCTGGGTATCTTTCATCCAGGAATTTCAAAGTCGCTCAAATCAGCAATGGACAGACGGGGATCACCTACTCACACATTACTAAATTTGCAATCTCCTATTATGGAACCAAGAAACCCGCTTCCGGTGCCCCAAGGTTTTATCAGCAGTGAGCCACATGGGTATGGTCCTGGCTCATCCCAATTAACTTGTCAGGTTTGACAGGATCAGAGTTGTAGGTTGTAACACACACGAGCACAATAAATCACATGATTTTGCCCTGTCATCACTGTAATTTATGTATTTTCTGCATCCTCTGTATATTAGCCCACATAGTTGCACTCTTCCCCGTTTTCAGGGATACCGTGCAATATCTTCATGATCTGCTGTCTCCTTACGCATGGAGCCCAAAACCCACCAACGTTCTTAACTACAGTTTTGTTTGTTGGCATCTGGCACAGCATATGCTGACACGAAGCAGTTCACATGTCTCAGAGCTATTGTTCCAGACTCTGCACATTTACAGTTATCATCAGTTACTGACGACAGGCTTTGAAAATTTTCATCACAACAACTAAAAATTCTTCAAATCTTTTAAAGCTCACAACTCAGAACTTCTGCATGCTTACGGCTTGCTTTTCTTAGTCACCCAATGCATTAGCAAACAGTGGTATCATTTATCCAAACACTCTGGATAGCTGGTATCACCCGAGTAGTCTTAATGTGGATTACATACTATATTTACAGTGATTCACAGATGGAAGTGAAAACCAAAAAGCATCAAATTCAGCTTGTGGAATAGTTTCAACTACGCCTCTCATTTAAAACAATTCCGAAAGCGTATCAACTGGGCCATTTCATATTTGCTTTTGCAATGCAAATGTAGCTGTCACCCTGTGGTTAAGACAAAGTACATACCACAGCTCTCACGTGAACTGCCAGGGGCACGGCAACATGCATGATCCACAACACAGCTCCGTATTACTCACAACTGTGCCTCTGGGCCCACGGAAAAAGGCAGAGCACTCTCAGAGTAACTGCTTTGCAATGCCACTACTGAAGGAATAAATACACGCCAGCAATCAGATTTTTAACCTCTGCAGTCATCAAATGGCATAATTATCAGGAAGGATTTTCCACGTTGCCTACTGCCAGCAAAATCAAGTCGTGTGTTTCTGAAAATGCTCATGATACAATAAAGCATCTACAAAGCACATTATAAAGTGGTTGGGGTCAGCTACCAAAACACAACACAGGGGTAATGTCTCCATCAAAAAGATCCTCTACTGAAGCATTGCAGGTCTTTTCATTCAACAAGGCACTTCACTCGTCTGGAGAACGGAGTTTGTAGTTAACACTTGAACCTCACTTAAAAGTTTGAATTAACTTTTTCTGATAAAACAACACTGTCTCAAGACTAGATTGAGTACATTTGAAGCTTAACCAGAAGGGAAGGCTTTGTATTGTGAACAGAGTGTGCAAGTAGCCTGTCCATGGGTAAACAAGTCCTGTGACTGAGGTAAAGCACCTTTCTTAATCTTGCACTAACACAACGGAGGTGGGAGGGCCGTGGTGCAGGCAGGCACCTGACTCACATCGCTCCTGGCTGAGACTCATCCCTCAGAGAGGGAGTATGCCTGGCCATGTTAAAAAAACAAACAAACAAACAAACTTCAAGACCTCTTTGGCAAGGTTTTGAGTACTCTCCCTCCAACACAACTGCTCAAATGATAGGAGCAGCCCCAGCCTCAACATCAGCATACACAGGCTGTTGCATGCCCCACCAACCTCCATCCCCCCTGCTGCCTCTGCGGGGACAACCGCAGCACCTTACTCAGCACATCTCCTTCCCTCAGATAACCCCACTGCACTCACACTCCAGCTCAGCCCTCACATGAGCACAAACCCTTCCCCACCCCAGCCTGACCCCAAACCTCAGATGCACCTTGAAGCACTTCCCCATACGCAGAAGCCTCCCCCACCCCCCCCAGTCCCCAGGCCCACAGCTTTCCCATTACCAGCAGCCCAGGAGCGGTGGCTTTGCTCCCGCCCAGCCCAAGCTTGCACCCCGTGCTCCCACACGCAGACTC
>WAAD01039271.1:929217-948119 GCA_013389945.1 Fregata magnificens
AACAAATAACAGAAGTCGTGGCTCTCTCGTGGTGGTTTTTTGTTTGTTTTGTGCCCCCCCCCCTTTTCACCCGCGATTAATAGCACGCGTTCGGTCGCCGTCCTCCAGGGGAGGTATCTGAAGTGGATAAATTCGCCCATCGCCAAGAAATAATTTATTGGGGAAGAAGGGATGACTGGGATTTCAGCCTGCGTGTGCCATTCCCGTGCTTTTCAGGCGTGGGGGACAAAACGGCGTTGTGCTCCCCGGCTAGCGTGCAGCTGCCGTCCGGCTTTGTGCTTGGCCCTCCATTGTGTGGGCTGTCCTTTGTGGTACATTTAATGGGGCCCTTTTAATGCCTTGTTAGACCTTTTCAGGTGCAGTGAACGTTCGCGGGTCTGCTTGGGTCACCGAGGGCACGCTGCGAGTGACTTCCATATGCTAGGAAACTGTGTGAAATGGAGGAGTGCCCAACAGGCGTTTCGTGTGTGTGTGTGTGTGGATGGTTTTATCTGGAAGATCTTCTTGATTAGCTTTCCAACCAGATTGCAACGGGGAGGTAAGCAAAGGATAGCAGTGCAGGGTCTTGTAAGGAGAGATCCGTAACACGTTTGGACTCTAAGCAATGGCTTCAGCTTGAGAAAAAGGTACGTGTGTACCTGCGTACATTACTGTTTTCCTTTTGCAAACTATGCGTCCCATCTCTTTCTCCTCTGAGAACCTGTCTCGTATTGCAAACCGCCGGTCCAGACTGGACTCGAGTCTGTTGAATTGTAAGAAGGTGATGGGTACGAGTCGTTTTTTGTTACACCTCTGTATTTTCCACACGAGATAGTGCAGAAAACAGCACTTTGGACAGAGGCTCGGACAGCCTCCACTGGGGATGGGCATCCAAGTTGTTGTGTTCGTTGATACTGTCATTGGTAAGAATGCAATTTAGAGGAATAGGTGAAAAGGCAAGAAGGTAGAAGCTTAAAATATGCTATTTCATTTCAAGAAAGAGCCGTAACCCCAAAGTGTATTATCCAAAGGTGACCAGACACTCCTCTGACGTGGAATAGAGGACTCTTAAAAGAATATCTATTTCAAGTGTTTGAGGTTTGAGCATGGGATAGATACATTTTTCTACAGAATAGGGACAAATGTCCTGCACGTGCTTATTTAGAACAGTGCAATTTCTTTCCCACTGCACAGATGTCTTTTCATTCTAGTTTTGCAAAATTAGGTTAGCCTTGAGTGAGCAATTTATTTTGACTGGTAAGTAAAATACTATGTATTCTACATGACTAAAGAGCAAGCAAATAGTCCTTGTGCTTGGACTGATTTGTTTTCATGAAACTTATCAGAAGTTGCTTGTGCCTTACCAGGGTGTGTACCCTTGTATATCTGATGGTTTTATAATGTTTGAACATACTGGAGCCATTCTGGAAGAATCAAAATTTTATTCCTTTGAGGGCATACAGTGATTGAGATGACAAAGGGAGGAAAAATGGGGTGAGAGTCTGGCAATATGCGTTTTGTAAAACCTATTATTTGGGGAAACGACAGAACTGAAAGTGTTAATGTGGTATTAATACCGTGCATAATGCACAGAAATTAGTCCACTGCCAGAAGCGAATGATTGTTCAATCTTTCAGCTTGTGGTCTTAACCTGGGATTTGTTTATTTAAATTATATTTGTCAAGTTTTTGAAGAAACAAAGAGCATCTGAGGCAGGTCAGCAGGAATATCATTGGGTCATTGTTTTACTTTTTAGATTTTGTGTATGTTTGTAGCTGGATGTTGCAGTGTTTTTATATCACTTGCTGATAGATTGTGAAGTATCCCAGTTCTTAATAGTCTATTTTTCTGTAATGCAAAGTGAGGGAAATGGTGATGTCATTGAATTTAAGGGGGAAGGATTTCAGTGGTGGCTTACTGGCTGGGGAGGAGATCCCAGTGGGAGTGGAGGAAATCTAGCAAAAAGGGGAATAGGGCTCCTTTGGCCATTTTCCCCTGGGCTTCTATTTCTTTTGTGAACTTTTTAAAAGGAAATGTCATTTTGCTGTTTCAATGCATTGTTTTGCATGAAGTGTCAGACCACATTATGAGGATTATTCAGTCAACTTCCCCCATTTCAAAGCAAACATGTCAAACACTGTAATATGTTTATACAAAAAAGCAGTGTGTTTTTTAGGAACTCAATACACATATTTCCAAAAATAAATTATGTTTTTCATACTTTATTATGGCTAGAAGAGTTTGTATAGGAGAGAAAAATTGGAGTGGGTTCCCTTGGCCTTTGTGTCCTTCTCTCCACAAATACGAGGAAGATGTCGGCCTCTTCATGAACTGGGGGATTATTTTCATTTGCACTTCCTCTCAAAATATTCTTATCTGTGGAGTAGTTCCTATCTGATTCCAGTGGTGGTGGCCACAGCAGGAGCTATCATCTCACAGTTGTTGGCTTGATACCATTTTGGCTGATCCCAGGGTAGGGGCAGAAAGGGAAGAAGATATCAAGAGATATAGGTAAATTTGTAAATTTTACTTGCAAAAACCTGGACTAATTGCTCTTGTGGGACTGTAAGTGTGGGTGGCTTCTGTCAGGTGTAGCATGCGCACGTGTGGGGCCAGTTCCCTCTCCCAGCTGTGTTCTTGAACTGCAGCTCCAGTATCTGGTTTCAGCCTTTAGTGGACTGCAGCAGCATCTTGTACCAGCAGAGCCTGTGAGCTTGCTGATGAAGGGATTTTGTGATGAACGTGGTAGGTCCGAGCTGAGAAGGGTCCTCACAGACCCGTTCTCCTCCACCAGACTCGTGCAAGAATTTGAACTTGAAGGTGAGCGTGTGTGATGTCTGTGCCTACAACAGTGAAAGCTGTTCAGATTCACTGTTTGGGTCTGTTAGCTGCCCTCGGGATGTCCGATACCATAATATGAAAGAAACAAATTGAACTGTTTATCAACTTTTAAAGGCCACAATTGTTTTCCTTGGAAAAATAAGTCAGTTTGGTATCTGGGGTGAAGCAGGTCAACAAGCCTGGCCAGTCGGAGCATGTGGATTTTCACAGCGATTTCTATTCTTATGCTAATCCTTTGAACCGGCTGGCTGTGCACTGTTAGCCAATGTGAGAGAAGGGATGTGCATACTGAGGACACTAAAGGGAAGCCATTTTTTATAGTTATTGTTATGCAGATTAGGTCTTCCAGCCAACCAGGATTTGGAGAATGACATAACCTGAGGATATAATGCTGCAGGTCAGCAGTCATTTAGTAATAAAAGTTTGGTTGAAACTGTTTCTTTACAGTATTAATTCTGTGTTTTGTTTTGTTTGTTTGTTTTTAAATCCATGTTGTAGCTGAAAAGAAATTGTTATCTTTGGTGCTGAACAATTAAAGTTGGAAAACTTAAATTTTCAATTTTTAATTATTGTGTTGGTTAAAAAGTGTAGGAAGGCAGCAAAGCTGTCACTCTCCATTGATACAGCTCTGAGCTGCTCATTTGAATCCTACTTCTGCTGGTGACTTGCTCTGTTTCTCCCACAGCGTTTTTCTGTGTTGCCTCAATTTCTGCTGTGTAGAACACTTTAGATATATAGATGATTGGGTACTCTGTGTGCGTATGTTCCTAGGTGTGCGTGCGCCACTTGAAACCAGGTAGAATATGTGAATCTTACTCAGAAGAGTTTATTTGTTTGCTGTATATTTGTTTCCTAGAGATTGTTATAGAAATAGGAAGTAACAAAGTAATGGCAAAGTCTGAAAGAAATGCTCTTAGTTAGTGTTTTGTTGCATGTTTTACGTGCTGCAACTGTATGTGGCTTCCCTCCTGTAAAGATTCCTGCTAAGGTCCATGGGGGCTTCTGCAATACATGTTACTAGGCTGGGGCTGTTAAGCATGTAAAGGCGGCTTTGTGTATTTTATTTCAGTGGTGTTTTGTGTTGCTGGAATCTGTATATACCTGGGTAGACCAGCTTACTGTATTTGTGTGTACGTAGTGTTAGATTCTTTGGAAGTGTGTGAAATAATTAAAAACTGCCCTTTAAACTATTTAGTAAATTGGATTTGCTTTACCAGCAGTGGAACAGGAAGTTAATCGTGTTTAAGCTGATGTTGACTTTTCCAATCTGATTTTCCCTGGGAAGAAACTTTATTACCTGGTTGTTAAATGCACAGTTAACTAGCTGCTGATTGTTTAAGCTGATAAACCAATGCTACCAGGTTTACTGTAATCAGTTTGGTAAATGTGTCATGTATATGCTTCCTTATGTTACTGTCTTGCTTTTTGATTAAATACAATATTAACTATCATCATACT
Source organism: Fregata magnificens (assembly GCA_013389945.1). NCBI lineage: Eukaryota > Metazoa > Chordata > Aves > Suliformes > Fregatidae > Fregata > Fregata magnificens. The sequence continues at coordinate 933,496 of WAAD01039271.1, forward strand.
AATGATTTGAATATATTTAGATGGTATTGTCAGGTGGCAATTCTGACGTTTAACTGTTACTATTCACTGGATGTTCTTTTGCTCTGTGCTTAGTTACACGTGTAGCTCTGGAGTTCATAGTGTCATCTATGAATCTTGTAACAGATGAGAATATGGCTTGGCAGCTCCTGTCTTTTAACCCATAGTTTAGAAAGTAGAATACCCCCAAATCTCCACTTTTAAAAATCATTGCTTTAAGAACCTATGTTTTCTTGTAGTCTTGTTTTTGTAGCTAAGTTGCAACATTTTGAGCATGTCCTGCTGGTGTGGCTTGAAGTCGCTAGTTGAAGCAATAGTTCAGTGTAAACTAGTGATCAATGAATCATTCATCCTCTTGTCATCTCAGATGCTTTTGCTGATGAAGAAGCTGCAATTGCTGCCCCCCCCTTCCTTTCCTGGTGTGCCCAATGCTTTTTCCTGTCCACGTCTCAGCCTTTAATGTTTGTGGGTAGAAAGCATTGATTTAGCGTATTCATTATAGCTCCTTAAGAATCCGAGAAAGTGGAGTTTCTCCCATTTCCACCATTAATTCATTAAACTAGGACCACAAGCAGTTTGGAGCCTGGCTTCCTATGGATTTCAGGGTAAAATTAAGTGCTATCCCTGAGGTTATTTGTTGGATGGAGGGACACTTGGTCAGCCACAGCCTGAGTTATGGCCTTAGATCTCCTGGTAGTGGACCTATAACATGAGGGTCACAAGATGCAAAGCACTGTTCTTGGATAAACTCACGGTGACAGGTCAAATTTAGCTTGTGGGTGTTAGTTTACTTTTTAAGCAGGCTCTATGCTAGTTGAACAAGTTGTCAGTCCTGTATTTCTTTTAATTTGGTCTTGCTCCACCTTTTCTATCTTACAGCGAGCATAAAGTCATAAAGCAGGTGAAAATTTTTTACAGCAAAAGTTTGCTTGTGTGACATCACATGCTGTGATTCAAATTTGTGTCAGTGGGTAGTTCAGCAGTACATGGACATAGTAGTGGTCCTGTAGCCATGGCCCCAGAATCTAGTTGTGGAGAAGGATGACAGTGATTTAATTGCTACTGGTAAGTCACTTTTAAGATGCAAGGATGAAAGGTGGTATTCTAAAAGCTTTGTCATCACTTACTGGCAGATTGAGATAATCAGTTTTGCTAAAAATAACTGTGATGGCAAGGTGTTAGGTTCTTACAAGTGGTTTGAAAATTCTTGCTTCTTAAAGAAAACCATGTCTAATCCTCTGTGTATTTTGTTAGCTGAGATATATTTATCACCAACTAAACAAAAGTCTATTAAAATGTTAAAGTTAAGGTGGGTTTTTTTTAATTTCAGTGACAATGTTTCCTGGCATTTGGGAGGTGAACTTTTCGGTGTTAATACTCAGAATGCTCAAGGTGCATGTGAGTGCTCTGGGGCAAAAGGAAAAGATACAGTGCTTGGTGTTTTGAAAGCAGTTTGATGTTTTTTTTGGTGCCAGTGTAAACCCAAAAGTTTTCCAAATCCAAATGTTACAATTTGGATGTATTCTTACTGACTTCGCTAGGGGCATGAGCATGGCTATTACGAAGAAGAATGTAGCTGGACAACCCCTGTTTGGGCATAATTTTAATTGTTGCAAGAGCCTTTGAATATTTGCTGGGATTTACCCTTCTACTCCTTGTTCTGATTCATGAATGTCTTCATTAGTTTTCATAATAGCCAGCCTATATGCTCTAGCTTGAAGGTACAAGTTACTAAAAAAAAAAGGCAAAAAAAAAAAAAAAAAAGTGCTTTGATATCTTTTGTGCTGTGTGTTTTACAAGAAGCATCTCTAGAGAGTCAACTCCCACCTGCTAGGAACAATCAATCTTTTAAAGGGGTAATTTCAGTATATTTTTTTAAATTTATTTTTAATTAAAAAAGCTTGTTATCCTGCTCAGTAATGCACCTTGCTTATTTTTCCCCCAACATTTACATAGAAGCTGACACAATCTGATAGAATCTTTACAAATTTTATCAACAATTTCCATATCAGCTTTTCATGGAATGTGAATATATTTCAGTAGCTGCTTTCCCTAGCTTGCCCTTATGATCATCATCTCATCCCTTACACTCTGGCTGGGATATAAACAATAAAAATTGCTGTTTGGGTGTAATTGTTTGTTTCCAGTGCATATACGTGTGTGTGTATGTATGTGTATTATTTTGAAAATTGCTGACAGATACCACTTTTGCACTAAGATGTAAAATGTGTAGGATTTTATTATAAATCTCACAAATGAATGATCAATAGCTATAATTATTATGTTCAGATAAAACAAAAAATTTCTTTGATAGAATCTGTAAACCAAAGTGGGTTGATCGTCCTTCCTTCTATGTATATGCAGAAGTGTAATGTATTTGCTGGAGGTTGATTTAGTAAGCAGTAGTTGATTTTTATTTCAGGAAAAAGTTCTGATAATTTATTCTTGAAGTGTAAATGAGATTCCATAGTCCTTCAGTTGAGTGATGCACAAGACAAGCTTCAGATGTACAGTTCAATCATTGGTAACTGCTGCAGCTTATCTCATTGAAGAAACAGGAACAAAAGTTTGTTTGTAACTACTCTGGAACTGAGAACAAAGGCTGCGGGGACCTTTGAACCTTTGTGGCTGTGCATCTGAAGGAGGAATTGTTCAAGAATGGGAAAAACTGCCAGAACACCAGAGATCTGCTTTTCCCTACATCTTTCTACAGCAGTGTTCAATGACCACATTTAAAGGGGGGGGGGAATTAGTTAATTGGAAGACTTTCTTACTTGTTCTTCCCACCAAGCTCTGATTTGATAATCAAGTATGCAGGAATGGTTATTCTATCACTTTTATTTCACTGAGGCAAGCTTTAAACAAATGATTGTGTGTGCTTTTTTTCCTTTTTCTTTGGAAGAAATCTTAATGATTGATTGCATCCTTAAACATTTTGTTCTCTCTCAAATGTTCTGTGCAAATAATTCTGGCCTATGAAGCAATTTGTTTTCCCGCTTCCTGGTGGTGGTCTAATTTCACAATTATTTTTCATTCTGTGATAGCTGTCTCCTCAAGGCAGATGGGAGGGAATAATCAGTGTTCTGAAGAAATTGCTACTTCTCTGCATAATGTGTTGACTGGCATGGTGAGGGTTACAGTCTCCAGTGGGTTGTCCAGCATGAAGGTTCTGCTTCAGGCAGCAATTTGTGCCATATCATTCACCTTCATGAATTTTACAAGGCTTAAAGATGGGATGGGCTGTACTGAAAGAACATATTCCCTGAATTGCTTCATGCAGAGGGAGAGAAACCACAGCATTGAGTGTTTATTATTTTGATTTCAGTAATGAACATAACGCACCAGCTGGAAAAAACACGGTTGTTCATTTATATTTCTCAGCCTGTACATGCAGCTCATAAGTGTGCTCAGGCATGCATGTAATGTTCATGTCTGTCCCTCTTTCTGTTGCTAAAGAAATCCTTGGTGCTGCTCTGGAATTTTTTGGACAGAAGGGAAAGGCTAGGGTTGCCCTACAGTCTCTCAGGAATTGAATCGGGTCTGCCCTGCAACCTGTGGCTCGTAAGAAAGCTGGCAGGAGGTCCACGCCATAGAAGTAGAGACACAGTATGAGTTCTGGCATCTGATGTTCTTCTGCCTGGCTTCATTCAGTCACCGTTGGAGTGGGTGCTCACTTTGCCAGGGAGGATGTTCAGGTGGCTGCAGCCAGCTTGTCCTGTGAGAGCATCACTTGGGGTGTTCTCTGCGTCCCTGGTCCCCAGAAAAGCACAGAAAGAATTGGAAAACCTCTAGATACCAGAAGGAGGAGAAGCAACCAGGCATGATTTAGTTGACAGATAAGCAGTGATTCCTCTCGCTGCTAGAGAGGAAAACAATCCATTTCTTTTTTGGAGTGTTAAATTGTTAGGCATCTTCAGTCCCTCTTTTTCCCCATGATGGGGTGGCAGTCAGGGTGAAGTTTATGTAGATTTTTGTGTTGTATGTTCAGCCTGCCTTTTCAGCTGTCCCAAATGACAGCGTATCTCAAATGTCTTCTCTTGCTTCTTAAAACTGTTGTCCTCTTTCTAACCTTTGGCTGCAGTTTCTATAAAATTAGGCTGTGCTGTAGGGAAATTCAACTTTCTGTCTTCCAGGCGGTATGTAAACCTGGCTCCCAGGAGCACAGGAAAACTGTATGGTGGTTGCCCTTGTACCTCTGAAGTTCTTTACAGTGTACTGGTTGGTTGTCACTGTGCTTTTTGCTTCCTCCTCTGTTAAGATGTACAGCAGCTTGAAATACATAAGTAACCTATCGTTTTTGAAAGATTTCACTGTAGGGAGTATTCTTTTCCTAATACTTTCAGTCATCCATACACAGAGCAATTGCAAATTGCATAAGGAAGCCAATACATCCTTGGCTATTTAGTTATGTAGGCATATTGTATTAATTTAGGGAGAATTTAGCTGTCTAGTATGCAGCTTAGTAGCTTTCTGAGCGTTTTCACCTGGATTACAAGAAAACTTTTTCTTGATTGCATCATTTGCTATAGGTACCCCTTGCATTTCCTGTTTGTCAAATGCCAAGTTTAAAAATTAAGCCACAGTTAACTCCTAAGATTAAAATTGGAAATGAAAACATATAGATCGGTGTTTTAGAAAACTTAATTTGTCAGTTCTTATCGCTAGAAAACATGTGTGTGGAGGAGGGATGCCATATGGCTGCTAAATATAACACAACTTTCTCCTCAAAGCAGTCTAAAAAGTACAGAAGTTCACAATCTGGTATCTGTGTTTTTAATAAGAATGTGCTGCAGATTTTAAGAATCTTATGAGTGCAAACTAAGGTAATGGGAACAGAGCCAAACCAAAATCCAATAAAATGTAAGTATTTCCTGTGAAGAGGTGATATTGGCTGACACACTGGAGAGATGCACAGCATCTTGCAGATACTGGACCCTTTGTTAGCAATTTCTTTAAAGTGCAAGGGTGGGAGTAGCTGTCCAGGTTACATCAGTTTTCAGTGCTCCGTACCCTCTAGGTCCAACAGCTTGTATTCTTGTTTTCTTTAAATATTTGCACTGTTACATCCCAGTGCTGGGATGCTGGAGAACTCGATCTCCTGCTGTAGCTGTTTGAATAAGATCAGGAAAACACGGCTGTGGTGGCCAGACTTGTGAGTAGTTATTCTGGATTTTTAATTTTTTTTTTTTTTAATTTGTGTTAATACTACTCACCTTTCATGTTTTTGTGGAGATGTTGCCAAACTACAGATGATTCCATGTTTTAAGAATACAAATATAATTGAAATATGGTAGCGTTTCTAGTAAATAATTTAGAAGTTGTATGTGTGTATGCATTTGAAGGGAATGAACATTAGCGATACACTGTGCAACATAGTAGTTCTATGTAGATTTCAGTAGTGGACATTTTTGTGAAATACTTGGCCGTGTAGATTAGCCGTTTTCTAATGGGGAAAGCCTGCAAAGAAGTGAGCTCCAAAATAATTGTGATTATTTCCCGTACCACGCCCCCCCACCCCCCCGAAAAATTACCCACTACCCCATGCTGTCACTCTCTGTCCTCTTTTTGAATGGAAACATCCAAAATAGGTATTGAATTTCTGGTTTAGTAAAGCACTTTAGAATATGTCTAATGTTAGCATGTGAGTAATCCCAGGGCTCCGTATAGGATAAAAGGCATTGCTGAACTGAGGCAGGAATATCTGATAGGAAAAGCTTATCCTGGAAAAGAATCAGAAGAGAAACTATATTGGTTATATTCCTTAAGGCCTTTAAAATATTTCAAAGGGATGAGTATAGATTTATGGATGAGGTTTTGGTGAGTAAAAATGCAGTTATGCAAATCAGAACTTGTCAGGGCAGGGAGAAATTAATTTATGCACTCGAGCACATGTGCTCTTTCACTGTTTTCTCTATGAAGTTGAATTATAGACAACAAGAATGCACTTTGTTGTTCTTTAATAATAAATAACAGCATAGCTGTTTTGATCTTCAAAGCACTTCTCAGACCTTAATTAATCTTCATAATAGTCCTTTGAGAGAATTAAAAATACTCCCTACCCTTTTGGATAAGGAACTCCTTAACACGAAGATGTTAGAGGATTTGCCAAGGGCCATATTGTCAGTGATTGCTGGGACAGTTCCTCAGAAATTCCTGGCACTGGGTGCTTTGGCTAGTTCTTGAGGCTGTGTTGCTTCTCTCATTTATGCGTTAAAATTTCCAAAAATTTGAATACATAAAGAAATGTAGTTCGAAATTCTTTGAGTAGTTTTGGATTTCCATCTGAGTGTTAACTCATCCATATGCATGTTGGAATTTCCCTTTTGAATATTCCTGTAGGCACAAAGTGGTAAAGGTTTGTGTGTGGGGGGTGGGGGTGTGCGTGTGTGTGTGTGCGCGCACACGCGCGCCGCTGAGAGCAGCGTGTGGGAGCAGGTATGCAAAATTGCACTTCAGAAAACCTGGGTCACAACTTTTGTATTACAGGAGTGGCAAATAAAAGGATATACGGCTTTAGATTCTATAGGACACATAATAAATAGGTAGAAAGTGTCTCTCAGTCTGCCTTGTCTAATCTTCCTAATTCTTTGTAAGGTTTAAAATAAGGAGAAGAAGAGGAATTAATGTAGATGCTTGTTTTTCAAGGTTTTTCCTAGGTAGTTGTTGATTTGCATTCTAAAGCAGATTTAGGGAGTACTGTCTGAAAACCTGTAGCCTAGGTTTGGAGAATAAAATAAGAATAGCAAAATCAACCTGAGACGACTCATCTGGAGAAACAGTTCAGCAGGAATTATAATCTAAAGGTGGCGATCTCTCTGAATAATCCCGTGTGACCAGAGCATGGAGAACAGCAAAGCTTTGTTAAACGTACATTTTTCTTGCACACAATAGGAGGGGGTATTCATTAATAAATATAACTGTGTGAAGTTGTTACTGTTGAAGATAAGGGACTCAATGCTAGCTAGCATGAGAAATGCATAGATATGTTACGGTATTCACATCTGTGATAGATTCTGACATAACAGATGTAAGGTCAAAATGTTTAACACTCTTTGTAAACTCAAAATAGTTTTTCATAAACTGGGATACTTCAAAATAATGAGTAGCCCCTGACTGGTGTTTTTATGATGAACTCCAGCTTTGGCATAAGGCATTGTGATTTCTGCTGCAGATTGCACCAATTTGCATGAGGAATGAACATGGAACTAGCTTGCGAAGTAGAAAGTTGACAACCTGCTAAACAGGTTTGAAGAATTCTTCAGTATGAACAGCTAAGTCAGCAGAATCCTAAAACTAATGCCAGAAAACCCTGTTATACTTAACCTGGTGACCTTGCCATCTCGGAAAAACTTGCTGACAGCGTGATGCTTCCAGCTTTGTTTGGGTGAGGGTCTTTTCAGCGTTCCCTGCTGTGGTTCAAGAGCTCCTAATTATTTGGTACATGCATTCTGAGGAGGAATCTGTGAAGTGATTTAAATGTCTTTTTTTAAATTTGTTAGAAATGCAGTGATTTAAGCTGACTCAAAGGTCAACTGTGATCTGCCAAAATGTCCATTTGGGAAAGTTGTTAAAAGTTTTTGGGGTTCTGAACTATCTATATTCTTATATCAATATTATTATATTATAATAGATATCTATATATAGATATAACATAACTTATATTCTAAATATTGTAGAGATTTTTTTGTAGCAAAATTTTGCAAATAACATGTTTTCCTGTGTTGGGCTTAGGCATTCTGTTCTCCATCATTTTTGATACATGAGTAGCAAATCTTGATTTGATAGAGGGCAGAAAATTTCTGAGTTAGGAAACTGCAGCCCCATAATCTATATGACGCATGAAGCGGAAAATCTTCTACAGGTCTTCCTTCTATGAAATGTGTTAGTAGGTTTCTGGAAGCTGCTCAAGTGTTCAGAGTGATAAATTGGACATCAACAAACAAGTCAGAAAATAATTTGTGTATTGTAGTTTCCCAGGTACTGTGACAATAAGGAAAGGTATCGGTAATTGAATAACCACGTGATTCTGGACCATCTGTGTCTGATAACTGATACGTGAAATCCGATGGGATAAGCTTTCAGCGAGGCAGAGATCTGATGCCCTTCTGAAGAATACACTGCAAAAATGCTCCTGGTTAAAAATAACATTGGGGGGTATGAACGTGAATACCTTTCACAAATTTTTAAAGCTATTTTTACAAATATAACAGCTTCAGTGAGATGACAGTAACGCACAGGAGTGGTTTGTTGTGGTTTTTTTATGCCTGGAATTCATTTCTGGGCCTAAGTGTGTGCATACGCACGTAGTGTTCCTGCATACCCTGACAAGGTCTTTTTTCCCTTCCTGGAAAGCATTCTTCATGCTGCATCATAGCAAACTTCCTTGAGAGTGGAGAGACTATGGTATCTTCTTAAAAAAGAGTAAAATCTCATTCCTGACTAGCATTATGAGCGTTACTGATAGTTTAGCTACCCATAAGGACTTTTAGAAATTAAGATGGAGGTATTTGAAATGTTAATGCATGGGCATGTAGAGATGAGTTCAAGTATTAGCTCTTCAGGCTTCTATTTCTTGCCTCAAATTTGCTAGCAAGTTGCTAGACCAAGCGCTGTATGAGAGGCTAGACAGTAACTGTGTAAGAAGGAGACATTTGAAAGATCTTGCTGTTATATTTACTGTTCCAAAATATCATCACAGGCAACTTGTTCTCTTCCCAAATGTGGCATAATCTAAATCCAACTAATCTATGTGGTGTTCAAAAGCTAAGTCTTCCTTTTGGAACAACAGACCTTGTAAAACACATGAAAGCGATGCATGGATTTTTTTTTTTTTTATTATTATTTTTTATTTGGAAGGTCTGAGTTCAGCAAGTCGAACAAATCAATAACTCCTAAGAACTCCTAAGGTTGTTCTTGTCACTTAAGACAGTGGCAAAAAAGAATCTTTGTTTTTAAGTGGGGGTAGCATGTGGGTTCAGTAACTGTGCAGTCTTAGCTCTGCATGTGTCAATGGCACTAGTTTCTCTGCAGAATACATTGACACCTTCTAGCCGCTGAACTCGTGTGTTGTGGGCTGATTTGCCTGATGTTTGAAAGGATTAATGTTTGAACAGTGCGTGAATTTTCTTGCATCGCTGCTTGAAGTAAGATAGTAGTTCCTGTTTGTGTGGGGAAATATGGATAACGTGTAGCTTTAGAGAATGGCTTTTGAAAGATGATTTATTAAGGTTGTTTGCTGACTGACATATGGTATGACATACGGTGCTATTTACCACCTCGGTGTCTGAACTTACAGGGAAGTGATTTTCTTTTTTAAACATTTAACTCTATTAAGTACTTGTAAACATCTTCCAACATTGTCCTGGCCAAATCAATTTACACTTTCCTTTTCTTCTGTTTGTTCCATCTGTTTGTGACTGTTTGTTTGTTTTCTTCTTTTTTTTATGTTGTAAATAGATTTTAGGGTTTCAAGGGTTGAGGGTCTCAGTAGCAACTAGCACTTGCAAATCTCTCTTAACTTTTTACCTGCAGCCTTCAAGGTGTTAGTTTTCTCTTATCCTCCTATGAGATGCCAGGCCAACTAGTATGCTCGAAAAATTGCTCTGTAGTAAAGTCTAGTGTAACATCTTCTTTCAGTCATCCTAGTTCTCCCCAGAAATAACAAACTTTTGAAACAGTAATCATTGAGGATGAAGAAATGACGTCAGAGGTGGCATTGTTTTGTTGAAAATCTGGTCTGTGGTGGAAAAGGGAAAAAATAACACGGAACAAACTGTTACCTTAAAACTTGGGCAAAAGTATCTTTAAGACAATGGAGTTTCTAGAAGAATACATCACTCCTTTCAGCACTGGTGGAAGATGTTGAAATGAAAAGGCTTTGGAGGGAGAAAAAATTCGCTGGACTTTTCCAGGCATGACTCCTGATACCATGGACATTGCTGTCCGGTTTGCTGTCTTCCAGCTGGACCTGTCCAAGTGACGCAGTGAGGATACTATTTATTTGGTTTTATATTACTGCTTTTTCAACAAATACTTCAAGTATTCCCGTTAAGCATATGCATAACTGCAAATCTCAAAACCATGAAGAGAAGTGAAACAAATGCTCAAGTGTAGATTTATATAAAAGAGAAGTGAAAAAAGGACTTGAAATATACAGGGGGGATGTAGAATGGCTTGTGTTTTCTAAGCTTGTTTGCATCTTTCTAGCTTATATTAGTCTCATTTCTCTACCAGCTGCTGCAATTTTGCAGGAAGAAAAATTGTGACTGTATACAAACAATTTGAGAATTTTTCTTCTACTCTGACTCTGCTTTTGTCTTCTGCAGTCTCGTTGGGAGTAGTCTGATTGAAATGTGGATATACATCTCCATTAACACAGTGCGTCAGAATTTCTTGCTGTCTGTCCCACTTCTCTCTGAGTAATCAGTCACCTTGTGAACATTCATGTAGAGAGAATGCAATAAATGTTTTTCCTCCCCCATTCCTCCCCACTGCTTTACTGCCTTTTTCTTTTCCTTTTTTTTTTTTCCAAGTGACTAAGGAAATGGTGTTAAAAGTTTTAAGCAATAAACTTGTATAGACTACTACATTTGCTACTTAAATGTATAGGTGGTAGAAAAAATTTGTAGTGAATAGGTGAAGGTCTGGCCTCCACCTGTTTCATAGAATCATAGAACCATTAAGGTTGGAAAAGACCTCTAAGATCATCAAGTCCAACCACCAACTAACACCACCATGACTCCTAAACTAGGCCCTGGAGTGCCACATCTACACCTTTTTTGAACGCCTCCAGGGTTGACGACTCCACCACCTCTCTGGGCAGCCTGTTCCAATGCCTAACCACTCTCTCGGTAAAGAAATTCTTCCTGATGTCCAGTCTAAACCTCCCCTGACGCAACTTGAGGCCATTCCCTCTCGTCCTATCGCTAGTTTCTTGGGAGAAGAGTCCAACACCCGCTTCCCTACAACCTCCCTTCAGGTAGTTGTAGAGAGCAATAAGGTCTCCCCTCAGCCTCCTCTTCTCCAAGCTAAACAGCCCCAGTTCCCTCAGCCGCTCCTCATAAGACTTGTTTTCTAGACCCTTCACCAGCTTCGTTGCCCTTCTCTGGACACGCTCCAGCACCTCAGTGTCCTTCTTGTACTGAGGGGCCCAAAACTCAACACAGTATTCGAGGTGCGGCCTCACCAGTGCCGAGTACAGGGGCACGATCGCTTCCCTACTCCTGCTGGTCACACTGTTCCTAATACAAGCCAGGATGCCGTTGGCCTTCTTGGCCACCTTGGCCACCTGGGCACACTGCCGACTCATGTTCAGCCGGCTGTCGAGCAGCACCCCCAGGTCCTTTTCCGCCGGGCAGCTCTCCAGCCACTCTTCCCCAAGCCTGTAGCGTTGCACGGGGTTGTTGTGACCCAAGGGCAGGACCCGGCACTTGGCCTTGTTAAACCTCATGCACTTGGCCTCGGCCCATCGATCCAGCCTATCCAGATCCCTCTGCAGAGCCTTCCTTCCCTCGAGCAGATCGACACTCTATTCCAGATATATGGCTAGATAATCTCATTCCAGGATGCTAAATATTGGTACTTGTAGTGTATTTAATGCAAATAGTAAGAAGCATGTAAAGGAAAGGGGTTTTTACTTAGATTTTTAAGCTCTTCATGGTGTGAGGCTCATTCACACAACAGAGAAAAATATTCTCTGCTTATATGAAGCTTTGTGAAGATTAAGAGATTCCTGTGGATTTGTCATTCATAAATGTTTCTTAAAATTAGTGTTTAGAACATGGAGAAGTGGTTGAGTAAGTGTCAAAACCGAAGGATAATGCAAGCTAGGGAAGCAGTCTAGGTGACTAGTCTGATGCTTAAAACATAGAGGAAGAATTTAAGAGGCTTTCTTAACTACATAAAACGTCCTCGTGGAAGTGTTTGAATGAGGGCTGGTTTTGTTTGCAGAGGCCATACATTTAAATAAGCTTAAAATGTAAACACAACTGCATGCCTTCTGGGGGAGACATAAAACACACTTTTTTTTTTTTCCTCCCCTCCCACTAGAAGTTTGTGCTATCCTAAGTTTGCCAAAGGACACCTCTTTGATCATGTTTAGGAGAATTGTTAGTGTTTTGAAGTAAATTTTATTGTGTGTAACCATGCACACTGAATGTTACACGATTAAAAACCTGGTGCCATAGTAAAATAAACGGTCTATGGTATCAAAGTGTTTACTGCCTGGAGGACTATTACAAAATCATCAGTCTGGTAGTCTCTTCCTTTTCCTATATGTGGTAGGATAAAAGATGTTCTTTACAGGATCTTTGAATTTAGTGGAGGTGGAAAACAACATGCCAAGTGGGAGAGAGACTTCATGTAAGTGCTTTGGGATCACAGCTCAACCATTCTAAAAGAGGGATAGCACAGGAAGTGAAACCATCTGCCAGTGGCCATAAGGTCTTTGTGAATGCTGCTGAAAGTTTGTTGGAACCACTTCTTTGTGATGTAAATGTTACTTGGACTCTGCTAACCCTCTGCAGTGAGTTCCACCCACAGGGTGCTTTCTCCGGAGGTCAGCAACACGGTCATCAAAACACCTAGGTCCAGGTCTGCAACTGCGTAAAACCCCATGGCTTTCAATAGGGGGTGTGTGCTCATAAAGAGGAGGCTCCAACTGTCTTCAAACAAACGGACAAGCCAATTTAAGGTGTTACTCTCATAAACCAGAAGAGTCAGCAGGAAGGAAATGTATTTGAGCTTCATCAGATACAGTTCCAGTTGGTACTTTCTTGCAAACCCAAATTTAGTTGAAGTTTCAGTCTACTGTGCTGGACTGTGAACTGGGGCAGCTGAGGTACAGGTGCTCTTCTGATCGGCAGTCTCTGTTACCCGAGTACTGACTGCCTACCAGTGGGACAGTTGTATTCTGAGTGGTCGTGGTGAGACCTGATATTGCAGCCCTGAATCTCTCTGGCGCTGTCTTTCATTCATTGCTGTTATGTTTTTCAGAAGTGTTTATCAGATCTGTGTGTTTTACCAATGTGTGGCAGAGGTGTCTCACTAATTTCCCTCAAGATATTTCTGTATCAAACTGCAAAGAGTGTACCTCAGAGTATGCTAATTTGCTTTAGCAGAATCTGAAGGTTGAATTTGAACTTTTTTCTAATATTCTGAAAAATAAACCTTTTTTAAGGTTAAAAAATGGTTGTCAATTTTTTTTTAAAAAAAATTTAAAATAATTTATTTAGCCCATGTTATTAGAAGCTTTTTTAGGTTGCTGTTTCTTCTTCCTAGTGTAGAAGAGGGAGATTAAACGGCCATGTTCTGGAAATGGGGATAAATCTCTCCGAAGTGGCTTTAATAAAACATGCCTCATTGTTGATGTCCGTCCTTTGGAGGAAGTGTTGACAGAGCGGCTGAAGTTTTTGCCTCCTTTGATGTATGAGGGTTTGAGATCTCTTCAAAATCACCATTGCTTTAAATAGCCCCAAATATTACTTTGAAGCAAGATGAGCAGGAAAAGCAAACGACTGACGAGACAAATTTGCTTAAGAACTTCCCATTTAGCATTCCTAATTTATAGCAAGACTGATCAGCAGAAGACCCACATAAGTGTTTCTGTACATGTGCTCCGAATCAGCTTCCGATCTATCAAATAAAGCACATGCCTGTGTCTGTTTCTTTTAATAAAGTTATAGATGCAGATTTCCAAAGCACTTTTGTTGAAACAATTGTATTTTATAACAATTAAAAATATAGGGCTGTTACTTTATAATGTCAGCTTTTGGGAGGACATATCTATGGTGCGGAAGGGGATGTTTGCTGTTTTCGTTTTCTAACTGTGCTCAAAGGAGAGCTTGAAGATGGAACAGTATTGTCACCTGGTCTCTTTCGATGTTTCTGTGAGTGCGTGACATTATCTTATGTTTCAAGCTAGCCGTGGTTATAGTTGAGTTCTGGGAAATTACCTACAAGTTGCTGGTTTCTTTCCCATGACCTAAGTATAATCTAGGTGGGATCTGTATGTGTATATAAATAAAAGGTACATGTACCTTTCAGTAACTTGAGAAATCGACTGAAAACAGTGTGAAACATGTCCTTGATTGCTTAGATGCTTTGAATATGCCTTACTTGATGTGGCAATAATTGTGAATAATTGCATATTAATTTGCCTCCTGCTACTAACTTTAAGCGAGCGTATGCCTTGCATTTTTCCAGAATAGTTTTCTGGGTCACTGACTTCTTTCCTGAATTGCCAGAACCTCAGTCTGGGGAACGGACCCAAATATTCAGAAAACCTTGGAGTGTGATGTAGCTTTTTTCTGATTGAGGGCAAAAGCGTGGTGATCCTTCTGCTGTAAGGAAGAAATCTAGAATACCTAGAATCTAGTTGAGCTTTAGAGATGCCAAAGCCAGTGAACAGAACTTGCCACGTGCTTCCTTTGGCTCTGCTGGAATTGGCATCTAAATGCAAGGAAAAAAAGTAACTCCAATCCAATATGTTTGCCTTTTAAAAAAGTGCCATTTATCCTTGAGATGTCCTTTTTATTGAAGTGGTAAAGATTATAAAAAATGGAAGAAAACCACTTTATTCAGTTCCTGTGGTTTTTTTTTTTTTTTTT
>WAAD01039275.1:310-14706 GCA_013389945.1 Fregata magnificens
TAAAAAAGCTTGGAAACTGTAAGTAGTCTTCTGCTCATTTCTAGACAACTTTTTTATTGTTCTGAGTATGTGTTCCAGAGATGCCCAGTGTCAAAGATGTTTAGATACCAGTGGTTTTGCAGTTCTATTTGAGTACTGCAATTCTTGTTTGACGGTGTGGTTTTATTATGTTAACTTTGGAGAATGCAGAGTACATGAAAACACTTCTGGGTTCTGTTAAGTAGATAAAATCTGTAATAGGGAAATTTGTAGCACACTTATGTGACTTTTTCTTCTTGGAAATACCTAAAAACTTGGAACGTAACTGAAAGAGAAGTAATCATAAAATTAATTAAAATTCATTGACTAGGTGATACTGGGTAGAGATACAGTAGTTTGTGCAGCCATGATCCATGCAGAGGATGCTGCTGCATATGCACAGATACTAAATAAACTAAGATTTCTGTTTTCAGTGACCTGTTTTGAGACTCCTGGATATGGTTTTCAGAGAAGATGGTGTTAAAGTACACTTGAATCTGTAGGGAGTTTTTCCAGTTTTTCCACTGCCTCCAACAGTTTATTTACTTTCTAGCTAAAGCCATCTGGTATTTCAAACAAGTACGTTCATATTCTGTACAATAAATACTTAATAAACCTTTTAAATAGTCTTTGATTAGGGCTTGAAAAACCCACTTGCTTGTTCTGTATCAACTTGACTAGAAAACTTTGTCTTAATTACCGGAGAGAAAGACCTTCAAATTCAGGAAAAATTATCTTTTCTATTTAAAATATGTTGTTCTCAAGTGTAAAGTCAACATCATCACCTGCATAGAAGACAGCTGCAGTGATTTCCTGATGTTCTGAAACAGCTGTTGTGCAAAACCAACAGGGCTCAATGCAGTCTCCCATCAAAACCAACAGGGCTCAATGCAGTCTCCCATACATTTGACCCTGTGCCAAACATGGAATGGGATGCTAGAGGGATGTCTTAAGTTTGGAACATCAGTGCTTCTGTACAGCTAGATCAATATTAGTAATGATGTGAAGCTTTCCTCAAAGGTCCTTGAAGTCTCAAATGCCTAAACTTACCAAGTTTTGTGATTAGCACTGTAAGTAAATGATATTTAGATAGGGAGTGGTAAGACCACTTCTCGATGTATGACTTTAGTTCATTATAGCAGTATATATGGTTTCAGCACAAGTAATTTTATATTCAGATCATTGAAACTTGTTAACTATGGAAAATCAAGAAGTACTGTATGATTATAGACTATAACCTGGTTTTTTTCCTTTGAATCAAAATCATTCAATTGGAAAGTTGCATTTTTGTGTGGTTTCTGCATGTGTACCTGCACATTCAGTATGTTGTAAGCTCTATTGCACTGACAAGGGCCCTTCAGGATTTAGTGGCTCAAACTACACTAAAGAGTCAATGCAAATCTATGTTTGCATTTGTATAAAACCCCCAGTGCATTTTTGAGCACTTTTGGTAATACCTCATAGAAAACCCCATTTTATTTTTTCCTCATATAGGTAGGATTTTTGTCCTTTGGGAAACCATCAGTGGCATTGTATATGTATAGAGTGTGAAAAGCAGGTAAAGATGGCAGATGTCCCAAATCATTTATTAAAACTTTTTTTTTACTCTTTTTACAAAAAACAAAGCTTTTGTTAGAAAGGCGCATGTTTTATGGTCCTCTGGGCATTACTCTCTTTTTAAAAAAGAGAATGCGCTTAATGATAAATATGGGCAAAAGCGTTAAAACCTCAGATTGTTTCTTAATGAAAAGTATACATTACTTAAATGCGAAGTTACAATTCAGCTAACTTTCTCAGTTTTGAAGTAATGTCTTTGAAATAGGCTTTGTGTTAAAAGCAGGGATTAAGTTGCACAGACTTTGTTTTTAAATAGTTGTAGTCCCTTGAGGGGTTTTTTTTAAGGATTAAGTTGTAACCTGCTGCATTCTCTATCCTACTTTAGTTGAAAACCATTGGAGTAATATTTTTAAATTACCAATTTGTTTTCATTAAACAAAATCTCTAAATTCAGACTTTGAAAAAACTTAAGTTACTAGGCAGGATTTATCCATGCAAATTCTTATTTACTGAATTTAAAAAGCTGTGTAAAAATATGTTCAGACTTAGCAGCTCTCTATATTAATTGAAAGATTTTGACGATTAACAAGTACAAAAAAAAAAAAAGCCTAGGAGGTTTAAACAATAAAATCTCTTCAGGCTAGAGTTGACTGTTAATCTCTAAATTCAAAAGTCAGAGAAAAATGTTTAAAAAAATCCGTGATAATATTAGTTTTTTCATATAGTAAGTCGTTTTACTAATCTTTATAAAGCATGTTTGAAAATTTAAGCATCCATTAAGTAACACAGCATCTATGTTAATCTTGGGTACCAGTCTTTTTAGGTACTGTGATGCTGTGAGCTTTTAAAGAACTCTATTATGTAAATATTTTCTGGCAAAATAAAGAAATAAAGCCCAAAGCAAAAACCCACTTCCATTTAAGAATAATTCACATGAATTGTTTTCAGCTTAATGGTCTGTATTTTACTATGCAAGAATATTCATTTGCATTTACTCTATTTTGATAGATGGAATTTAAATATATAAGAAATACGAATGCTTCTATGCTGGATGAAAAAATATCAAGTCTTCTTTCCTAAAGATTTCGGGTTTATTTATGAAGGTATTTTCTCCTCTTCAGATGGAGAACATGATCTTTATTACTCAGCAAATCAGTAATTATTAAAAACAAACAAAAAAAACCCCCACATCCAAACAAAAACCAACCAACCAAAAAACCCCAAAAGAGTCCTCAGTCTCCATTCAGTGCTCAATCTGCTGGTGAAATTTTCTCATTTGAGAAATTTTCTCCTGCTACTTAAGGAGGGTATTACCTCAATATCCTGTATTCTGAATTCCTATGTTCTTTAGCAGGTCCAAGAAAATTAGTTGTTTATTTCCTGCAAGAGTAATATATCCCAATTCAGCTTTGCTGTAAAATATAAGTGGAGATTAAACTTTTGTTTGTTCTGGTAGTAATCCTTAGATATAAAACTTGAAAAATGCTTTAAATAGTGCATATCTTTTATACACTGACTGTGGATTTTTAAATGTGTGGAGGTGTAAGGAACGACAGGTCTGCTTTAAGCCTAACAGACTTTTTCTCCTGGTATTTTCAATGTATTTTTAAAATATCATTCTCCTGGACTGCATCCTGATAGCTTTTCTTTTTCTTAATTTGCAGTGACAGAAGCAGAAACTTTGTTCACAGGTGGTGAAAGCTGGCACTTAGCAGTTCAGTTCCACCTTGAGTGTGCCTATACACTTTTGTATTACTATGAGTATAAAAAAGCTAAACAATGTTTTAATACGGCTAAAGACATAACGAAACTGCAGATTAATCTTACAGGTAAGTTTTGCTTGTACAGTCTATGAGGATGGTTGGTTGGACTAAACTAACGTAGGGTTTGTTGGGTTTTTTTACATATCCAAGTAAAAAAGAACTATACTTTGAAAAAAATCTTGACTTTTAACAGTTAGGACGTATTTGTCTTCTAAGAATTAACATTGCTTGGAAGAGGGAAGAGAAATATGCCATCTAGTTACAATATCATCCCTAATATGGGTGTCTGAGCCGCTGTGGTATTACGATCCTTCCTTCTCGTGTTTCATATCGAATTCTAGGTCTAATTGTCTCTGTTATGGGACTCCTGAAACTGGTTGGTGTCATGATGAATAATGTTTGTTTGTTTGGAGACACTTATAAATGTCTGCATGATGATTTGATGGAGTCTTTCACCTTTTATGCCACTAGCCTAGACCTACTCTATGTAAATAGCATTTAAAAGTCACTTCCAGGACTGTTGTTATCACAGGAAATAAGTAAAGTCAAATTTCTGATGAACAGAAATATCAAGGATTCAGTCACTATGGAGGCTTTATAATTATCCTTTCAGAACTTGTTCTTTGGAGTCAGGCAGAACAGATTGCTGTACCTGCAACTTCATTTAAAATTACATGTATAGATATGGGACTGCTTGGTCTAGCTGGTCCTGCTAGGTAATCAAAATGACATAAGATGCACACCTCCTCTCTGTGAGAACTTTTGATTGTGCCTGAGTAGAAATGCAAAAACCTTTATATAGTTTTTTCTATAGAGTTATTAGGGGAAGGGACTAATGAACTGGAACTTGCAGCCTCCTTACCTGTTACACCACTGTATGTCACAAGGCTACGTGTTCCTTTATATTTAGATTAGAGCTGCAGCTACCCCTGCTTATAGCCTGTTTAACCAACCAAAAAACACACACACAACTTTTCCCCCCATCCCCTCCAACCCAAACAACTTTTGTGGAACTTCATATTCGTTTCTTCAAAGGTTTTAAAGGTTTACTTTGAAAAATCTGTAATGAAAATCTTGTGGCATAGTGTTTTTGCATAACTATGAATTGATTATATTCAGTGATATCTGCTTAAAACATAGGAGTAATTTCCATATTTGTTTGAAGGAATTCTATGCATTTCAATTGATCCTACCCTTTTTTCCTATGTGCAACATGTGCTGTATGTGTGACATGTTCCATGTCTGGCATGTACGGCAAACTTGATACTTTAAGGTAGCTTTGTTTAAAATCAGTGCCTGTGATGATACTCAAGCTATAAAAATCTAATTAACTAAGAACAAGTGAAATCAGTGGCAGGTGGCTATTCACTGATATTCCTCAACTTACAGCTACATGTTGGATTTTTTTTTTCCCTTTAAAGGAGATCTTTAGATTTTGGATGAATAATTTCCTTAATACTAACCTAGGGGAAAAAAAAAAGTTTGGATGCAGTGGATTACTTGTATTTTTGATTACTTCACCAAAAGGTTGTGCTAGTCCCAGAGAGAGATTGTGGTGATATAGTCTCTTGGAAAAATGTTATGAAACTCCTAAAAGTTCTGTGGTTTATCTCTATAAACCTATTAGAATAGTTATGAAGGATGTCTAACCTGAAGGCAAATGAGCTGAACTGAACATGTGGGAATTGTTGGCATTCTAGGCAAATTCATTTGACATGCATGTTTTGGCTAAATGGAAGGAATGTTACATCATCAAAAAAGGCTTTGCTTTAATGTAAAAATTCAACCCCTAGCAAAGACATTTTTAAGGCTTTTGGAAGGAATTTCCTTTTTAGGAAAGGATTTTAAGAGGTTTTTATTCTTTAATGGTTGTGATCCTTACTAGTTGAACATTTTATTACGGCATGGAAATATATGTTGTTCTTAAAGAGAGAATTTAGAACCAATATTTTCCAAAGTTATTGTAGAAATGTGTGAATAAATCGTACTTGTTTTGGCTTCTGTACTTTTTAAGTCCCATTAATCCAGGTCTGTGCTGTATTCATCGGTTATTATAAAGCATCCTTATGTTCCTCACAGTGAGTCACAACTATCAATAACTCCACAAAACAATTTCTAGTAAAAGAGAAGACTGTGGTCCTTCTTGCATATAAATTTACTAAAATGAAGGGGGGTAATCCACAATACATTTAAGATCAACAGATCTGGAGGATTAATAATGCTGAACTCTGAGATCTGCATATTGTCTGCTCATTGTTTTCATGCCCAGTAACGCATCCCTGGGAGCTTTTAATATGGAACAGAAGGTAAAGTCTCTGTATAGATTCCCTCTTTTTTGTGGCCATATATGGTGGTATGAAGCAAGCAAATTCCCGCCCCCCCCCGCTTAAACACGTGATACATATTTTCCAAATAAAAATGATTGTTTTGTCCCTGTAATAGCAAGGAATTCTTTGCTTAAAAAAATGGGGTGGGGGATGTGTGCATCTCAGAGCATAAGCAAATCACAGTTTCTGGGTGCTAGCAAGTAAATTTATTGATAACCAGCATAACTTTGCAAGTGTTTTATTCAGCTGTTTAAGCAGTAAGACATAATAGGAAGTGAATTACGGCATAATGATTTTCAAGCATTATTAAAATTGAGAATTGAGTGCTACCATGTAAAATTAGCATGAATCATTACCTAGTATTTCTCTCTATCTGTCTGTCTCTGGAGTGTGCCTTGTGCTTTTTAAGGTGATATTTTTAGAACCTTTTTCATTTCTTCATAAACTCTTAGCACAGGGCTTTTACCGTTAAAAAGGTGTTTAGCAGAAAAGGAGAAATCAGTTTAATTTCTGGTTTCCATACTGCTCTCTTTCCACCTCCAGGAAGAAAAGGGGGTGACAGTTATTTCAGCACCTGTGCCAGGCGATTCTTACTGACAATGACCTCATCCTCAGGACTTTGTCAAATGAGCAGTCAATCATCTTTACCTCAAAGATTTTTGTCCTGCAAAATGATAATGAAATTAAGAACTTGATCTTAATTGGTTCTGCAAAAGCAACAGTGGATCAACATTCAGTCCTCTATTTCTGTTATTGGACTTTCACGTTATCTGAGCATTGTATCATAGTAATAATAAGCAAGCAAACCTCCAAATTTTATAGAGTAATTTTTAGCTCCGTTTTGGCTCTGGTTAGGTGTCGTAGTTTAACCCCAGCTGGCAATGAAGCACCACACAGCTGCTCACTCACTCCCCCCCTGCCAGGATCGGGGAGAGAATCAGAAGGGTAAAAGTGAGAAAACTCGTGGGTTGACATAAAGACAGTTTAATAGGTAAAGCAACAGCTGCGTGTGCAAGCAGAGCAAAACAAGGAATTCATACACTGCTTCCCATTGGCAGGCAGGTGTTCAGCCATCTCCAGGAAAGCAGGGCTCCATCACATGTAACAGTTACTCGGGAAGACAAACTCCATCACTCTGAATGTCCCCCCTTCCTCCTCCTTCCCCCAGCTTTATATACTGAACCTGACGTCATATGGTGTGGAATATCCCTTTGGTCAGTTGGGGTCAGCTGTCCCAGCTGTGTCCCCTCCCAGCTTCTTGTGCACCCCCAGCCTACTCGCTGGTTGGGGTGGTGTGAGAGGCAGAAAAGCCCTTGCTTCTGTGTAAGCACTGCTCAGCAGTAACTAAAACATCCCTATATTATCAACACTATTTTCAGCACAAATCCAAAACATAGTCCCATACTAGCTACTATGAAGAAAATTAACTCTGTCCCAGTCAAACCCAGCCCATTAGGATTCTGTTATTCTAAGCTACCGTCCTGAAATTGTTCTATGTTTTCTGATTGCAGCTTGCAAACAGGTTGCTAACAGAGGAAGAATAGACATGTTTTTCTTTTCAGCTTGCTATAAATGTCAATTGCCACCCTAAAAACTATTAAAAGTTGTTTGAGGGTCAAATAAAGAACTGAAGAAACAACACTGAGAGGAATTTCACATTGTGCATTCTGAATATTGATTAATTCAGTAGACAGCCTTCATTGGTTTGCTGTTTCACTTCCATGTTATTTTTACAGTATCTTATGTGCCGTATTATGGTAACGTCATGTCTGTGATCACTCTTCATAGACCTAAGTCTTCAAATGAAGATTTGAAATATTTTAAATGATGGCCTGTAAGATATGGGATTTTCATTTGCCTACATGTCTCCATGTTGTCATTAACTTTTAGCAGGCAAATCGAACAATTGTTTGTGGTTAATTGCTAGAGAATAAGTAGGGAACTGATGAAACTTGATGACTGAGTTTTCAAGAGACAATATGGTGGGTTATGGGGAATTTAGCTAAAAGTGGCTTTGCAAGACCTATCTAGCTGTGTTTGTATGTTTGTAATATGTATTTCTTTGTATGTCATAGCTGGCAGTGACAACACATGTAGTTCGCTGCAAAGAGATCGAGCAGAGTTAAACCACTGCTAAGTTTCGTAGGTTGATTGTCAATGTACTTCTCTTTTTATTTTGCTTTTTTGTGAGCGACTTTCTAGTATATGATGGGATTACTGGTTTTTAATGTTCATTAATATAAACTTATATTCATTTTCTGTAGGTGCTTTGGGGAAGAGAACACGATTTCAGGAAAAATATGTTGCACAGCTTATTTTGGATGTCCAAAGAACAGATGAATTCCTCCTTCCTCACAGTGAACTAAGTCCAGCTCCAACAGCTCTAGAAAACTTAACAGTGGTATGTATTTGAGAAGAATTGTTTTAATTTCTTAAAATGAAAATGTGCTGAAGCTTTTCTTGGGTGTCTGCAAGGGAAAAGTTTGTGGTGCCTAGGAGAAATTTATTTAAGATTTCTGAAAGTTTTTGGAAAAGATGTGCAGCAGTCGTTTGCCTGACGTTAAAGCACATGGGGTAAAACAACATACGACTGTCTGCAAGACAGATGTGGCTACTCAACTAAAAGTGTGTTTGCAAATATGATTGTGTACAGTTCTGTGTATTAATTTCTAGTGCCTAAGAATGATGGAACTAGGAAAACAGGTGAAACAGATTTTCAAAATAGCCTATAAGGCATCACAGAAATGCACAGATTGCTAAGGACTGACAGACATGTTTAGTAACAGTGTGAAGGTAGGAAGTTGGTCTAGGTATTCCTACTGGCATGAATTATGTGACTTGGCCCTACTGGTCCTAAGGGTGTGCATGATGACTTCAATTATAAATTGCTCAACAACCACTGGATTGTTTTGGAATGGCATTTTTCCTTCATGAGGAGAAGTTCTGGTTGGGATTTAAAGTTACTGGAACTTGCAGAAGAAGCCAGAGATAAATTGAGGCATTATGGTCCAAGATTTATTCTTCAGGTTGGAGAGCCTTCCTAAAAAAAAGTTATGCCTTGATAGACTTCCAGGTCAAGCGGGGATCGTAAGCAAAATAATTTGACAATACTTCTCTATTTCTAAATGGAATGCACAAATATCTTAGGAGACTATCCTAGGTTTTTTTGTTTGTCCATTAATATGTCCGTAGTGTTGTATTCGATTTGATGAAAAGACATTGACTGCATATATGTCACAACTTGTGCTTATGATAGAACTATGTATAGCAACCCATTTAAGGATAGTGAGAGCTTGGGGGAGGCCACTTGGTGAGTGTCAGACTTAGTTGTAGACTTCAAGTCCAGCTTACCTAGAACTAAATGGTATGATGCATTGTTCTCAGATGGTCCCCAGCTGGGATATTGTAGGACTATTTTTTCCAGTTATTTCCAACTTTCTGAAGAATTTGCCCTTGTAGTCTATATCTGATAAGGACTTTAATTTGGAATAAAATAATGGCATCGTTTCAATAAAAATGGCAACGCTGTTTTAGGCTGTAGGTATAACCTGGAATGAAATATATTATCCTTGTTAATAAAATACTATATTCATATGTCCTTTTAGTGAACAGACCCAAAGCTGCTGAAGTAAGTTTAATGGAGAGTTTGAGAAAGAAAATTGGGTTATTTGGAACCTTTAAAAATTGGTCATACTTATGTTATCCACACTTTCCTACTAAAATTTTACTGAATATGTCTTGAAAATAATGCTAGAGAAAGTAAGCATATCTACTCTTTTTGAAAAGTAAAAATGTGATGCTAGAAAGGACTTGAGAAGTTTTGGCCTCCGGGAGGGAGTTGAGTTTTGTGCAAGTCTGAGCGACTGTGTCATAATTCTGTCATAAGTTGCCTATTAAGGAAAGTTAGGCTTTCTGTTCCCACAGTCTACTTTGGGGGGCGGAGGGGAGTGTGTGGAATCAGAACCTTTTATTTCTGCATTTCGTGTGTGTCAGAAATTCTGGAAAATAATATTATTAAGACCATGGGCTCCTTTGAGGAAGACCTGAGGTATTCCAAGTTCAGACATTTTATTAACATCGTGTGGGAGTGTCCTGTCACAGGTTGTCATGGTTTAACCCCAGCTGGCAATGAAGCACCACACAGCTGCTCACTCACTCCCCCCCTGCCAGGATCGGGGAGAGAATCAGAAGGGTAAAAGTGAGAAAACTCGTGGGTTGACATAAAGACAGTTTAATAGGTAAAGCAACAGCTGCGTGTGCAAGCAGAGCAAAACAAGGAATTCATACACTGCTTCCCATTGGCAGGCAGGTGTTCAGCCATCTCCAGGAAAGCAGGGCTCCATCACATGTAACAGTTACTCGGGAAGACAAACTCCATCACTNGGTATTAGACCAGGCTTGACTAAGACTCCCCAATTCATGTGTATGTTGAATTACCAATTAAAGGTTTTGGATTTTTTCTAGCATGTCTTTATTTATAACGTAGTATCAAAATACAACTTAATGTAATTTGTCAGTGTTAACTTTAACAGTGAGTCCTAGTGTTTCTTTTGCCCAGTCTGGTCTCAAATTTGTCAGCCTTGAGTGTATCTTGAAGTTCTTTTAGCTAAAATTGGAGTTAATGCTGTTCTCCACCTGCCAAAAACTACAGACAACATCATTGCATTTCTGTCTAAGTTTAGGCCAGATGCTTGATGTATCTTGTGTATTTTGAAAAGGCTATTCATGGAAAATGCATAGAAGCTAAGTCTTGAGAGGTGCTGAGAATCTCCACAGAATTAACATATGCATATGGAAAGCTAAAAGGCCTGTGATCATGCTGCAAAATTTTTATAGGGAAATTTTCTTCCCCTCTCCAGTGTTCTTATTTTACATCTGCCATTTGCAGATAAAGGAAAATACTCTGTTTGTCTAAAGACAGGAATTGTCATGGATGAGTGGAAAATTTCCTAAGGGAATTATAAACTCTGCCAATATGTTTAAAGGCCAGGTTGAGACTGGTCACACCTAATTTTCATCTCCTGTTTTGGAGTTCTTACTCCTATGGTCTTAAAGTTCCCCCATTATTGTTCAGTAAGATGACCGAACAAGTTATTTTGCAATTATGCGGTCAGTTAACTTAATTCCATTAAAAATACAAGCAGTATAGCAATGTGACTGATTGTTGGACNTGCATTTCAAAATAAATATTTGAGATTGTAAATTCAAAGCTTTACTCACAGGTCAGCTTTCTTCAGAATAACTAAATGATCTGAAAGCACACATTCAGTTAAACTGACAATGTTTCTGTGAAAGGAAAACCTCAGGCTTGAGTTGATGCGTAAGGACTCATGATATGAAATGGTATGTTAAAATAGTTTGATTAGTTTTAAAAAATTCAGAGCTGTTTTTATGTTTTGTGGGAATGAGGAATTTCTTTTTAAATCTGGGAATGGAAGTAATGCTTTGAAACTCTAGCATACAGTTGCAGTACAGTTCAGTTGATCAACATTCATAGTGAAGTTAAAGCAATTAGTGCTGTTAATGCAGGCTAGATTTTAAAGATTATGTAGACCACAGGCTGGAAATTTTTAACTAATTGCCTTATAAATTAAATTGTAATTTATGTTACATCTAATGAAGTGGTATCATTATACTAGCATAGTGCTCTGTTCTAAAATAATTTTCACCTGGAAGTGGTAGCTAATCCTTATATATGCTAATGTAGTACGAGAAGAAAATGATGGTATTAAATAAGCCTTTAAAAGTTGGAATATCTTCATTGTCCCCTTGTAATAAAAGAAAATAAACTTATTTTCTTCACATTCTCTGTCAAATCACAGTTTAGTTTCATTTATATAGTGATAAAATACTGGTGATGAATACAGATAACCCACTTCAAAGCATTCCTGTTTGCTTTTTGTTCTTCTTTTGACCTTGCCAATGGAAGATATCCATTGGAAACAGCTACTACTGGGACATTGAAGGGAAATGAATAGGAAGTTCGAAAAACTGTTAATATAAATCCATTTTCTCTTTTTAATAGGTTATAAAAACTACTACTGGTAACTAAAAACCAGTAGTACAATAATTGGTTTAAAGACTGTTTTTTGTGGTTTGCTTTGGGGGTTTTTTTTCAGGACAAATAGTATTACAGCTACCTCCTTTTTGCTTGTAGCCAAAGGAATCTTTTGTTGTTTCCAAACAAACACAAATTCTGTGAACATAGTAATTTATACTTTTCAGCCACAGATTATATTACATTCTTCTTGAAGTTAAATGACAGACAATGAACTTCAGGTAGCATACTTGTTTGTAAAAGTTAAACTGAGTACTCCTTAAACAATTTGTTCTAGAGGAAATTTGATGGAAAGTCACAAGTAATTGTCCAGGTGCTCCTCTCAGAATACAGAAACCTTTCCAGAATACCCCTTCTTGCCTTTACAAGGGCAAAGTATCTGGAGGTGATAGCTCGGTGGGGTTTTTTCAGTCTGTGTTTCTTAAATTTGCAAAACAGATTGGAAAAACAAAAACCAGAAAAAAAGAAAAAAAAAGAGGAGGAGGAGCAGTTCCCTGTGTAAGGAATTTAAATGTACTGGCAGAAGGCATGCTTTACTTACTTGCACTTTGCTGATACTTAAAAGGAAATCCATAGATTCCCAGAGGTCCATGGTCGCTAGCCTGAAAGCCTGCATGTTAGGATAGCATTTAACATGATACAGACAAGCTGAAATAGATTATATATAATAGAGGAGGAAATTGTTGATAATACTATGAGAACAATTTGGAAGGGAAAATCCCCTTCAGCCCTTATTTAAGTAGAAAATCAATATTCAGGTAACCTTAAAGTTGCTCTGAATGCTGTTCCTCCTGCATGACAACCAGTATACTTTTAGGAAAAGTGTTTTGGATGATGCTTCCTTCTACTGGCTTAGTGTGTTAGTTAGTTATCCTATCATAATCATGGTAAATTACTTTCCATGTTGTTGTTTTCTGATATTTGTATTATTCTCTGCAATTTTCCTATCTATTTTAAAATATTTTTTCTCCTCCAACAGAATTATGATTTAAATGATGATACAGTGCTTAATGAGATAAAATTAGCAGATGCTGATCAGTACCAGGTACCCGATTTGTGTGCAGAAGAGCTTGCTGTAATCCTTGGAATATGGTACGTTAGTTCATAGTTACTTAAAATACTGCATGAATCATTGTGGTAATGAAATAATGAAAACATTAACAAGAAAAATCCTTGTCATATGGTCTGGCTGAAATGCTAAAAGATTCCCATTATATGTGGATAGCATTTTCAGTTATCCCGGAGTGAACATTAGTGTTCAGTTCAGAATTTCAGCATTTCATTAATTGCTATATTGCTCTCTTATCCTGGAAAAGCTTCTTGTTCTTTGTGCCTCAGTTTAATCGCGATTGGCATTAGCTACCATATGGTGATGACACTTTGGTAAATTTTGAAAACGTATTTCAGAGTCTGCAGTGGTCAGCTTCCTATGAGGATCAACCATGTCTTTCAAGAAAAACGCTGCCCTGCTATTCAGTGCAATAGGAATACTTGCATAAATTCAGAGTGTGCATTGCTAGTCACAGGCTATAGTACAAAGTCTCTGTGGTTTTGCACCTAAGTTTTTTTCTTTTCCTGGTTTTCAGAAATTATATGCTACATGGGTTTTGGAAAAGGCACAGAAGAGCAAAAAGCAGCTTGAGATTTGAGGATAATAAGCTGGCTGCTAAAGAATATCCTCATTTTCTAATAGAGAAATACTTTTTCTAGGATGTAGAACAGGTATCACACAATTTTTTGTGTGTGATTTATTTCAGAAGTATTAGTGTACTGTGTTGAAGTAAAAATGATGACTTTGATGCAGTATTCATCATTCATACTGCTCAAAGCACTTTTCTGGTCTGTGAGTTGCAAAATGATGGAATCTGCAGTACTGCTGAAATACCTTGCCCAAGCCAGAAGGCCAGGAGCCGAACAATGAGTGAATAGTAGTTCCCAAGTCTCAGACTGGTGTTTCCTTTGTGGGGGCACATGGATGTTGTAAGATTTATCTTTGTGATAGGGTGACAGCAATAGCAGGCCAGCGAAAGGCTAGTGAAACAATTCAATGGTGTAAGCTAACAACCCAGCATTTGGCAGTAGTTCCTTTGTGGTGTGGGGCTTTTTCTTGTTTTGTAGCACACATTATAATATTTCTCTCCCCCCTCTCCCCACTCACCAAAATTTTCAGTTATTTTTCCCCTTTTTGTCCCATAAAGTGCAGTGAAAGTCATTAGAGGAGAGAAGATTGTTTGCTTTCATACACCCATTTCTGAGACTGCAGCTGTCTGAAGGGCCAGACACTTGCTTGGCTATATAGTTGAAGTCAAATGTGAAGTTGCATATCTGGTTTCAGCTGTGCCTTTTAACCATTTAGCCATCCACTTGTAATCAGGAATTCATGAGTGGAATATGTACTGTGCCTTCATATTTTCTTTATTCCCCAAGTCTTAAATTTGTTTTCTTTTCAAGGCCACATCTAGATCTAGTTTGAGGACAATGGAGTGGAGTGAACAGTGGGATGACAAATATTCTTGGCCCAGTCACTTTTAGTCTTTCACACTGACTCAAGTCAAGGCAAAGCCTTCCCCTTCCTGAGAAGCATTTTCACATGCACTTCATTTTTTAACACAGTATTGTCTTATATTCAGATTATATCATCCCTCCTGCCTCCACCCTTCTGAATGAAATTTT
>WAAD01039278.1:302-20124 GCA_013389945.1 Fregata magnificens
TGAGGAGTGTCTGAGGGAACTGGGATTGTTTAGTCCGGAGAAGAGGAGGCTGAGGGGAGACCTTCTCGCTCTCTACAACTACCTGAAAGGAGGTTATAGTGAAGCGGGTGTTGGACTCTTCTCCCAAGAAACTAGCGATAGGACGAGAGGAAATGGCCTCAAGTTGCATCAGGGGAGGTTTAGACTGGACATCAGGAAGAATTTCTTTACTGAAAGAGTGGTTAGGCATTGGAACAGGCTGCCCAGAGAGGTGGTGGAGTCGTCAACCCTGGAGGCATTCAAAAAAGGTGTAGACATGGCACTCCAGGGCCTAGTTTAGGAGTCATGGTGGTGATAGTTGATGGTTGGACTTGATGATCTTAGAGGTCTTTTCCAACCTTAATGATTCTATGATTCTACGATTCTATATCTACAATATACTGCCAGAGTTGCAGCATTAGCATATCACCATCCATATGATCTAATTAGTTTATGGAGTTCCACAAAGCTACGAATTTAAAAAGAAAGTAAGAATAATTCTAAGGCAAGGAAAGCCAATAAATAAATCTACATTTACCTATAGTGTTGTTGAAACCATGACCAATAATAAACATTTTATTTTCTGCAACAAATACGAAATTTTGTTTGTTTTCTTCAGTTATTCATTGTTATTCATTTATTTCCTTCCTTTCTTGCACTCCCAAGTTTTCATAGCTGATTGAACCTTTGATTACAGGTAGAAGCTCATATGAGTTGTATTATGTCTGTGGTAATATATAGACAGACTGAATTTCACAGTTTTGTAAGAATCCAGGGTAACATACATTATGAAATTTCTCCAAATTTTTATCAAAATTACTGATTTCAGTGTAGTAATG
Source organism: Fregata magnificens (assembly GCA_013389945.1). NCBI lineage: Eukaryota > Metazoa > Chordata > Aves > Suliformes > Fregatidae > Fregata > Fregata magnificens. Next base: position 1,160 of record WAAD01039278.1, read on the forward strand.
ACAATTAAAATCTGGAAGAGTTCTTTGATTGCTTATGTATGCATTCTATATCTGTCTGATCCCTAGACTCAATATTCCAGCGCAAATCTATAAATTATTTATCTACCTGTTAGTTTTGAAACAGTTGGGTTAGGGGATTGCTTTGTTTTGTTTTTTTGCTCCACAGTTGCCTCTATTTTCTTCTTGTAGCATTGCATGAAGATATGTACAATCCCACTTACATGACGAGGTGCAAACTTGAGTTGCATTTCCGCATCCAGTAGGCAACTGAATGCTGTCTTGTTAGCAGTCTAGCTAAAGGCGTTGAAACCTTCATACCTACTCATATCCAACAGACATTTACATCTTGCTTACTAGGTTTTGGTTTTTGTTATACACAACCAAACAAAATAATAAAGTTGCATTTATAAACAGTGAAGTAAACTATTAGACCTCAAATATCTCAAAAAGAAATAGATAAGGTTTTTTTCTTTTTTTTTTTTTTTTTTTTTTTTTTTTGTTTCTTTCTAGTTTACTTACTTCTTTGAAGTCCAATGGTTTGGCATGCCACTTTCTAAATTTGTCACAGCCTATGTGACAAAAATATATGGTCTAGATCCTAGCAGGTTACTTTTTAGGTCATGTTCATCAATTATTCACTAGCTTCATTAATCACAATTATGTCAGCACCACCATTAAGAAAAAGTGCATACACTTTTCTTTTCCTTATTGAATTAAAGCTGGTAAAAGATAAACTTCTGAGATTTCAAGGTACATTGTCATTATTCTGCTTTAGGTGTCCATTCAATACACAATCGAATCTCTTATAAATGTTAAATCCATAGATCGATATTCACTTTTTTCCGTTTTATATTGCCATCATTTTGCAATTGTTTGACATAGTCATTGATCAGTTTTATGTGTTCTCTCCAAGGTGTGAAGGATGCAGGTTTTATCTCTTTTGTCTGGTTAACACAGTTCTGGTCAAATACTTGGAGAAATTATATTGGTGCATCCTTTTAATGATACACCTTTCAGATAATAATGCACTGTGTAATAAAGTGTATATTGTGTGTAATGCAGTTTATATGCATTTTGGACCTCAGATCTCACAACATCCAAACCTCCATTTGTCTATTTTGTTTAACAAACATTATTAGTAGCATTCCTGTAGATAAATGCCACATCACCCTGTGAAGCGTTATTCAGTTTATGACGTATTTGGAAAAGCATGCATGTAGGTACATGTATGTGAACCTGTCCTAGTTAGAAAAAATGTAAATCAGCTCTCCATTATCAATCCTCTGTAGAGAATTTCTTTCTAATGCCCCATAGAAATTTGACAGCAATTATACTTCTCTGCTTTACAAACTTAAAAAGGATACTTGTTCTACTTCAACTTGAATTCTATTATCAATTAAGAAAAACACAGATGGAAGAAGAGAGTTAGCATGGGGTGGTTACAGAAGAGGAAGGAGGATTACCTGTAAAAAACCACAGGCTTAAGTCTTAAATGAATGATGACCATAGTCCTGCCATAAAGTATTGCAGGAAGTACAGGTTCTGGATGATGACAGGACAAATATGAGAGGCAGACTGTTTAATAGTGACATGATATGGCACAGATATAGGGGGGTTTTTTGAGTTTAATTGTCACTGATAACTTCATTCACTTGTGTTGAAATGCAAAGTCTATCATTGAAGGAAGAAGAAAAAGGAAGACTGAGAAGAACTAGAAACTATAAGGTTTCTGAAGGTTCTGAAGATTCCTATGATGTTACAGCTAATGATTTAATGAATAAGGAAAATAACAACTGGTAAAGAACACATTCTCAAATAATGAAATAATTCTACCAGCTACATGCAGCTCAGAATTTAGAAACAAAACTTAAGAATCAGACCTGAAAGTCTGAAATAAAAAGTTATAACACAATTCTGTTCACCAAGAAATAACATTTGGAAAGGAGAACATCCTTTCAGATACTGTTTGAAAAAGGTAGTCTGTGTTCACCAATGTGTTCAATCATTCTAATCTTACCTTCTTTTTGTAATTGCTACTAATCTTCCTGGCACTCATGCCAAGGCTTATAGTTTCCAAGATTGCCATAATCCTTTTTTAAGGACTGATATCATATTTGCTACTCTGCAGTCTTCAGGTAGCAAAAAAGTGTAAAGTAGAAGGCTACCCTTAACTGTTCAACTATTTTAACTCTGAGCTTTTAAAAAAATGTTTATGTGTAATATATGCAGTCCTGGGAGTTTGATAGCATTCATTTTGTCTTTCTACACCATAATCTTTTCAATAGTTACTTCAGGCAATCTGCCAACTCCTGCTCAAAAAGGTTTACTAAAGGTGTTTATTTGACAGTGGACACCAAAGCAAAGAATTCATTTTGCTTCTCTGCAATGTCAGTGACACATCTGAGTACTACCTTTTTACCCTGGTCAACAGTTGGACCTACAGAATGTCTGACCGGCTTTTGGCTCCTGATGAATTGGAAGGAATTATAGTATTATTTATTGCATTGGCTAGTTTCTTGAACTAGTCACTCCTCTTCTGGCCAAGTATCTGATATCCTTATCATTCTGATTTCATCATTTACGGATAGATATCCCCATTCCTCTATCTCTATTCATCAGATTTTCAGCATTCTTATAAATACACTTTTTGGTATATTTCTTGTCACTATTTTTAATATCACTCATTTTGTTCTTAATTTCATATTTTAACATCTCTGTTTTCTGACTTATCTTTCTGTTGAGGATACTGAGTTTTCAACTCTTTCACGTCAGAAATGACTTTACAGAAGTCATCCCAACCCTTCACAGTGTCATGAAATTTGTAATGGTTGATTGCACTTTGAGTTTTCATTTCCAGCAAGATCTGTAATTCAAAGTAAAACACAGGTTTTGGAAATAAACTTTCATTGATGCTGTGCTAAGTCAGTGTGGCACAAGCTCTGTTAATGAAAGTCACATGTACTATGAGGAAAGAATTCATTTGACTCAATCACTTGTTCTATAATATAACAGAATGCAAGTCTATCATATGCCTGTATATGTGTTCAACCTATCATGACATGCAATATTCACAAAGATACTCTTCAGGAGGCAGAACATGCACATGTAATGTGACTGGACATATAGTAATCTGAGGGCAGAAACAGGCCATATGACCAAGCACATATAAAACTCTGACCCATATGACCTGGTTAAGAGTACTGTCGTGGTTCAGCCCTAGTCAGCAACCAAGCACCACACAGCCGCTCACTCACCCTCTCCCGCCCCGGTGGGGTGGGGAGAGAATCTGAAGAGCAAAAGTGAGAAAACTCGTGGGTTGAGATAAGAACAGTTTAATACTTGAAATAAAATAATCATCATCATCATCGTCATCATAGTAATGAAAAGGAAAACAACGAGAGAGAGAGAGAGAGAGAGAGACAAAACCGAGGAAAAACAAGTGATGCAACCGCTCACCACCCACCAACTGATGCCCAGCCAGTCCCCCAGCAGCGATCGCTGCCCCCCGGCCAACTCCTCCCACTTTATATGCTAAGCATGACATCATATGGTATGGAGTATCCCTTTGGCCAGTTTGGATCAGCTGTCTTGGCTGTGCCTCCTCCCAGCTTCTTGTGCACCTGGAAGAGCATGGGAAGCTGAAAAGTCCTTGACTTAGTGTAAGCACTACTTAGCAACAACTAAAACATCAGTGTGTTATCAACATTATTCTCATCCTAAATCCAAAACACAGCACTATACCAGCTACTAGAAAGAAAATTAACTCTATCCCAGCCAAAATCAGGACAAATACTTACAATGGATCTTCAAAAGAGAAGAGAACAGAAAAGGTAAAGGATCTCAGATAATTTATCTGGCTTGTGGCCAGTTGCCTTCTTGTCTCTGGGGTGCATCTAAAAGAAAAAGGCAAAAGGGAGTGTAATGAGAGTTAAGTAAATAGTTCTGCCAGAGCATATCTGAGCAATGCACTAATAGCTGACTAGCCCTGAATGTAAAGAAGAAATCTGCAATCAAGTAAAAATAATTTATATTCCTCATTTACCAAGGGGTTTGAAAGCATCAGTTAATCTGAGAGAGTTATTGTGTTGTTCCCACAGAGTGTAGGAAAGGCAGTTAAAGTTTTCCCAAATAACATTCAGCTGGATAAAGTTATTAGAATATTTTAGTAGCGTGGTCTATCATTTTAAGCCATCCAGAATCCTTATATGCTTTTTTAATTGCTCATGCACACTTTGGGTAACCATTGCTTAAGGAAGCAAATAGGCTGTTTGGGTATCTTAAAAAAAGCAATGGAAGGTAATATAGAAAATATTATTTTAATATTGCTTTACATTTTTCAGAGCCACTAAACATCACATTTACCTTTGTAAATGCATATATATTCTACATAGCCACTAGTTAAAATAGTAAGTATGATACTTTTTTGCTTTAGGAAGGAATATCACAAGTACATCATATTTTGCATGCTGTTACGCTACCTAATCCATGAAAGTAAATAACTGCTCACATTTATCCATGCTATTTATTCATTGAAGCAGCTTGGAATCTCATTCAGCTTTCTTTACCCCTGAAGCAGTACTTATGAATTAAACTGTTCTTTAGTATGAGAAGAGATGTCAGAATTAAAGAACACAACCCTCCTTTCATTATTTTCTGAACAGCTTTTTTCTACTAAAGGAGGAAAGGAAAGCATATTGATTCACTTACTCTAATTTAGGTGTTTGCACATTTTGAATCTGGAAGAGAATGCCTGGGATCACAGATTGGGGACAGCCTTGGCTGCAGTGACCATGAGATAGTGTAAATCAGCATCCTGAGAGAAGGGAGCAGAGCAAAAAGCAAGATCACAACCCTGTGCTTCAAGAGAGCAGATTTTCCCCAGTTCAGAGATTTACTTGCAAGGGTTAAGGAGCAACAAGGGTTGGCTGTCCCACAAGGGAAGGTGAGTCAGAAGCATTGCGTGACAAAAAGGCAGGTGCAAGCAGTGACCTCACCAATACGGATCCAGGATGTGGAATGCAAGTCAGGGTCAGGTTCAAAGCCAAGGGACAGTGGTCAGGGTCAAACATAGTATAGTGATCACCCAGCTAGGTTGTAGTGAGGAGGCAGGTCTGAGGTCAAGCCACGAAGACAAGACAGCTAGTCCTATTCAGGGTCAGGTTTGGGGAGGTATGAGCCTGAGCACAGATGCAGCTGCTGCACAGCTGCTGCACAGCTGTGATGTAGCATTGGCAGGAGTGAGCACTACAGCCTCAGTTCAAAAGCAGTTCCCAAGGGAATGGAAGGGCAGGCTCTTGCTTTCTTCACAATGGCACTTACCAACAAAGGAGTTGACCTTGTACTCAGCCAACTAAACTCTTTAATTTAGCCAACTAAACTCTTTAATTTAGCCAACTAAAATCCTAGAAGGGGGATGCTCTACAGCACTGACAGCAAGAATCCCATGGGACATATCCCCGGAGAGAGGAGATGTTCAGGATAACTGATTTTCAAGGATCACCTCCTTCAAGCTCAAAAATGGTCCATCCGGATGAGCTGAAAGTCAAGCAAAGGTGGCAGAAGCCCTGTGTGAATGAACAGAAAGCTCCTGACTAAAACTCAAACATAAAACTCAAACGTAAAAAGGAAGCATACAGGAGGTAGAAAAAAGGACAGATGACCCAGGAGGAATATAGAAACATTGTCCGAGCATGGAGGGATGGAGTGAGGTAAGGCAAAGCCCATCTGGAGCTGAAGCTGTGGTGAGATACATGAAGGGCAACAACAATGTCTTCTTCAGGTGCATCTGCAGCACAAGGAAGACTGCGAAAAATGTGGACTAGCTGTTGAATGGGGTAGGGAAGCTGGTGACAAAGGAGACAGAAAAGGCCAAGATACTGAATGTCTTCTTTGTCTCAGGCCTTAGGGGTAAGACTAGCTTCAGGAATCCCAGGCCCTGAAATCAGGAAACTTGTAAGCAAGGAAGACTTACCCTTGATGGAGGAAGTTCACATTAGGTAACATATAAATAAACTGGACATACACAAGTCCATGGAACATAACAGGTTTCACAGGTGGTGAGGAAGCTGGTTGATGTCATTGTGACACCAGTCTTTATTGTCTTTGAGAGGTCATGGTGCACGGGGAAGGTTCCTGAAGTCTGGAAATGGGAAAATGTCACTCCTATCTTCAAGGCAAGAAGGAGGATACAAGGAAATCCAGGATGGTCAGCCTCACCTCAATGCCTAGAAAGGTGATGGAAAAATTAATCCTGGAAAACATTTCCAAGAGATGAAAGACAACAAAATGATTGGGAGTAGTCAGTATGGATTTACAAAGGTAAAATCATGCCAGAGCAACCTGATTGCTTTTTAGGTGGATGTTTTGGTGGACAGCAGTAGATGTTGTTTATTTTGACTTCAGTAAGGCTTTGGCATTGTGTCCCATAAAGTCCTCATTGACAAGCTGGTGAAATATGTAGTATATAAATGTACAATGAGGTGGACTCAAAAGTGGCTGAACTGCTGGGCTCAGAGGGTTGTGATCAGCTGCACAAAGTCCAGCTGGAGACCAGTGTTGTACGCCGGGGCTCAAAACTGGGGCCAGTGTCTTTAACCTCTTCATTGATGACCTTGATGACAGAACAGAGTGTGCTTTCAGCCAGTTTGCAGAAGGCAGGAAAATGGGAGGAGTGGTTGATACACTGGGTGGGTGTGTTGCCATTTAGAAGGACCTCAACAGGTAGGAGAACTGGGCAGAGAGGAATCTCATGAAGTATAATAAAGGGAAGAACAATATTCTACATTTGCACAGGAATAACCCCATGCACCTGCACGCTCTGGGGACTGACCGTCTGGAAAGCAGCTCTGCAGAGGATGTGGGGGTCAGGGTATAAACCAAGCTGGACATGAAGAAGCAATGTGTCCTTGCAGTAATGGTATCCTGGGTTGCATCAGGAAGATTGTTACCAGCAGGTCGAAGGAGGCAATCTTTTCCCTTTACTCAGTGCCAGTAAGACACATCTGGCATGCTGGGACCAGATCTGGACTCCTCAGTATAAGAGAGACACGGATACATGGTGAGAGTCCAGCAAAGGGCCAGTGAGATGGTTAAGGGCTTTACACATTTGTCATATGAAGAGAGGTTCAGAGAGCTGGCAGTGTTCAGCTTGGAGAAGAGAAGGGGAATCTTATCAATGTGTATAGATGCTTGGTAGGGAGGCAGTAAAGAAGACAGAACCAGACTCTTCTCGGTAGTACCCACTGACAGATCAAGCGGCACTGAGACAAAAAGAAACACGTGAAATTCTATCTGAATATGAGATTTTTTTTTTTTTCCTTTTTACCTTGGGAGTGATCAACACTGGAACAGGTTGCCTAGAGTACTTGTGGAATATCCATCCCTGGAGATACTCAAAACCCAACTGGTCATGGGCCAGATCAGCCTGCTTTCCCACTTTGAGCAGGGAAGTTGGACTAGTTGATCTTCAGAGGTCTCCTCCAACCTCAACCATTCTGTAATTTTATGACTGTATAGGATCATGCCATAGTTCAGTGGGAAGGATCCTCCAGAGGTCCTCCTGCAGCCATCTGTCCTCCAGGCTGACGAAACCCCAGTCACTCAGCATCTCCTCATATGGAAGAACTCCAGTTACTGCTTCAGTGGCCCTTCACTGCTCTTGTTCCAGTTTATTGATATTTCCCATCTTGTGTGGTCCAAAAGTGGATGCAGCACCGTAGATGTGGCCTAGTGAGTACCAAATAGAGGGGAGATAATGACTCTCCTTGACCTGCTGACTGTTGTTTTGTTAATATGAGCAGTTGCAGCCCCAGCTTGATGCTATCTGCAAACTTGATGGGAGTGCACTCCATCTCCTCTTCCAGGTCATTGATAATGATGTTAAACTGGATAGGTTCTAGAATAGACCTGTTCCAGAACAGACAGTGGTGCTCCAGACATACAAACCATTAACCAGTACCTTTTGAACTTGACAATGCAGCCACTTTTTCACCCATCTAGTAAATCCTTCCATCTAGACTGCAATCTGGGACATCAGCTTGGATGTGCTTTTTCTGTTATTTAACTGTGGCTTAAAGAAGGGAAATGAAGTTCAGAAGAGAAGACAGGGACTTGCTCTCTCTACAGAGTTGATGAGAACAGGGTTCACCACTCAGTTTGAAGAGCCTTGTAAGATCATGAATAGCCTTTGATAATTATCTTTGAAATTATCTTTGATAATTTCTCAAACACATAGAAAGTCCTTACTGTGAGGAAACTATTTCACAAATCATACACTTCCTTCTTTTTCTTTCAAATTGGTAGTTTTGCGTGATCAACACAAGACTGAGTTGCACCACTTTGGATGGATATAAATATTCTGTTTCGAGTTTGTACAGAAGAAAACCCCTCTCCTGGAACAATGTTTTATGATATCTGAACATACTTTTTATGATACCTTTACAGTTAGAAATTACAAAACACATAAAATTATCCAGGACTGTGAAGGTGAGATTATATCTTAAAGTGAACAGGGCCAGAGATAAAAGAGTAATTTCCGGTGATTATTTTCTGATTATTTTGTGATGACAATGTGTTGTAAGCAGGAGTTTCAGTGTGATGCAGGGAACAAGCCCTTTATATGCTGGTCCCAATAGTTGTGCCACTTTGGATAAAGGCAACAGATTTCTGTCTTCCCCAGTCACTGGTGGCCATTCATTCAGTCCTCATCCTCAAGCCTCAATCTTGGTCATAGCAGTGGATGCTTCAAATTGCTTGTTTACTGACAGGGTGCTGAAGTATGCTGAAATAACTGAAATGAACTTTGCTTTTTAGATCAAATTCTAAGGAGGGCAGATGACATAAAAGTGACACTTTGAGGGCTGAGAAATAATCTCTGAATACATATTAGAAGCAACTATTGCTTATACGTATTTGCAAAAGTGTAACTATAGTGTAGATATTGTACTAAGATATTTTTTATATGACAGTAATGAAAGAACAGTAACATTAACTTGGAATCTGACAGGTTTTGTTTGTTTGTTTGTTTTTAACAGCTCTACTAACATTATTTTCCCAAATATTATGACAACATTCCATAGTATTTATCATGCACTAAATGTTCTCCTAGGAGAAAAGAAAACAAACAAACAAACAAAAATAACTTGCATTTTATGTTTTAAAATGGGTCTACTAGCATCTGTTTCTATTTTATAGATATATCAAGATTTGATGTTAAACTGTTTAGTATTTCTTAAAATACAGAAATAAAGCTGGGGGGGGGCGGGTCAGGGAAAAGTAAAAGCTGACATGTAGAAAAGAGGAGAATGTGATAGTTATACCAAATAGCAGGTACTCCTGCTGTATTATTTTCCATTAGAAGAGCAGACATTTCCCTTATAAAAAAAACAAAACCAAAATACATGGCTAGTATTAGAGTAAAAATTAAGGACATTTCTAAGCTAGATTTTGTCCTCTAGAAATGGTTGCAAGAGTACCTACTAAAGTTTGAGTTTAAAGTACATAACTGTTTGTCCACTGATTATAAATCTGTCACTTATTGTCTTTCCCAACAGTACTTAAAAAAGAAACAAAACAAATCAAACAGCAAGAAAAGCAAACAAAACAAACTTTCAGACTCTTTATCTGTTTCCTCTTTGTCTGAAGTTTTTTGGGTTTTTGGGGGTTTTTTNATCTATTTGTTTGGCTTAACTGAGTGATGCTTTATTTGATATTGCTTCTCTCAGGTACTTACAGGAGAACTCAATTGCTTTTGTGCTGTTGACCATTCCCAATACAGTCCAAAATATTATCAAAAGTTCTTTCATCTCCAGGTAGAATCCCCAGATTAGAACCATTCCAGAATTTTTATTCTTACAATTTTATATTCTGCACTAACAGAGCTATACATAAGGCACCTATTTGGGAAACAGGAGGAATTTACTAGTTTACAAATGCATGTAATCCAGCATAAAGTTAGTGTGCGTGAATTCAATACTGCATTCAGTTGTTTAGAAGACTTAGTGTGGAATTTAATTCAGATGACTATAAAACTTTAAAATTGGATGTTGCAGTGATCCTGACTAGAAGACCATTATACATCAAGGAGTTAGTGATCCACATAACAGTTAATCTGAGTAGGCCTGGGTCTATACTGCACTACAGGTACCGCATGGCCTTCAGGCCAGTGTTGTGCCATACAAATCCCTTGGACACAGGGTGAACTCATCCAGCTCACTGTAACAGAGGAGACTGCAGGCAGATCCCACTCGGTACTCGTGATTACACCACCAGAGTGGCCTTGCCCTTGTCTAACAGTGCAGCAAGAAGTTCTTGTGCGAACATTCTCCCTATTTGGCAGTAGAAATGATGAAGAGGATTGTTTTATTACAAGAAAATCCCTTATCAGCTCGAATGACCAACCCTTTCTAGGGATGGGGTCTGCATGGTGTTCTGCTTGTGGATTGGAGACCTGTTCAGTGCTGCACAATTTGAGATTCCCAGCATCTGAAGGGTCATAGTATTTGTACTATCCTCTCTTTCTTTACAGTATTCAATCTAGTAAATAGCATTTTAAATGATGCTTCACAGAGACTGAGTGCCTTTCTTACTGGGATCATAACAGACCAGTGCCTCCCAGTGCAAAATGGGTGTCTATGTCAGTGGTAGCACCTAACTTCAATGACACTTAACAGATGGATGTAGGCAAATGTTACAAAATGCTTATACACATGGACCTGATACTCTTTTTTAGTGTAGTTACTTTTTGGTTTCAAGGGAAGCAAAAATTCACTGTATCTTGCACAGTCTGCTTCTACTTTGGGGGTACAACAGGCTTCTGCTCTGGCTATAGGGCCTACAAAAATGCTATGATAAATATGATAGAAGAAACTTCTACAAAGAACGTTCTGACTATTATTAAGCCAGATGATAAGCCCAAATTCAACTTGGTTTCTAAAATATTTAAATTCCCATGGTCAGCTGTGTTCTTAGGTAAGTACAGGAGCTTGGCAAGGAAGAAAGCCTGATCCCTTCATTACTTCCTGTAATGTTGGGGGGTTTTTTATTCTCAACTGAAATGCATGTGGGGGTATTAAAAAAATCAAACTTTTTGAAGACTGTGTGTTCATATATAGCAAACAGCTCAGCTTCCAACATAAAAAAGAACTGTTTTGGGGCTCATAGGTCCAAAAATAGGATGTCTATCTTTGACCAACGTAAAAAGCTTCATGGAAGAAACAATATTCAAGGTAATTACTCCAACTATTACTTAAAAAGAATCAAAAAAAGCTATTTCGGCTTCCTATTGTTCTTAATTACCCCTAGACCAAGGTTAGTAGCAGAAGTATTTGAATTAAATGTAAAAGATTACCTCTTATAGTGACCTATTAAGCTTTTGCAGAACACAACAAGTAGCAATGTAATAAGACACTGTACATCATACTTTGTTCACCAAAGTTTTCCAGATAAGTTATTAACAGACAATGAGTCACAATTCATGAATAGCTCATTTTCACAATTCCATGCACTGCTCAAACATATACGTTTTTGCAAAGAATAGAAAATAGTAATAAGATTTGAAGACTTCTAGTTAGGTAAAAGCTTTGCTAATATATTAAAGAAATTGCATGCTGTTCTTTTAGAATAAGCTACTTACCTATATCTAAGTGATAAAGACAATAATCCCATGGCTAGTAAAGTTTATGTTTTGCATTACATATATTTAAAGTCAAATTAGTTTAGTGTAATCAGAAGTTTCACTCCATGAAAATGAAATTAATTGTATTATAGGGTAAAAGGTCTAAACTAATTGTGTTTCAAAAGAAATAATATTATTTTTAAAAAGGAACTTTATGGTATCCTGTCAAGTTAAGATATATATTCCTAACTACGCACCAATGTCATACATCAAAACCAGAGTTAAGGTTCATTCGTAAGGGAGACACAGATAATTTCTGTGTTGAGTAAAGCTTTGGGTTTATTGTATCTGTGGAGAAAAGAGCTGAGAAACTCTTCAAGAGTGACCAAATTATTTGATACTTATAGCTCTTTCTAACTTCATGGATAGTTTACATCCAGCTTTCATAATTGCCTCGATTATGTGGAATCACTGAGTTTCTTTAGAGAAATCAAATTCTACTTCTATATTGCTCATAAAGTATTACTGATTATTGATGACTGATTACTATTATTCATGCCTGAAACTAGTAAAATACTTCCAATGTATGTTTAACATGACTGGTATGTTTGCCCTGGGAGATAAAGGTTTCAGAGGTTTGTGTTCAAGAGATCCCCTGTGTAGAGCTACAGAATTTGGCCTAAAGTAGCATTTTAGCACAATAGTGAAAATTTACAATGTAAATAGCAAATAGTTTTGGTCTTAACAGCATGTCTGCACACATATTTAATCTGCAGGAGAAATTACCAGCAGAATTCAATTATATAATTCTCAGTACCTTACAGACCATACTTCTGCAGAAATCTGGTCAACACTAATGTTTCTCTATACAACTGAAGACTTGAAAAGAATATTTTTTAAAAAATCAGACACATCTGCATTAGAAATTGGTACTGAAAATACAATATGCTTTCATATTTCCATGTGCACTTTAATACATGCAGAAGAAAAACTAAAAGGAATTGGAGAAGGTATTTTCACCTTACTGGCTCAGTCTCTGGGCAAACCTTCGTCTTCTAGAATAACACTAATACAAACAAATAAATCATCAGGGTAAAGAGCTGTCAACTGTTGTAATTTAATCCTGCTCCAGGGAGCATTAGCACTATGTTCTAGCAGGCCAAGAGTCTGTGTTTACAAAGTAGTCTCTGTAAGGAGATGAGAGTCATAGTGTTTTTGTGACCCATATCAGTTTAGATGAGGCTACTCACTTCTGATTTGAATATATCAGTGCTAATTTAATCACATCACCCTAATTCACACATATTTACATGACATTTATAACTTTTAATCAAAACTACTTTATCTACATCAGAATAGAAGATGAGAAAGATACATGTGTATAAAATGTTATACAGTTGAAAGTAATACATTCAGATAGTTTAAACTGACTACTTGATAAGGTCAAGTATAACAATATCAGGTTTGTCAATAGTATAAATACATTTTCTTTTATGTAAAATTTAACTTTGAAGAACTAATATAAATATATCAAGATAAGCATATCTAATCTGAAAGCATTTTGCAGATATGGGTATTACTTTTTACCTGTAAAAAAGCAGTGAACAGCTGATAGCTGGAGGGAGAGTATTACTCACTGCATCATTCGAGGTGACTCTTCTGTTCTCTGTTCCCATAGGTTGTTTTGTTGGTTTGGGTTTTTTTGGTTTAGGTTTGGGGATTTTTTTCTGTATTCAGAAAATCAGAAATTAATATGCAATATCTTATTAAAAATGAAAGATCACAAATTACTGTAGTCATGGTCACAGCATTACAACTGAGCTTCAGATTAATGAATTATGAAGAAATAATGCCCCACACACACTCTGCAGTTTTTAATTTATACTTTCACAAACTAGGAAATCAATACAACTGTTTGGGTTTAGATATTTATATTACTGAGTAACTCTGCGACTAAAGCGGAAAAAAATCCCCCCTCATTATCCTTAATAATTATTTGTAGATGACAAATTATTATATCAGCTTTGCTAAGTTTTATAAGGAGGATGATCACCTGACAGACACTAATATTTGACATACAGGCTTTTATAAATTCTCTCACTTTCTTGGATTCAGACAGTGTAACAGACATATCAGGTTTGCCAGCCTTTGCATATTTTCATTACATATATGACAGTGCAATAGATCATAACATAATGCTTCTCAGATGCCTTTCACTCGTATTTAGCTTATGTCTGTGTTGGCTCACAAACCACATTTCTGAGAACCAAACTGAAGGACATTTATTTTAAAAATCTATATATCATGATGTTAAAAGAAACACTGGACATAATTGGATGGATATATTTTCTCCTGTGTCACATAAGACACATTATTGTTATTTCTCACTGAGGCAAGGTATTCATTTTCAGTTGCATCCAAAAGCTAAGGTTTATCTCTTGATACCCAAAGTCCTCAAAATATATTAAAAAAAAAAAAAAAAAAAGGAAGGAAAAAAAAAGAAGGAAAAAAAAAGAAAAGAGAACATTTATAGCAGGAAAAAATAAGATTAACTAAATTTGGGCTGTTACAAAGAGTGTTTTCCTAGGTATCTTTTCCTATCAACATAGTAGCCTGAATTAATAGGTTTCTTACTAAGCTAGAACATTTTTCAGCTTCTTTTATTTTTATATCAGTATCAGATTGTGCCATAATTTACTTCTTCTTGGCACATAATTGCATGATTTCATTATAAGTAAAAGTAGAAATTTTCCAGAGTGTTATTAAAACTTGTTTCACCATTTCTGTGATATTCTCTTTCTGATAAAACAATAGTGGCTTTAGTGCATTATTGGGGTTTGGTGGTTTGGTTTTTTTTTTTGGTAATACATGTCATTTTCCTCCTATCTAAGTTCTATTTCACTGACTGTTTATATCAGTCTGGCACTCAGTACAGACCGCCAGCACTGACGTTTCAAGCAGAAGAGTTTGAATATCATATTCTTGGAGTTCAGTATTTTATTTTCCATCTAGGAGTTTCCAACACTGACATTTTTCTCCTAGACTTCAACTGCTTTTTGAAGACACAGCATAAAACATATTTTCCTCTACATACCACTGAATGCTAAAGTGCTGAAACCATCTTATTTCAAGAGATATAGGTCTCATTGTACTGTAACTACCTTGCCAAGATACACAAAATAATATGTCTTGAACTGAAAAAGAAATATAAACCCAGCATTAAATAATAAACCCATTAATGCTCTACATCTATCCTATGCATTTTATACTGATAGTAAAGATCCATTTGGGTATTCGGTGCTGCCTTATTAAATCTCTAATGTCTTTTCTAAATTTAATAATTCAGTAGCATAGAGGAAACATTATTAAAACCCAACAAAAACAGTTGTAGAGGAACCCTGATCATTTCCCTGAGTTCAATATAGGTCACACAGTATTCACCACTGCTCAGGATAGGGAAATATGTAACACTTCATCCCAGTGGAAAACAGAAGGAAATTGCTAAAGATTGAAAAGAAAATCTTTTATATTCAGTAGATATAATTCAAAGAGTATCAATTATTTGATGGCACAGCTGAGCCAGGAAGCATGGGGCCTAGAAGTCTAGGTATTTCCTGTTCTGTGTCTTAACTGCCTTTTTCATTATGTGTCTGGGGATATCTTCGATGTAAAATTCATTGTAACTGTGACAAAAAGCCTATAAAAATGACCAGTAAATATTGCTCAACTCCAGTGCTAGGTAGGAGAAGATATCTGAAGGTATATTTGGATGCTTGTCCTGCCATAGTAGTATATCCAGCCCACTGTGAAGGTTATAGGTATTTTCCAAGTACCATACAATATGAGTAGAAAATAACCTGTCTTGTTTGCTTTCATGGGACATCTAGGCTGTTGTAGTCCACCGATTAGAGACAAAACACAGCAAATTGCCTATATAGTTTGAAGTATGTCTGGTGGTGTGTTCACATTCCCTTCTGTGTTTGTAACCATCCTTAGAGAGGGAACATCTCATCTCAGTCATTATTAGTTTGGTCCAAACAGTAATGGAGTCTGACAACACAATATAAACCAAGCTTTACTGAGGCAGTAAGAAAGACGAACAATAACACTCCCACACAGTGACTCACCTGATGACCGATAGCAAATACAGGATCATAAGTGATGCCGTGGCTCCAGCAGACCATCAGGGACACTTAGCATGAAGGTCATCCGACAGTAAAAGCCAATTGCGTAAATGCTTTTTGGATGCCGGTAAGAGTTGTGCCGCCCCTTGGCTCCACCAACGGTAGTGCAATTTGAGAGAATCAGACCTTACATGGCAGTAGTGCGCCCTACACATTGCCACGGATGATGTGGGCAGTACCCTGCCTACATGACAATGTTGATCAAGAGGCAGTGTGTCAGGGGGCAGGGTGTCAGTTACTTTGGCCCTCCTGGAGATTCCTGTGCCCCTGCCTGCTCATTTGCTTCTGTTATTATTTGCTAGCCTCTCTTAGTCTAAATCAGTTGAGTTGGTAAGGTTCTACTCTTTAAACCGCTGAGGATAACCTGGTTTGTTTTGACTGCACCAGGTTCAGTCAGTTATATGCCTGCCTGTCGAGTCTGCAACAAAGAAAGGCTATCATATATAATTGGGAGAGAGGAACTACAGTGGCTAGGCTGAGTTGGTAACCTCTTTAGCCCTATACAGCTGCAGCCGAAGAGAATGTGTAAACACTATTTATGGATTTTAGACAGATTATAGGAATTTTCAAAGTATTCAGCAGTGAGCTACCATTTTTTTTCCAAAGTTGTAATTTTATTATCAAGTCAAGGAATTAGAACTGGACTTTCAGAGCTAGTTTAGCATGAATTTGTTCTGATAAACCTCACCTCCAATATTTAACATATTAACAGTGAGAAATGTCATTTGAGAGAATGAAATAGTTAGTTTATCTAAAGCTGCAGTCTTTGTGGATGTATGTCCTTAATTTTCTTCTGCTAGTAGTAGTCAAGAAAATGCAGTTGGAATACAGAGAAATGTTAAACTACATGAATAATTTGAAGAGAATAAATTTAAGTGAAAGCAAACAAAGAAAAGAATTAAAAATTATGAATAATGTCAAGGTTTCTTAAAGGACTAAGTGACAGTTATGAATTGAAATAGCTACAGAGCTGCATAGTAGACCAGTTCTGAAATGTGCAGCTGACATTATAATTTCAAAATGTGCTCCAAAAAATCACAAAAATAAACTTGTTTTGATCTTTTTAAGCCCAAATATTATTTTCATAAAACATAATAATATGAACCGATTACCACAAGGGGTGAGCTTTGTGGACTAAAGAGCATTCTTCAGAGGACATCGTAGCACCTAATTGTAGGCTTTACTAGAAGTATGTAAGTTAATCTCTTTGTTTGAGGCCGTTTTGAGGTCAATAGAGAGACACAGGTTATGCCATAGAGCCTATCAAAAACTTGAATTCTATTTTTTGGATGCTTCTCTCTTTCAGTTCACCATGCTGAACACCAAATTATGTCTCTCAGTTATAGATTTGAAATTAACCAGTAGACTGGTTCGTGAGTGTATCTAATATCTCTTCCCTTATCCTCACTGCCCTACCATAACTTTAGCAGTCGTGATGTGAGTCTTGGGTGGAAAACACAATAGCTTCCATCAGTATGTGAGTCTGGGTTTTCTTTGAAAACCAAGAAGTATGGGCTAGAGGAAGTCAGTGGCATGTTAGTGTGCTGCTGGGTCTTGTCTGACCACATATGTAGATATCTCTACTTTGGCAAAGACAACAGAAATGATATTATGGTATTATACATGACTTTCAAAACCCTTAAGCCAACAGGGATGCTGAGTGCAGACCAGAACAAAGGAAATGCTAACAAGGAGATCAATATATTCCCAAAGATCTTCCTGTTCAGTGTTGTTCAAATAAATAGCCCCCAGTAGAAAGAATCCCACGGAGTTCCAGCAGAGTCAGTTTTCTTTTATGTTTGAATTTCAAAGCAACACAGGTGGCCCTGACAACTAAGGGTATGTAATTTATACTTCCCTGAACCTGTCATGTGAAATCATCCCTACATCTAAATTTACTGCATACACTGAAAGAAGGTTTCCTAATTTCCACAAGTCAAGAAGCCTGGAATAACTGACATTAAAAACCTTAAGGCTAGAAACATAAATGTCTACAGAAACTAAAATGCACCTTAAAAAAAAAAACAACCCAACATAAAAACATTTACTAGGTTGTTTCAAGAAGTATAAAACCTATATTGTCATGTCTACCTGCTGAAGGGAAAGGAAATTATGTTTGCAGCAGCATCTACCCTGATAACTACTAAAAATGTAATTTTCACTATGCCTTAAAGAATATCCAGACCAAGATATAATTGGAAGCAATGTGAAATAAAGGAAAATAATAGGATATACTTAGAGCTGAACATTTCATGGAGCTAGTGCAAAATCTTCCTAATGTTAAAAATTTGTAGTATATTCAGGATTATTTTATATTACCTTTCTTATGATAAGGCTTTTCTACTGGGCTTATTAAAAGTGTTGACAGGTATATACATGCATATTATGAATAGTTTATTTTACAGAATCATAGAGTAGCTGAGGATGGCAGGGCCTTCTAGAAACCCTCTGGTCCAAACCCCTGCTTAAGTAGCATCACCTAGAGCAGTTTGCTCAGGGCTGTCTCCAGCTGGGATTTTAAAATCTCCAAAGGTGAAGACTCCACAGCCTCTCTGGACAACCTGTTCCAGTGTTCAACCACAATAATCATAAAGGAGTTTTTCCTTATGTTCAGATGGTATTTCTTGTATTTCACTTTGTGCCTGTTGTTTCTTGTACTTTCACTGGATACCACTGAGAAGAGTCCGGCTCTGTCTTCTTTACTCCTTCCCATCCTTTGCAAGTATTTATACACATTGATAAAAACCCTCTAAACCTTCTCTTCCACAGGCTGAACTGTTCCAGTTCTCAGCCTCTCCTCCTATGACAGATGTTCCAAGCCATTAATCATGTCAGTGGCCCTTCACTGGACTCTCTTTAGTTGCGCCACATCTCTTTTGTACTGGGAAACACAGCACTGTACCCAGCACTCCAGAAGTGGCCTCTCCAGGGCTGAGAAGAGAGGAAGGTTAACCTCCCTCAAACTCCTGGCAATGTTCTTCTTAATGCAATCCAGGATGCTGTTGACCTTCTTTATTGCAAAGACATATTGCTTTCTCGTTTAGTTTTGTCAACCAGGACCCCCAACTCCTTTTCTGCTGATCTGCTTTCCTTTCCTTTCCTTCCTTTCCTTTCCTTTCCTTTCCTTTCCTTTCCTTTCCTTTCCTTTCCTTTCCTTTCCTTTCCTT
>WAAD01039278.1:20284-38199 GCA_013389945.1 Fregata magnificens
TATGGAGGAGGGGAAGGCAGCACGGTGGGAATGGTAGAAAGATTGTCAACGGGGTCCCACAGGGAACAGCTGTGCGTGCCGCATAATCGATCAGCCATGGATCCTAGCGGCGATCCCCCAACAGGATAGCTCCTCCTCTTCTTGACTTCTCCATGTCTTTTCATATCATAACGACCACGCTGCCGTCCCCCACAAAGTGGTGGGGCTGCCACGGAAAACTCAGAGCAAGTGCCAGCAATTTCATCCAGAGAGTCCTGTCTCTGTAGAGCAGCTGGCAAACCTCTTCACAGATCTCTTCCCCTGTGAGCAGTCGTTTGCACTGGGATGGACTTTGCTCACCAGTTGGTCCCACTGACCGTAGCATGAGGTGCCCACAGAGCCCTACTACCGACAAACAAGGCCCAGGGAAGCACGAGCTGGGTTGCACCACCTCGCACCTCCAGAGCAGCCATTCCTTCACCACAGAAGCCATGTACACTGTGATCAAGGCAGTCACACATACTGCCTGCAAATTACTTGTTTTCTCAGAGTAATTCCACATATGGCTGTTACACGTGGGCATTGTGTCAAGAAAGGCCAAGGGATCCCTGCGGATGCAGAACGACTCATGAAAGACACCAATCAAGAGAGATCTACACCCTGCATTGCCCTGCATTGCCTCGCCTTGCCCTGCATTGCTTCACCTCGCCTTCCCTTGCCTTCCCTCACTTTGCCTTGCCTTGCCTTGCCTTCCCTTGCCTTGCCTTGCCTTGCCTTGCCTTCCCTTGCCTCGCCTTGCCTTCCCTTGCCTTCCCTTGCCTTCCCTTGCCTTGCCTTGCCTTCCCTTGCCTTGCCTTGCCTTGCCTTCCTTTCCCTTGCCTTGCCTTGCCTTCCCTTGCCTTCCCTTGCCTTCCCTTGCCTTCCCTTGCCTTGCCTTGCCTTGCCTTGCCTTGCCTTTCTTTGCCTTGCCTTGCCCTTTCCTTTTTCCTTTCCTTTTTCCTTTCCTTTCCTTGCCATTAAACTCTTCCCAATCACATGACTATACTAGACACAGAACTTCTTAAATAATTTTTTTGAAAATCAGAAGTTAAGCAAAATAGCAAATACACTGAGAAAAAAATAACAGAATATATTGATAAAAAAATAATTATTTTGAATGTTGTAGAATGCTGGAACATACACATCAACGGTGAGATTTCTCTCACAGGTACTTAGACACATGTACACTGAGGTGAATCATAGCCTAGAACAGTGTTTTTTCTAGAACTTTCTTTCTTTCATATTTCAAATATCCTATTGGTGCTAACCAAGATGTAAATCTTTGCAATACTTATGAGAAGTGTCTTTGGTGGATAGGTACCACCACCCCTGCTTTACTGATAGAGCAACTCAGAAGTTGAGGATCTTATTTCAGGCCTCTAGACGAGATCATTCAGTCAGAATTTAAACTCTGGGTATGGGAAGTTGAAAGAAGGCAAAAAAGTTATATTCTGTGTTCTGAGAAATTCCAATTTGCCTATATACTTCTTTGTCTGCTACAACCATGTCTATTTTTTTTGGTGTGTGTACATATAGTGGACAATCCTATATTCCCACTTTTTCAAACAGGACTTGTAGCTGAAATGTCACAATCTAGCTTTTACTTTTCTGTCTGTGTACAGATTCAGTCTCAAAACTTTGATGTTTAATGATGCTAGTCAACACTTGGACTGAACTACAGACCTTACGAGGTAAAAGCATATATCATTACAGGATGAAAAACTAGTTCTCTCGAGTTAAACCTATAATAGACTCACAGCCTCCAATGATTGATCACAGAAATTCAGATGTGCACACTGACCAGTGGACTATATTTAGAGATAAAGTATGGGGTTAATGATAGAGACTGAAACTACCCATTAGCTGTAAAAGCAGTTCCAAAATACAGAATTAAAAGAAGATTAAATTATGTGTAGTTTTAATCTTCAATAAAAATGTATTTTAGCCTTAATTAAGGAAAGCCATTTCAGCACCCATGACAAATAAGATGAAGTGTGATAAATAGAATCTGGTATCCTCCTGTTCTTTTGTTATGTCCTTATCAGGGCAAAAGATTTGTTCCCTGGAAAGCAGGTGACTTCTATAAATATAGGTTCATTTATATAGACTAAATTTCTAGCTATGCTTACATCTAATAAAATCAATACTCACTAAAAATCATAAAGAAGCACATACACCCTGCAGGATAATACTTTCAATAGCCCCAAGGAAAGGGTATGATGAAAGAACTCTTTCTAATATGTACAAAGAAAATCTAATCAATAATATATCATATATTAACAAAGGTGGGTTAATGTCTTAGAATGAAGAAAAGGAAGAGTAGTATAATGATTATGTATTTCAGACCAAAAAAATATTACAAAGACCTAAAGTAGTAGCTAATAATAATCTTTCCTCTGGATTTATATATTCTACATAAGCATGAGAAATCAATGATAAAATCTTGCCAATATTTTCAGTTTTAAGGAAAAATGGTTTCAAAATATTAGAATGGAATGCCACTAGTGCAAATGGATGTTTGTTGAAAAAAGATGTCTAGGAAAATATTTGTGCTGTATGGACCATAAACTCTGGCACAGGACTGTGTTTTCTTCAGTCAGCCTTTGGTACTTTTCCTTTCCATGTTTGAGAACATGCTCCTGACCTTGGTGAGGTAGTGTCATATCATCAGACAGGGAGGAAGTACTCTCCTCCTCAAGAGTCATCCTTTCAGCCATTAAGGCAGTTCACTAACTGCATAGTCTTTTTCACAGTCACAGACAGGTCTCCAGACCAGGAAGACTGTCCTTGAAAGAGCGACTTAACAGAATTATTTTTGCCTCACATCTAGCTTGTGAATACAAAGTAATTTGTGGATTTACTGATAAGAACCTTGAATGAATGTTATGAGACAACAAAGTTCAAACACTCCATAACATGCAACACTTGTAGTCCAAATCCACAAAAGAGCTTCAAAATCCACATTATGAAGGCACCAGCACATCACACAAAATCAGGCAGTACTTTGCTGGCTTGCAAATTTTTACTGACTTAGTAAAAATTGACACAGAATTCAGTTCCCAGTCCTAGCCAAGAATTTTCCTGCTCTGCCTTTTGACTACACCTCCAAACTCCTACAGCATTTTAAGCCACTGTGACTAGGCTGATATGAACACGTTTGGGAATACTTGAAGTTTAGTATATCCTTAGCCTAAATCCCATAAGTAGCATATATCATACCAGGTTCAATGCCTGAATTCAGTCCTCGTGTTTGGGGTTTTTTTTTTTATTTAGAAGTATAGACGTACCCTCAGGGTTTAAAAATCCCTTAAAGCTGCTTCTAAACTAAGATTCTTACATAGTTCTTCAATCAAATGTCAAACACTCTTTCCTGAAGCAAGTAACTTCAGGATAAGAATTCTTTCTGATTCTTGTTCATGTGCTTTTTCTAAATCCATGCTTGCACCTATTCTATGCAATGAATACCTACAAGCAAGTTCTTTATAGCATTTATGAATGGGAGTGTATGTTTTAATACTGTGTCCAACATCCATTATTTCCGAGGCAAAGATTAATCAAATGCAAAATATTGTCCCTGTCTTCAGGTAACAAGAGAACAAACTAGTCAGAATAGTGATTTTAATAAGCATATTAGACATACTCAGCAGACATATAGCAAAAGTTTATTAGCACTTTTGTTAGGCTGAAGCATTAGAACTATTATAACTACATGTTGGATAATGCAAGATGACTCAAAAGGTTAACCATTTGATAGCTGCTTTTAAAAAGCATGCAGTTTTTGCCAGATCCTCTTGGCAGCAATAGTGCCTATGGATCCTCTTCCAAGATCTGTAAAAGAGTAGCTCAAACCCCTTCTTCTAGGATAAGTTCTTATTTCTAGGTTTGAAATGCCCTATGGAACACGGTGTTTAGGTCAGACTGTAGTCACTGAGAGCATGAAAATGTAAGTTCCTTACTTAGAGAGAGAAAAAGGAAAAGAACTAACAAGACTAGACACAAGTTTTTTTTTTTTTTTTGGTCTACAAGAAACTGAGCAACACAAATTGGCACCTTTAGGTTATGCCTATGATAGTAACAAGACCCGAACACAAACTCAGGAAAGTACTAAGAATTTTCCCTTCTTTAAAATCTTTAAGGTGGTCTCTGACATAGTGGTGATGCCTATCCGCTAACACTCTTTGAACGATGAAAAAGCATAGCTTGGAAGAGAGCTTGAACTAGTGAGTGATTCCAGTGGAGAGCAGGAGCAATGCCATTCTGCTACTTGGGGAAAAGACACCTTAGTCATACAGATGCAAAATGTGCTGTGACACTTGCTTTCAGAGCACAGAGTGGTCCTTAGATTATTCTTATTTGCTAGTGTCGATATCACATAAGAGTTCACCAATTCTAAACAATAATTATCCAAGTATTAGAAGTCCAGTTGTTTTTTTTTTTTAAATTCTTCTCATGTCTAACTCTAGTCTGCTCTAGTTCTGAAAGTATGACTTTATGATGCCTCTTTTTGAAGGATAGTTACGTTTTCTAAATTGTCTGCTTAGCTGTTGCTGGTTTGCAGTAGAGAAGTAGGAGAAAAAACTGCCTCTGGCATAATTTTCTGCTCCCCATATACAAGGTTCAGCCTTTCCAGATAAGAACTCAGCAAAAAGTACTATTTTAAGTGGGTAAAACTGCTCACCTCTAAAACAAGGCTTTTTGTCTTTTATTTTACAATCATTATGAAACAAGCTATTGAGATCAGAGTTCATCTCACTTCACACTCTCCATCTACATATAAGGTCATCCAGGATCCTCTATAGTCAGCTGAGAAAGAGACATATCTCCATAACTAATTAATCAAAATCTTTGTTAGGAAGTTAAAGCTGTACCTCTACAGTCAAGGTTGTCCAACGTTCAGGTAGTTACTATGCCATTTAATTTTTCCAGCAGTAAAAAAATCTGTTGTTTGTGCAACCAGCATTCGAAACAAAATAAGAAGACCAAAAATTTTAAATCAACCTCATTACAGTTAATGTTAAAGAACATATGAAGAATCATTTTTTCCTCTTCCCCTTTAAAGAGAGATGAGGGACTTCTGCTTGTTTATATCATGTTACTATGAAGCTTCCACTCATCTTGCACTTAAGTAATGCTATTGTCTAACTGTTTCCAAATTACCATTGCAGAAAGCTTTAGGCTTAGAGGTCAGATCATTTGCCTAGGGTTTGCTATGGATAATAATATATATTTATTAGAAAGATACAATATTTTGTAATTTTTGTAATTTGGATCATGAAATGTCAGTAGAACAGTTTTGTATACTGTAGAATGCATAAATTCCAGATATTGACACAAGGATTATTGTTTATTCTCACATAACTCCTGACCAAATCATTACTGGAGTGCATTCTTTCTTACACTTAAAGAATAATTCTACGTATATGTTTTCTGTACAATGTACCAATGCAATATTTTACTATACAAAACAATAGAATCTAGATTTTTCCTTCTGCTAAATCTATTTGACACACAGAAGTCTATGGGGCTGGATGGGATCCACCCAAGGGTACTGAGGGAGCTGGCAGAAGTGCTCACCAAGCCACTTTCAATCTTTTACCAGCAGTCCTGGCTAGCTGGGGAGGTCCCAGTTGACTGGAGGTGAGAAAATGTGATACCCATCTACAAGAAGGGCCGGAAGGAGGATCTGAGGAACTACATGCCTGTCAGTCTGACCTTGGTGCCAAGGAAGGTTATGGAACAGATCATCTTCAGTGCCATCACATGGCATGTACAGGACAACCAGGCGATCAAGCCCAGTCTGCACAGGTTTATGAAAGTCAGATCCTACTTGAGTAACCCAATCTCCTTCTATGACAAGGTGCCCTGCTTCATGGATGAGGGAAATGCTGTGGATGTTGTCTACCTGGACCTTAGTAAAGCCTTTGACACTGTTTCCCACAGCATTCTCCTGGAGAAACTGGCTGCTCATGGCTCGGATGGGCATACTGTACACTGGGTAAAAAACTGTCTGGATGGCCGGGCCCAAAGAGTTGTGGTGAATGGAGTGAAATATAGCTGGCAGCCAGTCACAAGTGGTGTTCCCCAGGGCTCAGTATTGGGGCCAGTTCTGTTTAATATCTTTATCAATGAACTGGATGAGGGGATTGAGTGCACCTTCAGTCAGTGCCGTGGTTTAACCCCAGCCGGCAACTAAGCACCACAAAGCCGCTCACTCACCGTCCCTCGGTGGGATGGGGAGAGAATCAGAAGACTAAAAATGAGAAAACTCATGGGTTGAGATAAAGACAGGTTAATAGGTAAAGCAAAAGCCATGCATGCAAGCAAAGCAAAACAAGGATTTCATTCACTACTTCCCATCTGCAGGCAGGTGTTCAGCCATCTCCAGGAAAGCAGGGCTCCTTCACGTGTAACAGTTACTTGGGAAGACAAACACCATCACTCCAAAAGTCCCCCCCTTCCTTCTTCTTCCTCCAGCTTTATATTGCTGAGCATGACATCACATGGTCCGGAATATCTCTTTGGTCAGTTGGGGTCAGCTGTCCCAGCTGTGTCTCCTCCCAACTTCTTGTACACTGCCAGCCTACTCGCTGATGAGGTGGTGTGAGAGGCAGAAAAAGCCTTGACTCTGTGTAATCACGGCTCAGCAATAACTAAGATATCTCTGTATTACGAACACTGTTTTCAGCACAAATCCAAAACATAGCTGCATACTAGCTACTATGAAGAAAACTAACTCTACGCAACCCAAAACCAGCACAGTAAGTTTCCAGATGACACCAAGTTGGGTGGGCGTATTGATCTGCCTGAGGGTAGGAAGGCTCTGCTCGAGGGATCTGGACAGGCTGGATCAATGGGCTGAGGTCAAGTGTATGAGATGCAACACGGCCAAGTGCCGGGTCCTGCACTTCGGTCACAACAACCCCATGCAATGCTACAGGCTTGGGGAAGAGTGCCTAGAAAGTTGCCTGGCGGAAAAGGACCTGAGGGTGTTGGTTGACAGCCAGCTGAATATGAGGCAGCAGTGTGCCCAGGTGGCCAAGAAGGCCAACAGCATCCTGGCTTGCATCAGGAATAGTGTGACCAGCAGGACTAGGGGAGTTATTATCCCTTTGTATTTAGCACTGGTGAGGCTGCACCTTGAGTACTGTCTTCAGTTTTGGGCCCCTCACTACGAGAAAAACATTGACGTTCTGGAGCGTTTCCAAAGAAGGGCCACAAAGCTGGTGAAGGGTCTAGAGCACAAGTCTTCTGAGGAGCGTCTGACGGAACTGGGGTTGTTTAGCCTGGAGAAAAGGAGGCTGAAGGGAAGACCTTCTCGCTCTCTACAACTACCTGAAAGGAGGCTGTAGCGAGGTGGGGGTCGGTGTCTTCTCCCAAGTAACAAGTGATAGGAGAAGAGGAAATGGCCTCACGTTGCACCAGGGGAGCTTTAGGTTGAATATTAGAAAAAATTTCCTCACTGAAGAGGTTGTCAAGCATTGGAACAGTCTGCCCAGGGAAGTGGTTGAGTTCACCATCCCTGGATGTATTTAAAAGACGTTTGGATGTGGTGCTTAGGGACATGGTTTAGTGGTGGAATTGTCAGTGTTAGGTTTACAGTTGAGTTGATGATCTTATGGGTCTTTTCCAACCTAAATGATTCTATGATTGTATGATTCTATGATTGTATGATTTCTAATTTATCTTTTACATGGGAAATTATCTTATTGACTGTAGACCATCTGAGATGCGCAAGTAAAGCAGAATCAGAACTATGCTTTGCCTTCTAAACTGGAAACCTAAGTCACCACCACATATGGGGACAAGATTCATTTAAATTCTCTTTGGGCATCTACAATATAGATGTCAATACCTGAGCCAATTGTTTCGACTCTCTTTATAACAGATGGAGAAAAAATAGTACTTCTTGGGAATGTTTATCTGATCAGTTTTAGACATCTACCATGGGATTAAATAAATCTTTATTTAGACTTGCCTGTTTCT
Source organism: Fregata magnificens (assembly GCA_013389945.1). Taxonomy (NCBI): domain Eukaryota; kingdom Metazoa; phylum Chordata; class Aves; order Suliformes; family Fregatidae; genus Fregata; species Fregata magnificens. The sequence continues at coordinate 28,286 of WAAD01039278.1, forward strand.
CTCTATTGAGAGGTTAAATGACTGGTTTTGATATATATGTGTTCCTTAGAGACACTTAAAATTTATGTTCTCTGTTTTCTGTTTTCTGGTGGCATTTGCTCATTCTGTTTCTCTGACATTAAGAAGAAAAAGAACATCTTCTTTCAGAATGTTTTATATTTTACACAGCCCTTTCACACTCACCATTAGTATGAAAATAATGACTATAATTTGCTGAAAGGTGTAATTGTCCATAAATTTCATAATTTCTTGCTGGCAAGTTGGGTCTCCCTGCTTGTGACAAGTTTATTTGACTTTTCCACCCATCAACATATCCTTGTGCCATCTTTGACTTGAAATGTTGTATTGGAAGAAGCACAGTACAACCATGTATTTATTTTCCAAGAATTCAGATAGGAACTCCCACTTTCTTTTACGATATGACTGGCCATCAAAAAACCAAAACTGCTCTGAGGGGTGGGTGAAGATTCAGTACTTTAAGTTATTTTTCAGATTCCTGCCTGATAAACAATTAAATATCTCTGTATTCTAAAAAAATCATGCTAAACCATCATTGATTTTGCACCTCATATGCACATTTTGCTGCTATTGTACTAACAAATAGTACTGGCACATACTGCCTAATAAATGGATATTGATGTAATACCCATGTGAAGTAAGTTAATTTATATTAAGCTACATTTGTGAAAGAAAGCAAGCGGGTTGTAGGGTGGTATATAAAGGGTTAACACTCTTTTCCCATTGCAGCTTTCTTCCTGTCTCATTGCTGTGTATGTGTTACCTGTAACAATATGTGAAATAAAGCCAGGATTTCCACATGGACTTAACCTCACTTAGTTTAGCAGCTGAAAACAAACTGCTCTCAGCAGAGACGCAATGCCCATCATTCTTTTCTGTGTCCGTGTGTTCCCTGAACATATACCTCTTTAAATTATATTCCCACCTTCTGTCTTTATTTCCTATATAATCATCACTTATGACAGCACCCATGCAAAGTACAGGGTGAAGTGTGCTGGACTAAAATATACCATGACAAATTGGCAACATGCTGTTATTAAAACATATAGTGAAACTAGACTAATGATCAGCAATACCATAAATCACTTATGAATTAAAAGTGCCATAGTGAACAAACTGGTATATTCCAGTGCAAAGTCTCACTTTCCATTAAAACACTGTCACAAGCCCCTGCCTGGTTCCATTGCTCTCCGTTGTTTTCTACCAGAGAAGTAAGCCAGGAAGCAGTAACAGTGCATTGCTCTATTTCAACACAAGCTTAAGGTCCACAGCAGTTTATACCCCATATTCTTAGGCTTATCCCATATTCATAAGGTTATCTGTTTGGTGGGGTTTTTTTAATGTATCAGTAGGTTTAATGAAAATTATAATTTTTCCTCCTACAACCTCTGCCTTAATTAATAAAAGGATATATGAAATCTGTAATCTTTCACTATTTTCTTGAACTATCTAGTATTACTAATATCTCGCTCACGTTCCTGATCTCCTCATTTGTTATTCCTCATTTTCTCCTGTCATTCATATATTAGTTTGTTGTCTCAGCATGGCCTTTCAAGTGTTATTCTCTGATATACTACATTTTTATAGCTGAAGAAGCAGAGAGACAGGCTTTTGTACCCATGTCTTTGGCAGCTTTATATTTGCATCAACTATTTTGGTGAAAATTTGTCATTCAGCAGGCTTCTAGCATTACTTGGTTTTCAACTTTACACTGGTTGTTGTGGTTTAAATCCAGCTGGTGACTAAGACCCACACAGCCACTCTCTCACTCCCCCGCAGTGGGATCGGGAAGAGAATCGGAAGAGTAAAAACAAGGAAACTCGTGGGTTGAGATAAAGACAGTTTCATAGGCAAAGCAAAAGCCGCGCACACAAGCAAAGCAGGACTTTGCACTTCCCCTCGTTGAACCTCATGAGGCTCCTGTCAGCCCGTTTCCCCAGCCTGATCATCACCCCTGGGCCCGGCTGTGCAGCCAGTTTTCAATCCACCCCACTGTCTCCTCCTCCAGCCCATACATGAGAGAGTTGGTGGTATTCAGCCTGGAGAGGAGAAGGTTCCTGGGAGACCTTCTTGCAGCGTTTTGGTATAGAGAGGGAGCTTATAAGAAAGACGGAGAGCGACTTTTTACTAAGGCCTGTGGCGACAGGACAAGGGGCAATGGTCCTAAACTGAAAGAAGGTAGGTTTAGACTGACCATAAGGAAGAAATTTTTTACAATGAGGGTGATGAGACAGTGAAACAGGTTGCCTAGAGAAACTGTGGATGCCCCGTCATTGGAAGTGTTCAAGGTCAGGTTGGATGGGGCTTGGAGCAATCTGGTTTAGTGGAAGATGTCCCTGTCGACAGCAGGGGGGTTGGACTAGATGATCTTTAAAGGTCTTTTTGAGCCAAAACCATTCTGTGATTCTGTGATCCTAAGGAATTCATTCACCTCTTCCCATTGGCAGGCAGGTGTTCAGCCATCTCCAGGAAAGCAGGGCTCCATCATGCATAACAGTTCCTTGGGAAGACAAACACCTTCACTTCAAATGTCCCCCACTTCCTTCTTCCTCCAGCTCTTTATTGCTGAGCATGATGTCACATGGTCCGGAATATCTCTTTGGTCAGTTGGGGTCAGCTGTCCCAGCTGTGTCTCCTCCCAACTTCTTGTGCACCCCTAGCCTACTCGCTGATGAGGTGGTGTGAGAGGCAGAAAAGGCCTTAACTCTGTGTAAGCACTACTCAGCAATAGCTAAAACATCTTAGACAATTCTTATATTGAACATATTGAAATATTAAATTAAATTAGTTACATATAATTAATTCAATTAATTGTATACATTACATTGTATTCAATTAACTATTAACAAATCACCACAGAAATCCGTACTTCAGGTTTCTGTTCGAATTTCTCTAAAAAATATTAGATTCTCTTTAGATAATGTATGTTCTACATTGCATTTCCAAATCTTGTTGCATACTGTATGTTATATGTGTGAATGGATATGTTTCTCCTCATTCTTCTAACAGCACTTGCCAGGTTTAGGTGAGAAGAAACCTCAGTAAGTAGCTAGATAACATACAATTATAATTCCTAAGAATTTCTAATCTTTAGTAACGTGTCCCAGGACACCTGTTTTTTCTAAGGCCTTGGGGTGAGTTCACCCTGGCCAGTAACTATGCACCCACCAGCCACTCACTCACTTCCCCTGCCCCCAGTGGGATGGGGAAGAGAACAGGAAGAACAAAAGCATGGAAACTTGTGGGTCAAGAGGAAGATTGTTTAGTAAGTGAAGGAAAGAGAAAGAAGAAAGAAAGAAAAAAAACCTCACCCCAAAACCAAAAAACCCAAGTGATGCAAAGACATCTACTAACAGACCGATGCCCAGTCAGTCTCCAAGGAACTAGGAAGGACTGCCCCATGGTTTTATTGCTAAGCATGACATAATATGGCACGGTCAGTTCAGGTCAGCTGTCCCATCTGTGTCCCCTCCCAGCATCATGTCCACCTCAGCATGGGGACAGACTCAGAACCAAAGAAGGCCTCAACACTATGTAAGCACTGTCCAGCAACAGCTAAAACATTGTTATATCAACACTGGTTTAGCCACAAATCCAAAATACGGTACTATACAGAATGCCACGAAGAAAATTAACTCCATCCCAGCCAGACCCAGTACAGTCCAACAACTTCTTTTCCAGTGTTAATAGTTCTGGAAAAATGTTTGAAAAAATATCAACTAAAAGAATTCAAAACTGGGAAGCAGAATAAAATTCAGAATTTTCACAAAAGTGAAATTTTATTACTTTTTTTGTTTTCGTCTTACATTTCTTTAACATTCTGGTTTTACTACCCAATATTTGTAAACCATATTTATGAGCAGCCTTCTTTGGATATCTGCCAGACCAGACAAGTTCAGAAAATTTCTATTAGTTTATTGTGAAGGAAAAACAGAGAGGAAATAGTGATAAAAGAGAAAAAAAAAACACAAACCTAAGGCCTAGCAGAAAACGTATTCTCATTAACATTGTACATTGCCAGGAAGTACCATACCACATTCTGCTGGTGATGGAAGGGAAACAAAACTGGTAGAGGTTATAAGGATATTTTCCCAATTGTAGTTTTCCTGTGCTGTGGGTAGTATGCACTGAGGATTAACAAGTAGAAGCATTAAATTGCTCCATTCCAGGGCTACATAGGATAAGTTATAACTTTTTCTGTGATAGAGCTGAAAGTGAGAATTCAAAAGTGGATTCTGCAGCAACTTCAGTGTATTCAGGATGCCAACATAAGACTGTATTAAGCCCCTGTCCTAAACTCTGTTTACTTCAAAGAGGCAGAAGAGGGCTGCTAAAAGAGGTGGTCTGGCCGCATGATATTGGTCACAGGCCAAAGGTATCAAAAGCACTGCTATGTAATATGAGTCACCAGCTAAAAATACCTTGGTTTTGCAAATTATTTTAAATATATTATATGCATATATGTGTGTGTGTAGATAGATAAATGACAGAGATAAAAATAAAACAGTCACCTTAGAGAAAAGATTTTTTTTTCTTGTAGTTGTATTAATTCCCCAGAAATATACATCGTTTTCCTCAACTTTGATATTTCTAAATACTGAAAAATTCTTCTGCATTACTTTTTCTTACTTGTGATTGGAAACTTGAAAGCATATAGAGAACATGAAATAGCACAAGAGACTCCCAAACCAATATTTTTTTAGTATAAAATAACCTACCCAACGATTTCTCTGTGTAGCAGTAGCACTTTAGTAGAACTATGAAAAATTTAGAGCAGCTTCACCAAAATAAGATCATACTAGCTTCAATGCTAATATTCTGAAACTATTAAGAAAAAAACTCCCAAAAACATAAGCAGTAGAAATGGCATTATAAACTGCAATTTTAAGGAAAAGAAACTGTAATTTTAAGGAAAATGTCTAAATTTGTCACATTTGATGTAGCAATGAAAGAATTCATTGCTCAGAAAAACAGTTAATGCATGAGACCCGTCATGCTAACACAACGGGAAAACTAAGGTATGTATGCATCCTGCAAAGAACGCTGTGTGGTACCTTGTATGGAATTGCGAAGCTCTAAGAAATTCTTGTATTTTGTAGTTATAAAAGCTCTACTTCACTGCAGTCCTTGAGGTTATTTTTAAATGTATGTTTATTTCAAAGTTCAAACTGAATCATTGGTCCTTGTGCATCTCTGCTGACCAGAAAGCATGTGATTGATTCATAAAATCTAAAGAACTGTAATGTTCCTTGCCCAGATGTTATTTATGGGCTATAAAAGGAAGTCAAAGAAAAAGCTGAGGAAACTTAAATTACCATGGGGGGAAATATTGTAATATCTGTGTTCAGTAAAACAAGTTTACTGCAGTCAGGAGAGATGTAGGGACATAGAACATCAGATTTCATAAGTTTCAGTGCTCTTGGAGCAAAACGGTCATTGTTTTTCAGGTTACACATATGGGTTTAGAACTCAGCCAGACTTTTATACACATGTAGTTTAATAATATTAAATTACAATTCCAAATGCTTTCCCTGAACTGCTACTATTTGTTAAATTACTTTAATAAAAATCTAAGTTAAAACTTTGTTTTGATAGGTTTCCAAAAGCAATGAAATGTTAAACCTGTTGTGTGCTTAGCGTAAGGGTATTAAAGAGTGTGTCAAACTACTAGAAGTAATAAAATTTAACTTACAGCTAGGTCAGTTTTAAATTAGCAGTGGGCTGAATTATTTGTAGGAATCTGTCTCTGTTTATTACTAGGGTACAATACAAGTTTGAGTTATCAGAGCAGAACTGCGCTGTTAGTACCGGTGCAGTACTTTTATTGTCTGGTTGTTTTCAAGCATTGCAACATAGGGATGGCAAAGAGATTGCTACAAAAAAAACCCCAACAACAAACTAACCTCTTTTGTAAAATTAAGAATGGTAAAAAAATATGAGCGCCAAGTAAATCAGTAATTAAAATCAGAATCTTGATAGTACTTGAGCATTTGCTTTAAGATAAGCGTATATATGTTTGAAGGTATGGGATCCTCAATTTTCAGTATTTTGTCATTATTTCCAGGAGTCAGAGTGAATGCTGAGAATAATTTATTTAAAAGTAATTTATGACAAAATCATAATTTATGGAATTTGCATATATCTACATGTGTGCATGTGTATGTATGTGTGTCTGTGTGGTTATGAGTATGTATAAATATAATATTTTTTTGAATACATATTGTGGGGGAGTATTATGGTTAGATCAGGATCAACTAAATGTATTAACTACTACTCAATAATTGGATCTGTGTCCATGAGTTCTGAAATGTATTGTCTCTGTGAAAGAGTGATTAATAATGACAACAATACTACAAAGTTACAGAAAAGTGGCTATCTCTTAGTCTTCAGAGTCTAGGAGGAGCCAAGAGCTGAGCGTGGTGGCTCTGGCTGCATAAGCTTCGTCTCAGGCACCCCTGGAGGTCCTCCACGGCCAGGTGCCCCCGAAGGTAAAGTCATGCCGCCCCATGTTGGGATGATGGATCATGGATAAGCTTTACGAGGTGGGGAGCATCTTCCAGATTGTTTGATCTTTACTCGTTGGTAGGCTGCTTCAAGATGTTGCTTGTTGATACGTGTAGCAAGTCAATGTGCAAATATTCTTGTATGAATTTAGTTCTGCTGTTTCTACCATTTACATGTAGGTGGGTTTTTTTTCATAACATCTTCCTAATTGTGCTTTACCTGACAGTGTTCTTAACAACTACTTAGCAACATACCACAGGCCTCCAATATCAGCCTGATTGCTCAAGCGATGGCAACTCAGTAGGCCAAGACAGGGAGAAAGTCAGATGAGATGAATCCCATCCTGGAAATCTTGTCCTGTTTTCCTTAGAAGCTCCAAGGTTTCTGTCATCCTGTACAGACTCACTTTGAAAAATGGTTTCCTTGAAAGAACATTGTGTATCATCTTCCACTCTTTAAGTCAGTGAGATCATAACTTTGCAGTTTGTCATAGTGAGCGCAGCTCCCTGTAAAAGGTCATTGTCTCCATGTCCAGAGTAAATGAGATATTTCTTCTCCTTCTTGTATTACCTCCTATTCTTTTTATAACACTGCAGCTGTCAGACTGCTGTCATTGATACAGAAGTTTTGAAAGTCAGGGTTTCAGACCACAGCTGCCATTTCCTTTATGGCCTGCAAGATCTTTTTGAGCTTTTGTACTCTTGCCCCACTTTTCATGTTCTAGTCAACAACTTCCATTTTTTTCACGCTCCTAGAAACTAACTTTGGGGGACCATTAGTTGTCACCAGCATGGATCACCACATTCTTTTCTTGAGCAAAAAAAATATCCGTCTAACCAGACAGTATATAGAATTTTAGTCAAGCTAAATACTTAACATTGTATTCAGCCTTTCAAATGCACATCTGGCTTTGAATGGGTGACTGTACCAAAGATGGAAATAATGAACCATAGAATCATAGAATATCCTGAGTTAGAAGGGACCCACGAGGATCATTGAGTCCAACTCCTGAATCCACAAAGGGCAACCTAAAAGTTATACCAAATATCTAAGAGTGTTGTCAAATGCTTCGTGAACACTGACAGGTTTGGGGCCATGGCCACTTCCCTGGGGATCTTGTTCCAGTGCTTGACTACCCTCTCAATAATAATGTAAACACTGTAAATTCCTCAAAGTGACTAGCACACTGTATGTCCCCTGAAACTATCCACAGACATTTATATAGTGATTGCATAAGTACTATGATATATCACATCAGACTTTTTCCTTGCATTTCAGACTTGATAAAAATCAGTCCACAGTAACTCGTGGTTCACCATTTTAATGCTTCCTTATTACAGACTTTGCTTCTTTAATAAATCTTCTTTTTAAGATGTCTTTAGATAATATTACAGAACATAGGTAAGTATTCTGGAGTTCCAATCCGTGTTATAAATACTGTTTAGTTTGCCTACTCTTCTGTTGATAATATGTATAAAGTATATTTTTCTAAAAATCATTCTTCTTATACATCACTTGTTTAGTTATTATAGTTTGAACTAAACTAAATCACTTAGTCTTTCTCGGTTTACACTTCTATGTAATGATTTCACATATTGTTGAAAAAATCACATAATTTCTTACCTGAAAATACTTAGAATGCCTTCTAGCAGCCACAGAAAAGTCGGTGGTAGCTGCAGCTTTCAAAATTACCATATCATTTTGTCAGCAGTGCAGAAAGTAATCTGGAATTTTGCTTGTTATGGTAAATATCCAGCAAAATGAGACTAGTTATCAAAAATCAAAGAATTTGTATATACCTATTTTTCTGATTTTCTGTTAAAAGCAGATTGACAATTTTATTTATGTTACTTGAAGGAAGTGTAAATATCTCAGGGTATTCAAAGATATAGTAGAAATAAAATGAGTGCCACGTAATTATAAATACAATTGAGAACAGGTGAACTGTTTGTTTTGTATTTTGTTCTATGTTAAAGTAAATAATGTGACTCACTAAATCTTCCTTTAATACTCTTCCTTTTTTTACATAAAAATGACCAGCATTATATTACGTGTGTTCAACTTTAAAAAATAAATTATATACAAACTCTTTGGGAAACTACTTGGTCCCTAGAAGCTATTTGTATACTCTGAAGTAGCAGCTTTGCAAGAAACACAAAAAAAACTTTTAAAAAAAAATGTGAACCATAATGGAGCCAATTATCATACACCTGTAGATTAATGACTCACTAAATGTAATAGCCACTTCTATCAGCTTTCTCTAACATGCACACATATCTTCTGATGAAAGAACAGTAATTTATATGCATGCAGCAGTGTCGTGGTTTAAACCCAGCTGGCAACTAAACACCATGCAACCGCTCGCTCACTCCCCCCCCACCCCCAGTGGGATGGGGGAGAGAATCGGAGGAGTAAAAGTGAGAAAACTCGTGGGTTGAGATAACGACAGTTTAATAGGTAAAGCAAAAGCCATGTATGCAAGCAAAGCAAAACAAGGCATTCATTCACTACTTCCCATTGGCAGGCAGGTGTTCAGCCATCTCCAGGAAAGCAGGGCTCCAACACGCGTAACGGTTACTTGGGAAGACTAAACGCCATCACTCCAAACATCCCCCTCTTCCTTCTTCTTCCCCAGCTTTATATGCTGGGCATGACATCATATGGTCTGGAATATCTCTTTGGTCAGTTTGGATCAACAATTTTAACTGTGTCCCCTCCCCTTCCAGCTTCTTGTGCACCTGGCAGAGCATGGGAGGCTAGAAAAGTCCTTGACTAGTGTAAGCACTACTTAGCAACAACTAAAACATCTCTGTATTATCAACACTGTTTTCAGCACAAATCCAAAACATAGCCCCATACTAGCTACTGTAAAGAGAATTAACTCTATCCCAGCCAAAAGCAGCACAAGCAGAAATTATTTTTGCCCCCCTCTCAGAACAAATTTCTCATATTTATAGACAAAATATTTCTTCCTCTCAATAAAGAAGACATGTTGTGAGGGACACATGGTCTTGTTCATCAACTTGTGACTGCCATATATGATTTATATGTCATAAACAATTAACAGATGACTCTGATCCTTGTTGTCTTAAAATTATTCCAGTTGTCTTCTGAAAAAGCAGTAGATATATGAGAAGTAAAGAATTGTATCAGCATTAATCATGTCTATAACAAACCCTTGCCTTAAAAAATTGAATTACAACATTAGAATGAGAGCCTGGTTGATTTTTCTGCATTTCTTAATCACTGAAAAAAAAATAAAGCATTGAGCTACGGATTATTAAGAATTTACTTTCTGTTACACGGTGTATACCAAATTAGAGATCCTTGCACAATAACTCTTTATTTGATATCAGTGTTATATGTTGATATTATTGTTCTTCCCGCCCCCC